>CM062805.1:1152710186-1153179609 GCA_031772625.1 Pinus tabuliformis | reverse complement strand
GGCCATGGACTCATGTAGGTGGGATTTCGGTGAAACCTGTAAACCCCGCCAAAATAATAGGAATTATATATATATATATATATATATATATATATATATATATATATATATTATTTTTATTTATTTTTATATTTTAATAATATACGCGGGGTTTTTTATTATGGTACCAATGTGTGTAGATGATTTTTAAGGGCAGAGTCGCATATGGAATTCAAAATATTGTTTTTTAATAAATTATTAAATCTGTATGGGAAAGGGTTGTCCAAGTCCATACTAGAGCTTCAAAACTATAGGAGTGTTGAATGATGCTATAAAAAAGAGCATGAAACATCCAAAGAAAACTTCACCATATATTTTAGAGGAACATAATGCAACCAAAGAACATAGTTAAACCTCCCTCCTAAAGGCCAAGAGAGAAGCATGAAAATGCCCAAAACGAGTCGAGAAGGACAATACATTAAAAAAAAATAGAAATACCACCTGTAGAGAGAGAGAGAAAAAATAGAGAGGAGCTAGGAGAGTGACTGAACAGGGGAGGCCTATAGAAAAATCAACAAAAAGGAGGGCATCACGAAGAAGCAAAATCCCCTGATCTGAAGGGGAAACTACTGTCCAGACATTCATAATAAAAAATCCCAGGAGAGATAGTGACTTCGCATTTAGAAAGTTGATCAACCAATCATTATTATCCCAGTAAATGTGGCAAAAAGAGATAGAGGAGAAGCAATCCTTTAAGGAAGCAATTTTCTCAAGCCATTGTAGAAGAGAGGGCATGGAAAGAGAGTGATTCCCCAAGGCCCAGTCTTTAGCAACCTTTGAATCCCCCGCTATAAGTATATTTTCCACCATAATACATGAGGCACAACACAAAACTTCCCATAAAGCCAACACCTCAGCTCGAATGTTGGTGCCATGCCCACCAGACTAGAAAAAGTGAAAAGGCTTGAAGGGATTAATGTCGATGACAACACCACAACTTCACATACCATTCACTGAGCACTCATCGAGGCTTCGTCGAAGAAACTAATAGGAAAGATATTGTCAAGTGGATTATGGGTCCACCGACGTCTACTACTAGTAGACCTATGAGGACAAATCTCCATAAAATAAGTCAAGATTTTAATGGAGGCAACTCACAAATGTGGAAAAGAATTCTAAAAAATACACGCGTATCGACTATACCAAATACCCCAGAAAATGTAAATCAGGAGAGCTTTGAAATCTTGGAGGCAAGAGGGTCAACAACTGAGGAAAGAAAAGATAGAGGACTGATTCAACTATGAGGAGATCTTGAGGAAAGAATAAATATCCTCCCATATGGAAATGGCGAAAGGGTAAGACTTGAATAGGTGGGAAATGTCCTCATTTTCCATTCTACAGTGAGGAAACAACCCAACCCAAGAAAGCTTTGCTTGGCAAGGTTGTCCCATGTTAAAATTTGATTGTGAACAATAAGCCAGATGAAGCATTTCAACTTCGTCAGAGCCTCCCATTACCACATGATAGCTAACCAAATGGATGCGGGATCCTGTTAACGCTGATAAAATATATATAGATAAGCATCCTACACCGAGATGTCCTGATCAAGTGCCAAACCTCCCCATGAGAGCTTCTCCTCCTTATCAGAGCCATAAATACCAACCTGAATAATATGAGAGTGATAAGACTCCCATTCCAAAGATAGATACGGAGGCAAACCTAACTCTTCAACATTCATCCAATGTGTAGAGGGGAAACTGTCAGCCAAAAAATATCTGCAGTGTGCGAATGTAAAAAAACCATGACAATTGAGGTATTGAATAATGGGGACCGAGAGGAGTGGAGCTTCTCCAGCCCAATAATAGCAGTCAGTCCAATAAGTATATTACTGCCTCTGCCTACAATCCATCGTAGGTTATTGCACAACCGTTGCATTGACTTCATCATGTTGCGCCAAATGTAGGAGGTCCTTTTCTTCATCGGCACACCAACCAAAATCCAAGCTTCCAAGGTAGCATTGTCAAGCTATTTCTCCATGGACTGTTGAATACCCTCCCCCATGAAGTTAATTAAGTTAACAGAATGGAAGAAATAAATGTAATGTAATGCCTCATTCCCTTTTCTCATAACTACCCTAAGATGGTAGTTGTCTCATCTTTTATAAAGGTATTTTAGTGCATGGTTGTTTTATTATACCTTTCACAGACATGTATAACGCATTCAATTTTGTCTTTAAGTGGGTATTAGTTTGTCTTTGACCAAACATTTATGACGTTTAACCATAGTTTAACATTAGGAATTCAATTTTATTGTTTTTTTATTATTTAAATTTATTTATTTGTAAGGTGATTGGTTGAGGTCTTGTTATGGGTTCTTTAGTAACTTCCATGTCTATTAGTTTCTAATTTTTTGTTTTTAGTTTTATTTCCTTTTTATTTAACTTTTTGATTTATTCTTTTTATTTTTTCTATTATTTTTATTTTCACGAATTATAATTTTTCACAATATTTTCAATTTAAGGTGACTTATTATTATATTAAAAATATATTTTAATAAATTTAATTATAAACAATTATATATATTAATAAAAATAAAACACACACACTTATAGATATATGTATGTTAATATAAACAATATTACTTAATCACATTTCTTAATTTTTTGGTGATGATATTCAATAATACAATATTTTGTTAGTTGTTTTATTTTTGTGGTGAAATCTTTGTATTTGTTATTTTTTTGTTTAATTAAGTTATATTTAAGCTAAGTGGAAGGTGCTAGCTACTATATAGCCCTTGTTTGTTAAGTTTTAGGTGTTTTTGTTAAGCAAATAATAAGTAATGTTTAATTATTGATATAATTTTATGTTAATAAAAAAATGTGTTGATGTTATATTTGTATTTGTATTTTTTATATTTTGGTTGTTTTTATTATATAAACAATAGGTTATGATTTATTATTGGTATAAATTTATTCAATTAAATATTAGCTATAATTTGTTTTATTTATATATTTATTAGGTTTGAGTTGTTTTTTTAATAAATAATAAGTTATGTTTTATTATTGATATAAATTTATTTTAATTAAAAAAATATTGAAGATTTAGAAAATCAATTTTTTTTTAGGTGTGTGTATTTTAATTATTCATAGTAAACTTATGTTATTTATAATTTGATTATTAAAATTTATGTAAGGGTACATACTCTAGTTTTTTTAGATTATTAGATTCACTCAAAATTTACTAGTACAACCACATTAAAAATATTAATGTAGTTGATATAGTAGAAGGCTTCATAAATATAACAAAAAAACTATTGAAATAGGAAGAATGGCTCACTAATGCATACATTTACTTGATTAACCATGTATAAAAAGGTTATGGGTCAACTTTAACTTAAGAAAAATAAATTATGAATTATAGATGAATGTTATAAATAATAATGAGGAACTTATCATGGAGGAACTTATTAGAATTGGAATAATTGGTGGGCGAAGCCACGTGGCACAAATCTAATTTTTTTAATTTATTAAAAGTCAATACAACTTAACAAACTCTTTAATACACTGCAATTGTTGATAACCATTAAGACTAGAAATACACTGAGCATATTCCCTTGAGAATCAATCTAGGTCCTCAATTAAAAAATAAAAATAAAAATCAATAGATCCTCATCCAACTTAAATTATGATTATTCTTGATATTTATATTTATAAGAAAATGATTTTCATTTTTTTTGTTTTAAAAATTCATGATTTAGGATATCAACCCGTGTTTGGAATTCAATTATAATGGAAAATTTAGTATATCAAAAGAAAAACCAAACTCAGACATAGGGATTGAATGAGTCATATTCAAAATCATGATTACCATTAGTAATAAAGGCTCTTGTTCATGTGGAATAAAAGGATGAAGAAACAATACTTGAGGTAATGGACTTGAATAAACAAGCCCAGCATTTCCTCCTTCCAACTAGGCCCATGATGATGTTTTGAGAAAACATTATATTTATCTATGTTATATAAAATTTCTTTATAGCTAAACATTTCTTACAAAGTATATTCTACAACTTCATCTAATCAGTTTTTTAAGCACAACCACAAACCCTCATAGCATATAATCGATTAATGGAACATAAATTGTATTTATCATTCTTATATAAAAAAATTTATGCCTAAGCATTTCTTACGAAATATAATCTATAAACAATAATCTACACAATTGAGTAGGCAGAGCCATAGACCTTCAGCTTAGAATCTATAAATAAAATAAAACATATATTTGCTGGATGGAAAAAAACTCTCACATTTATATTATTTTACTAATTCTAATTTAAATCATGGTCCTTTCTGTATGAAAAAAAAAAAAAAATTATATTGAAAAAATATTTTAATATGAATATCACATTTATAATATTTTTAATTATAAATAAACATGTTATTTTTAATTATTATCTATTATATATTAAATATGCATATAAAATATCTTTTATATATATATATATATATATATTTATATTTAATATAAATACTTTTATGATATATATATATTATATATATATATATATATATATATATATATATATATATATATATATATATATATATAAATATATAAATAATTAATTAATGATGTCTTTGTTATATTAAATTGTGAAATAATATCTATTATTCCATTTGAAAAATTAAAAATATTTCATTTATATTTTTTTTAATTAAAAATAATAATAAAAATGTCATTACTCAATTTGAAAATTAAATATTTATAACGTAAAATATCCAAAACCACATACCCATCTCATATAATTGAGAATGGGAGATACCCATTTATAAATGTAAAACATCCAAACGACATACCCATTTTATATGAGCAAGTTTTTAAAATCATTTTCATAAGGTTTAGAAAATAGATATATTTTAAAAGTTTTTATAAAATAAAATTAGTGGGGCATGTTTAATAAAATATTTTGGATATATGGTAATAAGATATATGAGAAATATGTTTTTTAAATAAAATAATTTATATCTATATATATATATACATTTTCTTTCACAGGGATTTTAATTTAATTATATAATTTTAACTTAGTGTAATTACACTTAAAATTTTATTTAAATCCACCCATTTAATTACAATTAACCAAAAAAACCTTGCAGATTCATTTACTTACATGAAAGATGCAAGAAATCAACATACTCTCATGGATGGGATGCCTAAACAAGTGCCATACTAATCCATTTTTAAACCAATAATCACAAAAATAATTATCATAAAAACTTCAAAAACATACCCACAACTAGTCATCATAACATCTTTCAACCAATAATCACAAAAATAATTATCATAAAAATTTCAAAAACATACCCACAACTAGTCATCATAACATCTTTCAACCAATAATCACAAAAATAATTATCATAAAAACTTCAAAAACATACCCACAACTAGTCATCATAACATCTTTCAACCAATAATCACAAAAATTATTATCATAAAAACTTCAAAATCATACCCACAACTAGTCATCCTAACAACATTATAAAGTTATTTATAACATGTACATCTTCCAAATGATTCTCGAATATATAATGGTTTCACTATAATAAAAACCACTAAAACACTGACTACCGTTTACTTTATGGGAGAAAATTAGTAAGATAAGGGCTACAATAATGGAAAAGCGATAACAAATACCTTTTTCTCATTTCCAATTCTTATCCATTACAATTATAACACATTATTTAGGCAATGAGAAATAATATTTATTTAATATCAACCTATTAAAATATGAAAAAGAATTATGTTTAAAAATTAACATAATATTAATTAATAAAATTATCATAAAATAGAGTAGTAAACAAAATATAATAAAATAATAAAATTATCATAAAATAGAGTAGTAAACAAAATATAATAAAATATAGTAGTAAAAAATATTTTTATTATGTTTTTTCAAAGTATATAAAGATCTATATATTTTTACGTTATACTAAATTTAATGTTTTATAATTTTAGGATCATAAATTTATATGATGTTTGATTTGTAATTATTATCTATTTAATTTATTTTAATTAATAAAAATATCATAAAATAGAGTAGTAAACAAAATGTCATAAAATATAGTAGGAAAAAATGTATTTTTTATTATGAATTTTCAAAGTATATAAAAATCTATATATTTTTAGGTTATATTAAATTTAATGTTTTATAATTTTAGGATCATAACTTATATGATGTTTGATTTGTAATTAATATCTATTTAATTTTATGTATTATTTTATTATAATAATATAATTTTATTAAATAAATATTATTATATTATTATTATTTTAAATTATATATTTATTGTTTTTATTTTATTTATTATTAATAAAAATTTAGATGTACTAGGTATCTGAAAGATTAAATTTCTCAAGATGCATTTTTCTTTTTTAAACAAAGTTTGAGGAAAAATTTGTTTCTCGAAACATTAATTCTTTACAATTCTTATAGATATTAAGATAGATCTATAATGGTTTTCAACAAAACACAAATAAAATGTTTTAATTATAAGAATTTGTTTATCTTCACTAATTATATGTATATGACAATGTAATTCTCCTCATATTTAGAAGTAAAACATATATCCATTCTGGATTTTAGACATCTGTGGTTTATATCTTTTGACTTAGTTACCGGAGAATCCACAGTAAAAACCATTTTTCGTCAACGTTTCAAATCCCAAGAAAATCTTTTGACTTAGTTAGGAAAACCCACAGTAAAAACCATTTTTCGTCAGTGTTTCAAATCCCAAGAAAATGAAGGTCTGCAGCTCTTATTGCTATCTTCACTCTAAATTTTTCGAGTAAAATGATTTCACTCCATATATCCCCTCCGTATAGGGAAATGATTTTGGATTTAGACATCTGTGGTTTATATCTTTTGACTTGTAAAAACCATTTTTCGTCAACGTTTCAAATCCCAAGAAAATGAAGGTTTGCAGCTCTTCTTGTTATCTTCACTCTAAAATTTTCGAGTAAAATGATTTCACTCCATATATCCCCTCCATATAGGGAAATGATTATGGATTTTAGACATCTGTGGTTTATATCTTTTGACTTAATTATCAGAGAACCCACAGTTCTTGGGATTTGAAACGTTGACGAAAAATGGTTTTTACTGTGGGTTCTCCGCTAACTAAGTCAAAACATATATCCATTATATATAATATCTCTATATAAGCACACATTGAATTATTTTTTTTATTCATATTTTTTAAAATATTACATGTCAAATCTATATTCAACATTAAAGGAATTGCAATATTCATCATACTTTACATGTCATCTCTCAATTCCATATTAAGTTGTGAAAAATTACATATATCACTCAAATTTAAAAATAATTTTACCTTTTTTTTTAACTTTTAGTTACTTTATGTATGTATATAAAATTGATGTTAAATTAAAGTAAAATTTGAACTATTTTGATGATGATGATGATGGTTAACGTCCACTAAGACCAAGCATTGGTCTATCGGACCTAAAGAAACAAATTATTTATTTTGATTTAAGATTTTATTCCTATGCTCAAAAAGCTTGGAGAGAAGCCTCCCGAGCTCACTATAATTTTGACATTGTAAAAGGCTAGAACACAGTACAAACCAATTTTATTTATGGTTAAAATTGTTTTTTTTAGTATCAATGTGTTTTAATGGGATAGCCTAAGTTATAGATGAAATAGTCTTTTTTTCATGATATTTATTCTGGTTAATTTTAACCAAATTTTAGCGTTGTTTAATCAATAGAATTTGAGTGTCTAGAGGTTTGTGAGGTGCTGAATCCATTTATGCATTCAAAAATGTACTTTAAACAACAAAAAATCTTATTCTAGCTTGAAATTATATCATTTATTCTAGGGAAAAAGTCTATATCCTCAATAAGTTGGACTAGTAATTTTTAATTTGTCAACGTATATGTATTTTACATTTATTTTACATTTATTTGTCAATGTATTTTTAAATGTATTGGACTAGGTATTCCATGTGATTTTCGCCGAAGAATTTCTCTCTAAATGTATTTTATTATTTTTAAATATAACACTACATATATCTCTCTCCCTTGTACTAAATTGTAAAATATTTCAAAGAAGATAATTATTATAAATATTAAAAGTAATTTTAAACTCTATCAATTTTTTAAAATTGTTATGATAATTTCAATCTCTCGAACTTACAGATATAATTCGAGTAGTGTACCGAAGCCACAAAGAGTAGTATACCGAAGCCACAAATTAGTCCGGAAAATAGTGGAAATCCTACATGTTTTTTTGCTAAAATCTGGCATAACTTTTAGGAAATTTAGATTATAACTCTCAAACTTCAGGATTTTGGATGCAGATAAATTTTTTAGTTTTTAATAATGTTGAATCTATTTCCACAATTCAAACACTTATGATTATATTTTTTAAAAAAGAAGAAGAAATATATTTAATTGAAAAATAACTTTACTAACAAAATGCCATTTCCAGATACTATATGATACATAGTTGTCATTCTGAAATAATACATGGTTGTCATTCTGAAATGGGAGGTGTCATTCTGAAATAATACATGGTTGTCATTCTGAAATGGGAGGTGTCAATTATGTAGTGATGTTAAGTGCCACACTTAATTATTTTAATTTGGAATATTATAATGAAAGCACGTCCATCTCGCAACTCATGCTCAAGAAGCTATCATTAGGTTTTTATTTTATTAATCGTTTGTAAGAATAATCACATCAATATGAATGGCCTACTTCAATTATTAACGAGGGCACCTAATCACAACTAAACTTTTTATAATACTAAAACTTTATAGTTATCCTAGTTTGTTTATTTATTTTATATATATATATGATGGTTTTTTGGAGACATTTGATAAAATTGGAACGATACAGAAAAGATTACCATGGCCCCTCTGCAAGGAT
The DNA here is from genome assembly GCA_031772625.1 of Pinus tabuliformis. NCBI lineage: Eukaryota > Viridiplantae > Streptophyta > Pinopsida > Pinales > Pinaceae > Pinus > Pinus tabuliformis. The sequence continues at coordinate 1,153,170,682 of CM062805.1, read as the reverse complement.
GACATGCACAAATCGAGAAATGGTCCAAATTTAGCTCCAAGGGTTAGCTTAGTTGGTCAAAATCAGTGTCTCACCATCGGAAGGTCACAGGGTCCATTCTCCCCGAAGCCCTTGGGGTTAGGCCTTGCTAGTAGGCCGTAGTGCTAGATTCCCTTGGGGTCAATCAACCTAGATATTTTTGTGGACGTAGCGCCACCCGTTGACCACGGTGTCCGTAAACCACAGTATAATATATATATATATATATATATATATATATATATTATACTGTGGTTCATATATATATATATGAGATAAGGGATTTTATACATTTTTTAAGTGAAAAATAAATAAATAAAAATATTTATTTTTTTAAAATGTAAAATGTAAAAATTTAAACTATTTTGATTTATTTATTTATTGTTATTATTATTATATTTATCTATATATTTATTCAACATAAAAATTTAATAATTTTATTAATCTGAGTATTTAATATCGCAAAAGGTTTATATCAATTCTCTACAAATTGCTAACATATTTTTCAAAGGACCAATAAAAAAAATTTACAAGAAAAACCAGAATAACCAGCAATAACCTTCAGACAAGAAGATATATTTTAGATAAAACCATAGAGAAAAAAAGAACCTCCAAAAGCGACAGGTAGATAGGCAAAAAACACCCCATATCAAAATTCAAAGGATCCTTCGACATAGATAGAGTCATGCAACAACATTTCAAAAACATCTTGCCAAAATAGGGGAGCAGTCCACTTTTAGACAGGGAATTCGCCTCCCTATTTTGTTCCCTATACACATGAACAAAGGAGATGTTGACAAAAGAAGGAATGGCGTGCATGATTTGAGCTATCTAGTGATGAAAGGGGGAATTTGGAGGGAATTTTGTCCCAACACCTAATCAATGATCGATTGTGAATTCCCTGCGATCTTAATGGATTCAATCTCCAACCATTTCACACATTTAAGGAGCCCCCAAAGTGCCACAATCTCAGTCCTAAAATTTATCCCCTCACCCCCATGCCAATAAAAATGATATTCTTGATCAAGGCTGAGTTTCATCAGTGCCCCACACCCACAATTTCTGCAATTCAGAGAACCATAAAAAAATCCTAGTGGGAAATAATCTCCCATATATTTAATGGAGGTAGATCTCCTGGAGGTTTGAGGCATCCATGGGCTAATCTTCAAGAAATGTCCAAGAATGTTAAGATGAGTCGTAGTGATATGAGGGACACTATTTTAAAAAATTGCAGCATTTCGAGAGATTGAAATACCCCAGATGACATATAGTGGGATTGTACTGAAGGATCTACGTCTCATTGACCAATATCTGAGTCATATAAATATAGACAACCAACTCGAATCCACTGTAATCCACTATATATTAGCCACACGCCTCCAAACCTCTTTGGAAAAAGAGCATCCCAAAAATAAGTGAAGGCAATCTTCAAAAGAAACCCCGCATAATTGACATCTACCCGGACCAAGAAAACCTCTTTTCATCAAATTATCCCAAGTGAGTATGCAGTTGAACAGAGCCAACCAAGAGAAGCATTTGAGCTTCAGAGGGGCCTCCCATTTCCACATTGAAATAGTCCATTCCTCATAAGGGGATGTCATAGGAGAACTATAGATATATAGGTAAAATTCTTTGACAGTTATATTCCCGTTCACATTCATGCCACCCCAAGCAAGTGAATCATCCTTATTACTAATAGAAATTATGCATTAACTAAACTGTATCTATAAGATTCCTATTCTAGTTCCATCTCAACCGGGAGTCCCAAGTCCCACAAGTGTGGCTAATTTTGCTCAATGGAATCATTAAGATCAATGTTTTGTAGATCTGACAAGTAACATATACCCCTTTGGTGCAAATATTGAATGATTTGTGGAGAAAGGCAAGAAAATCCGTTAATGGCATCTAGTCCAATGTGGATTTTTTCCGCCATATCCAACTTGCCACCATAGGTTTCCACATAGCCAGGATTTAGACGACATCATGCTTCTCCAAGTATATGTTTGTATACTATTTTGTAGAGCCCAAGCTTCAACCCATTCTTCTAGATTACGGAGTCTGAGATATTTCACTTGAAAACTCACCAGCCATATGCCAAGAGAGTTAAAATCCATCCATAGGTTCCTAGAAAGAAGGGATAAGTTAAAGTGCTTGGTGTCTCTCATGCCCCATCCACCCATCTTGTAGGGTCGAGTAAGAGACTTTAGTCTACATAGGTGAAACTTTCTTTCGTTTCCAGTCCCAAACTAGAGGAAGCTCGCAATGATGGCATTCATTTTCTTTATGACTGCTGAAGGGATAAGAAACAAATGCATCCAAAAGACATATACCCCTTGAAGCATTGCTTTGATCATTATCACTCCGACTCCGAGAGAAATCCATCTATAGTCCCACATGGATAACTTATTCTTGACTTTTCATATCAACCAATCCAATTCTGCTATACAGTAGTTACATGGCTTGAGAAAGCAACCCAGGTACTTGAATCCAGAGGACAAAAATGTTGATTTAATGCCAAAGAGAGCCTCTATTTGAGAGATATGGGAAAAATTCTTCTTATCTGATATAATTTTTGATTTGTGTTGGTTAATAACTAGGCCCAAGGCCCTATAAATGTAGAGAAGATTTGGTGGTAGGTTTCCCATTCAAAAATCTCTGCAACCCCAAAACAGAGTACATCGTCAACAAAAAGAAGTTGTGTGGATGAATAAGTTGTCGATACGTTGCATCTAGAAATAACCCCTATATCTTTTGGTTCTCTAATCTGCCCGCTGAGCGAATCCATGACCAAAATAAATAGAAGGGGGGAAAGTGCACATCCCTATCTCAGACCCCAGGTAGAAATTTTGAAAAAATTGGTAGGAACTCCATTGATAAGACCACCACTAAGGTAGAAGCCACACAAGCCATGATCCACTTTACATGCCTATGAGGAAAACCAATCTTGTGTAGGATCAAACAGAGGAAATCCCAATCCACATGGTCATAGGCCTTCAATAGATCAATTTTCATGAGGCATACCTTTGATTTGCGAGTTTTTATAGAGTGGATACTTTCTTGGGCGATAACCACCGCATATTGAATTCCCATATCAGAAAGAAATCAAAATTGCTCGGACATATATGTGGAGAAAAAATCTTTTTGATTCTGTTAGCTATCAATTTAGAAATGATTTTATAAACAAATTACAAAGAGAAATAGGCCTAAAATCAAAGAAAATTGAGGATTGCATTTTTTTGGGATAAGAGTCATAAATGTAGCATTAAGAACATATGATATAAGACCAGAAATGTGAGATGATTCCACCTTTTGGTTGAAAAATGAGATAAATAGTTCCACGGGTCAACCATCCAACCCTAGACCCTTTTCCTTGGCCATCTCTTTCATAGTGTGGATGATCTCTTCTTCAGTGACACGGTTGTCCATTAGACTGATATCCTCGTCGTTGAAAAATTGGGGGAAGATGCTTTCCAATTCTAATTTTTCCTCAATATTATCCTCCACCGAAGCACTGTATTGTGTTTGGAAGTAACTATAGGCTTCATCTTTGATTTCTTTGAGGGATGTAAGGACCCTATTTTCCTCATTCCTTATATGTCAAATCAAATTTGCAACCCTCCTTTTTGAAGCTGCCAAGTGAAAAAATATTGTATTTTTATCACCCCCTTTTACCCAAGCAATCCTGCTCTTTAGGCACCATTCAACCTCCTGAGCCTTAAGGATTATAGTTTTTCTCCTTAGTAACCCCATCACCACTTTTTTAAAATGTAGAGAGAAAAGATTCGATAGGGAGGGGTCCATGTAGATAGCCAATCCTTTTTCAATCTCACCAATTTTGTTATTCTACGCATCCCTGCACTTTCTAATCCAAAACCGAACCTTATGTTTCAATCTCTTGAGCTTGAGGCCAATGGAATCCATAGGAAAAATGTTCCTAGTAGAAGTCAACATTTTCCAAGATTTAACCACCAATTCCCTAAATTCCGGATCTTCATTCCAAGTATGATTAAACTTAAAAGGAATGGAAAAAGCACTCTCTTCCCCACTCCATTGCAACAATATGGAATTGTGTTCAGACACATCAAAGAAGAAATTCAAAGCTTCCAAATTCACTAGTTTTGGGAAAAGGGAGGAGTGTACCATAAAACTATCAAGTCTCTCGACGATCCCCTAATTCCTAATTTTGCCATTTCTCCAGGTAGGGCAGATGGGCACAGGGATAATATCCTTGAGCATCTTTCGATTAAAGAAATCTTTGAAGTATTCTGCAAGAGGGTCCATTCTGGCCTTTTTTCCCAACGCTCTCTATCCTCCATAATGAAGTTCAGGTCCCCGGCAACAATAGTATGTTGTATGTCCAGTAAACCACATCCATCAACACTATCCCAAAAATCCCTCTTATTATTATATGGAGCATATATATTAAGAATTATGATTCTAAAGCTTGTTCCAATGCAGTATCCAAATAATATGATACCAACTCTTGCCTTATAGGCTTTAAATTTGCATCTCTTTGGATTCCACATGACTACAAGGCCACCAAAGATGCCATTTGCATCATTTGCACCAACAATCCATGAGGGTTGCATTTTCAACATAATTTCACACGTGTTGTCTTTAGAGCACATCCTTTCCTACAGTAAGATAAGGTCAGGGTCCTTCAATATTAAACAAAAATAAAGGGATCTAATAGTGTGGAGGGATCCCAACCCTGTAATGTTCAGAGACAGAGTCTTCATTAAGAGGAGGATGACTCGAGATGAACTGCTATAAGGTCCCAAAATTTGTCTCTCCCCCTTAGGATTTGTCTTCATTAGATGGCTTGGGGTCGATGGGAGGAAGGAGCGCCTCCTTAATGGCCTTAGAGAATCTTTCATTGAGCAGAGCATCTGACCGTCCATAAAGTGAAATTCTCTTATATTTCACTTCTTTTTTCTTTCTTCTGGAGGGTTCACTAAGCTTTTCCTGCCTCTTTTGAATGGACTCACATTCCTCGAATAAATATTTCTTAAGAGTGAGATGTTCCATACCACTCGACGTAGCAGCGAAAAGATTTTCTATTTCAGGATCACTAGACAAGGGGAAGATTGAATGCCCACTTCAAGTCTTTGATAGATATGAGATAGTAAAGAAGATTTTTAAGATAAAAAATCCAGTTTTTTTGTAGGTATACAATTAGTCCGGGGAGTAGAACCAATCGGTTGAGGAGTTAGCGACCCAGAAAATGGAGGATGGCTAATGCACATATACTCTCGACTAGACATATCAGGGTGTGATTAGTCCAGGGAGTAGAACCAATCGATTTAGGAGTTATAGACCCAGAAAACAGAGGATGGTTAATTCACATATTCTCTCGACCAAGCAGATTAGGGTCTTGTTATAAGAAGAAAGATTTGGTAGAGGGTTTTCCCCATTGAGACATTGCGACCCATGGATTGAGAAATGATTTTATCATTTATGCCACTAGAAGGGATCCTATTCTTTCTAATGATCCAACAATCCTTGAGAATACAAGTATCATGAAATCGATTAGGGTAATTTGTAATAAGATGACCATTTTGTTTACATCCATTGCACCTGAAGGGGGTTCCCTAGAAATCCACTTGTTGTCTAATGGAAATTGTGGCCTAGTATATGTTTATGGTCATAAGAAGCCCAACAAACAAATCCACCTCCACTAGAAACCACACTGCTCTTTTTTCCATGAGGTCGAAGCTACCTTCATCCACATAGCACACTTTCCTGATCTTGCCAACAATTTCTAAAATGGATTTCTTTGACCAGAGTTCAAGAGGAAGTCCAAGGAATTTGCCCATATTATCCTCCTTTTAAGAGATTCTAAAATCAGATCAAAACCAATATTCCATCTCTACAAAATTAATAACCCCTGGGTGAGGAGTCAAATCCAAAATCCTGTTAACATCCCCTTCCTCTTCCTTTTCCTCTTCCTTTAAGAAATGTAGTCCAAACCATCCATCCATTCCCAGCACAATGACTTTTAGTCTGTACCCAAGCAAGGAACTCCAATGTTTTTGGATCCAATCCTTTATCTGCACCCTGTGAACGATGCATATATACATCGTCCCACCAAAATCCTTTTCTGTAATCTAGCGACGTTCCCCCAAAATACATCGACACCCAAAAGAAGCCTTTCTATCTCATCCTGAACTTTAATCAGATTCTTTTTGTTTTTGTCGGTCTTGCGGCGTCTAGAACAATCTTCATGATTAGTAGAATCATAGAAGCCCCAACAACATCCCTATAACACGTAAAAGTCGGGGGCTCTCTAACCGACGTGTCATTATGGCAACATTCTCTGTTTACCACTTCAATCTCCGTTGCAATGGTAGTGTCCACGAGTTCATTTGTCAAAAATATAGAAATTTTAACGGCGTTGATAGATATAATTTGTGTAGTGGAGGGCCCAAACAATGACCATCGTTATTGGTCACCCGCCGACTAATGAAAAGGAAGGCAACCACTTCAGACGAAAAAAGTTTATTAGGTCAGAGCCACCTGCCATGGTCCAATCAGAAATCTCCAAGGTATCCACCGAGATTCTCGAGCCGCACGTATTGTCCCTTAATAGTCACCCATCCCACTACCAAACAACCCCGTGTCCGGATTCGGGCCCCATAAACCCTATGGGATCCACCACACGCAGAAATCAACTCCTAGGTTCCATTAAAACTCTCCAGGCTTGCAATACACTATAAAAGCTACGGAGTTGTCTATAATGCGACTTTTTGAGATTCCGGTGACGGAATCCGACGGAAGAAATTGAGATGAAATCATGATTTGTTGCAGCTAAAATGGTTTTTTAACTGCATATTCGGATTCAGCACCCTGAAAAACCCCTGGGATGCTTTCATTGTGCAGAAACTAGTTATCAAACTTGGATTTCAATAAATTACTGCCGGATTTTCACCGGAAAAAATCGCCGAAAAGGCTTTCAAAAAGTCGCGTTAAAGACTACGTCAAAAGCTACCACCATCTGTTGATACCCTGTGCGCCCTCACCTAGTAGGTGTGGATCTAGTCACATCCATGAAGTAACACATTGGTGGCGGAGACAACCTCTCATTCTTGATGGCCATTTAATTCCATTTCAAAAATATCTACCCCATACCAAACAAAATCGAATGCCTGTGCCGGGGATCAATGGTTGCCGACTACCCAGTTCACCTTACCCAGGCAACCAGGGCAGTTTTAGAGAATTGGCCCTAATGCCTAGAAGTTGCAGATATGAATCGTCACCAATCTGAAACATTCACTTCCAGAACCATACAAAAAAAAGCTTCAGATTGGACATTCAATGTCAAAACCAACCCAAATCCCACAAACTTCTATGGAATTGGACATGCAATGTCAAAACCAACCCAAATGCCACAAACTTCTATGGAATTGGACATGCAATGTCAAAAACCAACCTGAGACACTAAATTTTAATTAGATAGTGGGTAAGTCAATTTAAAGTATCGGCCAGTAAACTACACTAGCATAGACTACACTTAACCCATCTGCCAACCATTCTAAATTTCTGCTAGCAATTCTAAATTTCTAGCGCCTAGTTTAACTAGGCGGAGGAGTTGCCCAGAAAGTTATGGAAATTCCGGTTATATTTAGAGAAAATCTGGCAAGGATTTTTGTAAATCCGAGTTATAGTTGTTAAACTTCAAAATTTTAGCTGTCCTAAATGTTTTTGATGGTGCTGAATTTATTTCCACCATCAAAAACAAGACTCAAACACTGTCTCTACAAGATTTTTTGAAATTTTTTTGCCCAGATTCCGATCACTTTTAGCCATCCGGACAATTCCTCTGCCTCATTAAACGACTCCAATTTCTAGTATTTGTCACCAGACTCCTTTAAATCAGCAGTTCATTCATAGGATGTTGTAGAGTCTTAGTAGACTTCATATTGATTATATATATTTCGGTAGGGAACCCAAAAACTCACCATATACCAACTCCCAACAATTCCCCAAAGAGTCTCACAAATTACTTGGGCATCCTCCTATCATATTTACCACAATCCTCAATGATAAGGTAAATAAGAAATATTTCCCCCAGATCAATATCACCAACTGAAATATTTCAAAGATTTATGTCATAGTTTTGTTCAGTACAAAAACATCCAGAAATCACTTACCAAAGGATCCCCGCAAACTTCATACTCCAAACATTGTGCTAGTCTCTCGCTTAATGCTCCCCAGATGTGGTAGCTCACTTGCAGCAATCTCTGCTATCTAACAATAACTTAACCTTTCCATCCGCATCCAAAAGGACAATTGTGATACACATCTATTACTTTATCGCTTTATATATATTTTTAGTATTATGGTGATATATTATCATATAATGATAACGATTTTTATACTCTCTGAATGAAAAATAAATAAATAAAAAATATTTATTTTAATGATTATAAATATTATTTTATTTAAAAAATAAATAAAAAATTTGAATTATGGTTAAATTATTAATTAATATATTTGAAGTAGATGTATTCAAAATGAGTGATAATATATCAATAGTTATCAGTATGAAAATATAAGTAATATAATATTCATATAAGTAATATAATAATATTGTATAGAGTAAATATAATTATATAGTTTTATTTTTCTTATATTAAAATGTTAAATGATCATGTTTTTATATATAGTTAGTTAGTGGTTTGTTTTATATTATTTTCATACGTATAATTTTTTTATTATAAAATATATTTAATCTGATAATTATTATTTAAATAATTATATTTTTTAATAATAATCGGTAGATATTTGTATGGATAAAAATATATGGTAAGAGCTTGTACAAAAGTACATCTAACAAAGTATATAAAAAGAAATCTGAGTAGAAAACACTCAAGCTACAAAATATTAATACCTCTTTTATAGGTATCCATTCTATAAAGAAATAAATATACAATTTCAAAGAAATACCTAATTATATAAATTATAATGTAGAAATTGAAAATACAAGTGTCTTTCAAATATATCAAAATTAACAAGAGACATTGTGACTGTTTTCTTTTTCAGTTGTTGTTGGATGTACCTCAAGTGCCTATTGGTCTAAATCTAGAAATAGGTGGACTAGAGGCTTGATATTCCCATTTTTAGAGTTGGTTATAGGTATATAATTTTGATGCTTAACTTGATCCCAAATAGAATATTAATAAAATTTTCCAGTGAACACTTCACATTATCCTTCAATCCACTTCATCAATTATTTATGTTGAATAAGTATTCTTATGACTACATACATTTGAGCTCAGATGTTAGATGTTAATATCTCTGACCCGAGCTGGCCAAATCAACACCTAAATCTCTTTAATCAAATCTTCACGCCATAAGAAGGCCTCCACAAAATCTTGCATTTTGATGGTTGTCCATTGAGGAGCTGCAAGGGGTAAAACCACTAACTAAGAGTGAGAAACTCAAAATTAGTAGCATCTAGGCTCATCAATAAGGAGAAAATCTCTATACCAAACAAAAAATCCAGAGTAGCATGCACCCAAAGCAACAACATACACAAAGTAACACTGTTTAAACAAAGGGGCCAACACCCCAAAACATATCCTAATGGTTAGTGGCTTCCTCTCATTCCTATAATATCCCACACAACCCCGATCACAACCCACTTTAAATAATGATGTAGAGACTACATAATCAAAGTCATATAATGGGAATTAATTCCACCTAAGTGATGAGAAGATAAAGAGGACATTGTATAATGATAGAGAGGTTATGCCATAAATAAACAACTTGCACAATCATGCCAATTTATGAGACCTATATTATGGATGTCAACAACCTTTTGCATTGATGTGGGTTCCTTGTTATGACACTTGTGAATTAAGGAATGGGTTAATGGCTTTTCCTATTGTTGATAATAATGTCCCCTTGTTTTCCTTATATTGCTTTATTTTCCAAAGCATTACCGCGTGCATTATTACCTCGAAGCACCTAGTAGCACTCACCCCTATGGAAAGATCAAACTTAAAACTATGCAAATTCTATAGAATATTGATCTAAGTTTGAAGTCCATAGTATACGTGCTTGCTTTTAAATTGTCAATAATGATCTTAGAATCACAAATTATAATTAATTTCTAGTTGCATAGAGTATGCACTAGATGCACTCCATATAGAAGACCAGAGGATTTCACTTAGTTATTGGAAGCAAATCCTAAACTCCATGCATAGAAAATTTCCAAAATTCCCTTGGAGTTAGTGATATCTAAAATTAAATATTTCACTCTTGCATTAAGGATTGAGAATTGCATAGGGTTTTAAATATCATAGGAATTTCTTAGTTTACCTGGACAATATGTCCTTGTTCACATATTAGATATTTCTTTCCATAGGTTGATATGCCCCGATTTGTTCATCTAAAGCCCATTGAGGTTCCCTAACCTGTATTCCATAAATTTCTCATCCCAAAGACCATTACACATCCATGATATCATACATAAACCTTATTTAAAGAATTGTGTTTGAATAACAAACTCATTCTGATGGAGATTACAACCAATAACCGAGCATCATTACATAAGGCTTTAATTCATCACTACATTCATGCTAAACAACCCATTAATAACATCATTGATAAAACTAAAAACATATACATATGTATGTATGTATTTCATTTGAGAAAGAAAAATACACTTATGTGGATTGTTTTAAGCTTCACAAGACATTGAAGAAGGAAGAGCCATTCTCCGCCCAACCATAGGCTCAATTGCACAATGATTTTCTTATAGTTGGTCATCTTAGGCCAAAATTGATGCCAGAAGAGGTAGTCTCAATTAGTCCTAAAAATGTTAATTATAGGGTAGATATATGAAGGAAAATTTTCTTCATGTATTAAAACCAGGGTATTATCTATCGACTTGTTGAGCTCGATCTTGCTACTAGTCACATGATTGGCACAAATGGGCTTGCACAACATTAAGGGGGTCCTTCATTTCCCATCAGGCCTTAGGAACCTCCCTTTTCTTGGTGCTTCTTATGCTTACTCAACAAATGTAGAAAATTCATGGTCTTCTCTTTCAGCTTATGTTTAAGACCTATTTTCCAGTTTCCTTGATAAGGAATTTAGAGTTTCTCTCTAATCACACACATTGATTTAATTCCTTAGCAATTAAATCTCTCTGTGAGATTTTGTGACTTATATGTTAGAATGTGTGGTCAATCTAGAAAAATATAGAAGAGTAATTTTCCCATACCCATGGCCAATATTGTACCTCTTTCATCTCTTCTCATGATTGCTAGAAATTGTTAGTTCAACTACCAATCTCTTTTCTTCTCTAGTTTCTTGGAATATAGAGTTTTCTTCTCTAATTTTTGGAAAAATAGGGACTATGCATTTAATTAATGATACATATATTTTTGTTGATTAGGAATTGCAATTTCCTCATAAATTCCTCTCGTGACTTCGAATCTGCGTAGGATTCCCCCTTTCCTTTAGCTATTAGATATATATATTAGAATAAAACATATTACATTAGTCAAGAATTTTTCAAAATATCCATGTTGGCCATGACAACAATCAATCCATATCCACAATTACAAAATTGGGTTTAAATTAGAGTGTTACAATCCCCTCCCCCTTAAAGGAACACCATCCTCAATTTATACCAGCTGTAGTAAAAACCCAACAAATAAAAAAAGGATATGCCACTTTCATGGAATCCTCTAATTCTATGTTAGTCTCATCTACTCTAAAGTTCTTCCATTGCACCTTAACCTACATGATGGGATGGTTCTAAAGCAAGGTCTCCTTCATGTCGATAATGCATTAGGGTGTTATCTAAAACTCTCATTCAAGTTGCACTTGGATCATAGCCTAATTAATAACATGATTAGCATCATATACATACTTTTAAAAAAAAAATACATGAAATAATAGTGGCCCTTAATTGTATGCGGTAAAACAATTTGACATGTCATCAATCCCACTCTTTCTAGAATCTCAAAAGGTCCACAATAATGTAACTTAAACTTAGCACATGTTTCCATTTTTAAGTAACTTCTCTTGGGTCTAATTGAGAGATATACATGTTCCTCTACTTGGATTATTTTATTTTATTTTTATTTTGTCTAACCCATAGGGATTTAAACTTTGAATCTCATGCTTTACATATTAATTCACAATAAGTTGATTTCCAATTGAGCTACACCCCATGGGAAAAAATCTTTTTGAATTTTATTCCAATCTACATAACTCTTTTGTTGGACTTATGCCAATTTTAGATTTTGCATAATCCTTATCACTTTGCACTCCATTTCTTTTAGAAATTATGACCCAAGGATGACACAATCCACTAGGTTATCCTATTTGATTGGAATGTTGTATTTTTTCCGTATAATGCTTCAAATAGACTCATCTTTTTTTACTCTTGATACCCATTGTTATATGAAATTCTACTAGTTGTAGGTAATCTTCCTACTTCTTGGGATGATGCATAACAACATTATCAACAAATATTCTAATATTCTGTCCACTGTCTCCATCTTTCCATCTATATGAGGTTGATAAGCTACAATAAATGCTAATTTTGTTCCAAAAAATTTAAATAAAGAATTCTAAGACTTCGAAGTGAATTTGAAATCTCAATCAAATATAATTACTTTAGGCATGCCATACTATCATAAAATTTCATTCATAAAAGCATTTACAATATTAACTTCTTTGTGGGTGTATTAACAAAAATAAAGTGAGATACCTTTCTCAACTTATCCATCACTGCCATGGATCTATAATTTTTCTTAGCTATCCTAGGTAGTCCAATGATAAAGTCCACAGAGATGACTTCCCATTTCCATTTTGGAATTTATATTAGCTATAGTAAGCCTATTGGGTGTCTATGTTCCACTTTCACTTGCTAACATTCCAAACACCTTGTAATGTATTCAACAATCTCTTTCTTCATTCCAAGAAAAAAAAAATTTCTTAGTGGCTGATATCATATTTTGATAGCTTGGATGACCTAAGTAAGGCATCTTATGTAGATCATCCCTTATGAGATTCCTCAAATATGTTGAATTTGGCACATATAATCTGCCTTTGTACAATAGTAAGCTATCCTATGTTAGTTGATATCCTTCACAAATAGGTCCTTTACAATCTTTCTCTAAAAATTCCTTTATTATTTTGGAAATATTCATCATCCCATAAGACATCTTTGATCATATATTTGATATCATTTTTACATTTGCTGACATTTTCCATATAAATGGCATGCATTGTCTTGTTGAGTGCATCTATCACTCCATTATCCTTTCCTTTGATATGATTGATCTCAAAATCAAATTCATTAATCAATTCCATCCACATAGATTATCTAGCATTCAACTGGGGCTGGTCAAACAAGTACTTCAACCTGTTATGATCAATCATCAATACAAATATCCTCTCCAACAAATATTTCCTCTACATATTTAGAGTATGCACAATTGATACAAACTCTAAATCAAGACATACATAATTTTTTTCATAGTCATTCATTTGTTTGGACTCATAGCTAATTACATGACCTTCTTGCATGAGAACTCTACTAGGTTCTTCCTTGTAGGCATCTATACAAACCAAAATGTCCTTGTTTGGATTTGCAATATTCAATATAGGGGCATTGGTCAAAAGATTCTTCAAATGTTGGAAACTTGCTTCTTCAGTTGACCACACAAGTTACACTCCCTTTAGTTGTTGAGAAGTGATTGTGTGGCCAACCTTTGAAAATCCTTGGATAAATATATTGTAATATTTTGTTAATCCCATAATGGATCTTTCTTTTGTCACACTTTGAGGTGTAGGCCTATGCATGATTTCCTTGATCTTCTCAGGGTCTATTACAACTCCTCCATCCAAGATAACATGACCTAAATAATGCACTTGTCTATGGAAGAAGTCACATTTACTTAACTAGCATATAATTGCCACTCTCTGAGCACTTGCAATACTACCTTGAAGTGCTTTTCATGCTCCTCTTTGGTATTTGAATATACTATGATATTATCAATGAAGATCAATACAAACTTGTCCAAATATTTACTAAGCATAATGCTCATTAAGCACATATATGTAGTTATGACAATTGACTTGAACTTCTACTTCACACACCTAAACTTTCAAATTTGCATGATTATGAACTAATGCAATGATTCTTCTCTTGACATGATGGGATTATCAATTTTTGGTATGCAATGCATCTATGGGGGCTCTAGTTACTAGGTTGGTACAAAATTCTAGTGAGGAATGATTGTTCTTTTGGGGCAGTTTGTTTAATTTCTTTCATGCTATAGAGCATTGGTGAATCCCTCCCCTATGTTTTTCTAGATGAACAGAGTCTATTCATGTTGGGTTCAAATCTTTCCATGGGAATTCTATTGGTGTTTCTCAACTATATTTTGGGGAGTTCTTGGGTTCTCCATCTCGATTTTATGTGAATTTGGTTAGGTTTTTGTTGTGTGAAAGAACTATTGTCATTTTAGGGAAAGGGAACATCACTCTCTCCATTTTGTAGGGTTAGTGCATGTTGAATTTAATGTACACTTTAGGCTCTGGGGACTTTTTTTGCTTCACTATTCCTTCTCCCGGGAGAGGTTTTCTGTTTTTATTACTTGTGAATTTTCCCTAGTCTCTTTTGTTAGGCACATTGGATCTACGTTTGATTCCTCATTCAACATGAAAGTGTCTACAAGTGGAAATTAGTCATTGGGTAGTACAATGAACATAACATCTACAAGTGGTTTAAAGTCTTTATTATCATAGATTCATCATAGATTACCAAGAATTCAAGGAGATTAGCCATGTGTTAAGAAATCATGAAAAGTCTATTCAAACTAATAAAACATCCATCTTTATAGCCAAAACAAAATGAAAATAAACAGTTTACACTCACTTAGGGAACAACAATCGTGCGCACACTTATCCAATAAAAATTTCAAATTATTGCTTTGAAAACCAAATGTAATAAATTTTAGAGCTCAATTATTAATTTGAACAAAGGAAAACAATATGGGGTTTCAAATATTATTGTTTTGAAAACCAAATGTAATAAATTTTAGAGCTCAATTATTAATTTGAACAAAGGAGAACAATATGGGGTTTCAAATCGAGTGTGGTCTATAAATTCAAATTGTGGAGGGCCAAACAAAAAAGGTCAGTGCATCACTTCACCAAAAACAAGAAAATTGTGAAACGAAACACAAACCCAATTATTGTAACAAAGGAATTAATATTATTAAATTAATATGATATTTTAAATTTATTTCATAAAATCTGTACCAGTCAACAATTTTTTTTATAAGCATTATCACTCATTAATAATATGAAACTTTTCTATGGTAGGAAAACCTTTGAAAATATCTCATATAAAATTGCCCCATAACTATGCTACGGTCAATTGATATAAAATCCCGGAATTACACTTTATTAGGTAACGTCTTTGCTACATGAGTGTCACATGTAAAATAGTTATGGCACTAGTATAGTCGTTCTATGTAATTATTGTAAGTGAACCTCAATTGTGAAATATTATAATGAAAGCGAATAAATCTCATCAAGTTATCATTGTGTTTTTATTTTACTACTCTTTTAAAAGATGAGTTGCATCTAATGAAAAACATGAATGACCCACTTCAATTATTGACAAGGGTACCTAGCCACCCAACTAAACTTTGTATAATAATTAAACTTTATTATTATCACGACATATATATATATATATATATATACACACACTTACTATGATGACAATTTTTATTATTGTAATAATGTATCTTTATATATTATAAAGCTATATTTTATAATTTAATAATTATTTTAAATAAAATATACATATATTTTAAATGATTTAAGGAAGATAAAAATCCAAATTATTGTTAAAAGAATGGGTTAAGTTATTGAAATTTGATAATATTTTTATACTTATCAACATAAAAATACATATAATTATATACTCATAAGTAACATACAATCATATAATGATGACATTGAAAAACATTTAAAATGAATTATGTAAAATTTGGACTACAACGAAATTCTAGCTATTAAATCTCCAATGACTCTTTTACCATTTTTCTTATGGAAAATATCGATAGAGGAAGCGGATCTTCTTCTTACACCAAGTTGTTGTTGGAATTAACAACTTAGGGCAACCATCTACCACAAATAAGGCCAACATGGGACAAAACCATGATGGCGATCAACAAAAACCCTAACAATCATCTCCCCCTCCAGGGAGATGTAAACCTAGAAGTTTCTTATCAAAGGGGATTGTTGGCCCAAAATTCAAAGTTAGCTCTAGTCACATCGAGGATTATATTTAGTATATGTGGGATCATGCTCTTATTGGGAAGTTCCTAGGCATTTGGCCATTAGTAAAGGCCGTCACGGATGGATCCAACTTAAATAGAAACCTAATGGGTAGAAAAATATAGGATTGGGTGCGAAAGGTTTTTTTCACTATTATCTTTGCTAGCCTAGAGAAAAGAGCATGAGTGTTTGAGAATGGCTCATATTTTTTCAATCTAGTAGGTCTTTATCTTCATTTTTGGATGGAAAATTTTATATTGGAAAAGGACATCACAACTGTCGTAGTATGGATTCACATGTACTCCTTCCTGCGATAGTTTTCAGACGAGGATACTTGGCAATAATCAATAATGCTCTTGGCCACTACATTAAGTCCTTGGAGGCTACTAAGTAGGGCAGGTATATCTCCTATGCTTGAATCTGTGTATATATGAACATTTAGGAGTCGCTTCGAGAGTCCATCAAGATATATTATCAAGGTGAGCTCAAGAAGAAAACTCTTGATTATGAAAACATCTTGTTCTAATGCAGAAGATGCAATGAATATGGAAATATATATTAGAACTTCCCTTTACTTATTGCAAATTCTACCTCTACTTCACCTTCTACTCAAGAAGTATATGACTTCACAAAAGTGGGGGCTAAACAATCTAACCCTAAGCCTTCAACCTCACAACCCCCTTCTTCTGATTCTAAGGAGGGAGCCCCATCTCAAAACCCCTTCAAACCTCTCTCCTCATTAGATGTCGTCGAATCTCTCCTTGTCAATCCATCACCAGAAGTGGAAATGTAAGATCCAACCGTGCCCCGACACGCCTACACAACCCAACCGACATCCTTCATCGAACGGTCGCTTTGTCAGCCTTCTCATTCCAAGTCCTAGTTCCCTTCATCTAGTTTCCCTAAAATATATCTCGACCCCATAGATGAAATGGAGCTTGATTCCTTCGGCTTACCAAATTTGGCAAAAGCATGGAAAAAGAAAAACCAAATTTTCCTCGCCTTTTCCCTCCTTGAACACTAGGTTAAATTGCTACGAAGGGCATACTTCAAATTATGTTGGCTGGTGTGAAATTTGCTATAGGTCAATCTAACTCTTGCATGCTTAGAGTTTAATATCATCCTTTGAAAGACTCCAATAAGACACACAAAGAGGAAAAGAAAAGGGATGGAAAAAAATCTACAACATTTGCATGAACTGGGGCGTATGTTAGAGAATTCAAGACACATAAAAGGCATAATAGATGTATTCCCCACCTCTAACATACCCCCAAAATGAAGATTATTTATGGATTTTTAGCAGGGAAAATTTTAAGAACCCCCCCTAAATTTATAAATATAATAAATGGGCGAATCTCCATGGTATATAGGAAAAATGGAAGGCGATTTTATCAATAATATAATATGTATATATAATTTTTTGGCGAATCTCTCACCACGCATGGCGAATATTTTACTCAATTATAAAATCTTGTAAGATCTTGGCGAGTCTTTCACTAAATAATAAAACTTTGTAAAGTCCTAGTGAATCTTAGCATAGGCTACATGCTGGTTTAATTCCCCCATTTAAATAGGCTACATTCCAGGTGAATACCATGGGTCAATACCATGTGCAATTTTGGTGAATACCATGGGTCAATACCATGTGCCATTCTTATTTTTATTAATTCTAATATTAGGGTTAATAATGGTTTTCTGCATGGTATTAATAACAATCTAGTCCATGGTATTTGTCCCATAGTATTTTGGCCATAGGTTTCACCTAAATATGACCCATTTTTTGAGTGTTTTAAATATAAGGTGACTTATGGAGTAAATATAAAAAAATATTTTATTTGTTTACCATACCTCTCGTTTATTTATATTTTTATTAATTTACCATACCTCTTTTACAAATATGGTATTTGGCCCATAGGATTCACTTAAATAAAACCTCTTTCTTGAGCCTTCATAAATAGAACGAGGGTTATGGACTAAATATAAAAAGAGGTTTTATTTATTTACGATACGTCTAGTTTATTTATATTTTTATTTATTTACCATACCGTTTGAGTAAGTATAAAAAGACGTTTTATTTATTTACCATGCCTCCACTTTACTTATATTTTTATTTGTTTACACCGTTACATGTATATAAGGTGACTTATGGAGTAAATATAAAAAATGTTTTATTTATTTACCATACCTCTCATTTATTTATATTTTTATTAATTTACCATACCTCTTTTATAAATATGGTATTTGACCCATAGGATTCACTTAAATAAAACCTATTATTGAAAACAGGCGAATGGATTCACTTAAATAAAACCTATTCTTGAAAATGGGCGAATGGAAGGTTGTAAGTCCTAATTTCAAGGGCTAAATTTACCTTTTTTACCCTCTCCCTTAAAATAAGGTGGGCTATTTGAGGTGATTTGTAAAAATGTACTATGATACAAAATATTCGCCCGCTAAAAATTTAAAACCCCTTAATTTCGCCAAAGGGCGAACATTCGCCCCTAAAATTATCCTTGATTTTTAGGGGCCTAAAATGCAAAGGTAAATAGAGGCTCTTGAAAGAAAAATGGAAATATGAAAAACCTATAGTGATGATTATCCAAAAGACCAAATTGTCAAGCGAATTCCTCTCTAACGTTGTTAGTAAACAGGGTAACATTTTTTGTGCAATTTCCTGAAATGCCTAAGGGAACTCTAGAGGATTGGATATCGTATGGAATGCATAGGAGATTCATGTCTTAAATATGTTTGTTGCCTTTCGTGTCCTTGGAATCGAGTTCTAGCTAATTATATCCACAGAAAAATGTTTTATTTCTAATGTATATGACCCAACCTCCTTAAGGGATAAGCCATCTTTCCTCCATTCAATCACTAGAACACACCATCTCCTTTCCCCTACTATGTAGATTCCTGGCAGGGACTTCAATCTTATTGAATCGTTATATGAGAAACATGGAGGTATTAGAAAACTTGATGTGGATTCTACTCTATTCTAGGAGCTAATCACTGAACTACACCTGGTTCATCTTGCTACCAACAATGGAACTTTCACTTGGAATAATCGTAGAGGAGGGTGGCATCAAAATTGGACCACTTTATAGTCACAAAATCTATATTGGCATGGGATATTTTTTTGGAGGCTTCATTTCTCCCAAGCCATGGCTCAGACCATTAGCCCATATGCTTCATCATAGACATTAAGTTTAGGCCACATAATATGCCTTTTTTATTTCGAAATATTCTAGATTTACCATCTTGATTTCTAGGAAAACATTAAGAAATGATGGGGGGAAAGGTAGGACCCAGAAGGATCTTCCTGGTACAAGCTCCAAAAAATTTGAAACACATTAAATGGTAGCTCAAAGGTTAAAATAAATCTAAATTTGTAAACATCTTTGAGGAGAAATGCAAGTTAGAGAAAATAATGGACGCCATACAATAAGAAGCCATTTTTCATGGCTGATATGATGCTTTAATGAAGGAAGAAGCTATTATCCTCACCATCCTTGAAGAGAATAGAAAACAATGGGAATCTCATGGCAACACAAATCAAGATTTGATTGGCTTAAAGAGGGGAAATGAATACAACCTTCTTCCGTAAATTGGTGCTCTAGCATCATCACCATAATCATATCGCTTCCATGAAAAATCCTATAGGTGGTAAGTTACTAGGCTTCCAAGAGACCACATAGAAGCTTATTTTTTATTATCAAAATATTATATTTGAACCTCTTGGGAATAGGTGAGGATCAATCTAATGCATTACATTTCATGGTTATTACTGACCAAAATGAAGCCTTAATCCATGGAATTACTTATGAGAAATTGGAGGATATTGTCAAGGGAATGCTAAGCAACAAGGCCCATGGCTTGGATGTATTCACCTTAGAGTTGTTTCAATCTTACTAGCCTATTGTTGGCTAAGAGGTTTAACTTGTAGTGGAAGAATCTAAGAGAACCCAATCCATTCTCAAAGCTCTCAATGTCACCTTCCTTATATTAGTTCTAGCAAGACAAAGTGGAGGATCCAATTGGGTATAGACTAATTTATATTTACAATGTTTATACAAAAATTATAAAAAAATATTGCTAATCGACTCAAGCCTATCCTACCCATGTTGATATTACCTTAGAAAATTGGTTTTATAGAATGCTGCCAAATCCTTGATGGTATCATGGTGGCTCATGAGGTCATCCACTGACTAAAGGTTTAGCATAAATTGATGATGCTGCTTAATATTGAATTCTCAAAAGCTTTTGATTAGCTCAATTGGAAACATGTGTTCCACATCCTTTAATATTTTGGCTTCTCCCTCGAATGGATAGAACGGATCAAGAATTTCATATCATCTTCTTCCTTATCAATTCTTATCAATGGATCACCCTCATTCCAGTTAAAATCCACCCACATTATTTGGTAGGGTGACCCTCTTTCATTGTTTATATTCATCTTGAATGTGGAGGGGTTAGGGAGATCCCTTAAAGTCGTGGTCACCATGGATTCGCTCCAAGGTCTCTACCTTTTTGGTGATGGTTTTCCTCTCATTCATCAACAATTCCTAGATGACACTATGGTATTTGTAACTCCATCCGTCTTAGAAGCTTGTGAGTTCCTTCAAATCCTAGAGATGTTCTCACTCACCTCAAGTATGGATGTTAATAAATATAAGTATTATATTTTCTTCTTCAACAATCCAATCCTTGTACAAAGAAATATAACCCATACATGGGCTTTCATAAAGGTAAGATTTCATTGAAATATCTTGGAGCCTTGTTGGATGAGAGCTCATTAAGATGGAGCCTATGCAAGGATATCATATATAAAGTCAAAAACAAGATAGAAGGATGGGGCTTCTGCACGTTGAATAATGCAAGAAGATTGGCAGGACTACTAAAACTTGTGCTTCGAGTCCTTCTCATTTACTTATGTTCAACATTATGGAACCATCCTTGATCCTTAAAGAACTACAACGATTTCAACATAAATTTCTTTCAGGGGGCTCTAATATGGAGAGTAAATGGTCCTTGTTGGCTTGGGACAACATTTGCAAACCAAAACACAAAGGAGGGCTTGGGTTGCATGACCCTTCAACCATGGAAACAATATTGGGTGCTAAAATTTGATGTAAATGGATCCATTGGGCTCTATTACTTAGAAATGCATATGGAATTGTAAATATGTTCCCCACACTCCCTCACAAATCTTGATTTATCTAAATACCTAGCTAGTTGGTTCATTTATATGGTTTTTAGCCAGGAAATGCATGCACTTAATCCAACAACGCTTCTTTTGGGAAGTCAAGGATGGAAACACTACAATCTAAAATGAAGGAAGTTCACTGGAAGTATTTCATTAAGAGCAACCTCCAATAAAGGAAGATCCCTATATCTAGTCAAACATACAACATTGGATGGGATATACCACAAAAGGAACCTTCACTATCTATGAAGCTTATCACTTGGAAGCAGGCCATGATTTACTACTTGTAGAAGAGGCATGGGAAAAATTTGGAAGCAATACTTTCAGGTGAAGTAGCTTTCTTCCTATGTATATTGTTTCAAAGTAAAACTTTAACTTGGAATAAAATAGTAAATCATAACTACCAAGGGCCATCTAGATGCCCTCTATGCCTTTAGCACTTAGAAAATGTGGAGCATAGTTTCAACAATTGTACCTATGCCTCTGATATTTAGGTGCATGTTGAGGATAATATTTGTTACTCTAACAAAGACCCCCTAAGTATCCATAACACTATTTCCAACTAGCACAAAGTTTCTTTATCTAACCCAATTCTTAATTGCATTTTAATGCTCACCCTCAATTTTATACTCTAGGAAATTTGAAAAGACAGAATTTGGAGAATATTCAAAGATTCCTCAATGCCTGTTAACCCTCTTTGGCACTTATTCCTAGCCAACATTAAAGAAACCATCCTTTCTTTCCCCATGGTCTCCCTCTGACTGGCAAGCCCATGGAAATGAATCCTGACTCCTCTAATATTAGCATCTCATTCCCTTAGACCTCCTCCACTCCTCACCCTCTTCCCCATCTCCCTCACTTGCTAACCCTTTAGTATGGTCCCCTCCCCTTCCTACTTTCCTCAAGATCAAGTTTGATGAATCATTGAAGGGGAACCTAGGCCCAATTGACTTTAGGGGTATCATCCGAGATTATAAAGGTTATCCACTCTATGTTTATGTAGGATGTATGGGTATCAACAAAAATAATTTATCCAAACTCACCAACCTTGTTGTTCGACTGGAAATTACACACACACAAGGATACTCAATTTTTTTTTTTGTGAAAGATGACTCTCAAATCACTATCAACAAGATCAACAATTTATAGAATGGAACTCATGATTAGAAAGTCTCAAGGAGTTGGCATCTAGAAGCTCTCGTGTGCAAGGCCTCAACCATGATGGCCCTCATTTTTGTCATTATCACCTCCCACACCCGACTCACAGGTAACAAAGTGGTGGATCTATTAGAAAATCATAGGCATCTGGACTCTCTAGAAATACGCTCATCCACCTAAAATCTCTTACCAATGTCTCCCCTCAGAGATAAATATTAGTAGCTTATCAAGAAAGACATTGATATCTTAGATGTGGTGTTTTTAATGCAAGGGGGTTGGGGGGGTGGTTTCCACCACCCCACCTGGCCATGTGGTTGGGGGATCTGGTAGCATGCCCCCATTATAAGTTGTATGACAAACATGCTCATAACAATTCACTAAGGGAAAGTTGTAAGCAAAATCCTAAATTCCAAGAATGTGCATAACATAAGGTTTGAAATGTTGTCATCTTGCTAGGACAATCACGAACCTGCTTATGTGCTGAATAGAGTTAAACCATTCATATATATGGTCTACATTCCAGTGTGTGTTCTCTCGTATGCCGCTACTAGACATCGATTCCCTTGGCTTGTAACTCCTTCCTCGACTCTAGGTAGTCAACATTCGGGGATTTAGCTCTGACCATGCTCTAACACTCGCATTCACATTTCTCTTGATGACTTCAAACATAATCAAATTCTCCTCCTTTCTTAGAATTTATATTATTATTTCCATTTAACTTCTTGGACTATTGACTTGGACCTACTATTTGACTTTCATAGCCTATTTAATGTGCATGTAGGTGAGCATGTCGAGACTCACATATGCTTCCATTATAGCCAGGTTTCGTGACCTTAATCTTGGACCCATCCAGGAGGAGTTAACTTGTATGGAACAAGAAGGAGTAACAACAACAACTTTCAAATATAGAAGTTTTAATATATTTGGATGACTAGGTGCCCGACGTTGGGCATAGTCGAGTCCATTTTAATCACTACATGTACACCATTGATTTGTACTGGCATTTGAAGTTCCTCCTAGGTATAATTCTGATGGATCACTTCGAGCACTTGGCCAACATCCTATAATCTTTGGAGCACCTTCACCATCACATGAGGAACATAGATCAATGATTGGGTTGCATTGAGTAGCGTCTTGGCATTCCTTCCCCAACATACAACACCCTTGAAAACACCAAAGATTGTATTTAAATTGCCTCTACTAACTCTGATTCCTCAACATAACCTTGTTATGCTTAGGTATATTTTGCATTATGACTGTCCAGTTCACTTTCTAAGCTAATATGACCTATTTTTTAGTATATATATTTTCTACTTAGTATCTTTTAAAACACAATCTCCTATGCCTTCCTATGCCTCTATGTGAAGTGTACATTTTTGGCTATGGTCCAATCTCCCTAGAAAAAGATTAACCCAACATTTCTAGCATATCCATGTAAATTTTATTTTAGTTTTAGAAGACAATACAATATTTACCCCAAAAAAAACCAAATAATGACATTGAATTGAATATTATTGTATAATTCTTAATATTATTTAAAAATATTAAATAACATACTTTAGAAATGATTCATGCATTTTAAGTTGCTTGTGTTAAAAGTCAAGTAAATATTTAATGTAAAATTAGTTGAATTGTTTGGTTTTAATAATTCTAGTAAGGGTATGATGTCTAATGTTTTATGAGAATGTGTTTTCTATTTTGATAACAATTATTTAATTTATAATTATTAGTTAATAAAATTTGGAATTTTTTTTAATGTAAATTTTAAAATCGATTTTTAATAAAATTTGAATTAATTATTTAAAGTTGAAATTATGAAAATTATGAAATGATATATATATATATATATCTATATATATATATATATATATATATATATAGTTAATTTTAAAAAATACTTTATTAAAAAAATAATTTTGGACTTTAAGATAGTGACTAGGAGAATAATGTTAGAAAGAAATGAAAAAGAAAGTATACAAAACATAAAAGGTTGTTCTTGAGCCAAAGCTATATGCAATTTTGTTAGTGAATACAAATGCATTAAATCTCTTATTGAAAATGCATAGTTCACTTTTGTAACAATTTCTTGATTTATTGCAAGTTTTATTGTTGTGTAATTGCTTAATTATGTGGGTTTGTATGTATGACTAGCTTTAGTGTGAAAATCACATTCTATGACACTATTCCAAAGATGGGTTAAAATATCGTTGGGTTGTATTTAACACCAACATTTTTTTTGGCTATTAGAACTTCATGCAATGATGACCTTATGCAAAGCATATTTCCTCCTTACTATGAAATAATTCCCTTATACATTATCTATTATTGCACTACAACGCAACATCAACATGTCACATTAGGATGCCACATCATACATACATGTCAATTGCATTGCATTAACATGACATGCCAATAATACATGTCACACATCCATATGAGCATGCAAAATAGCCCTTGATTCTTTGTGTAGATCAAGGTTGACTCATGTGGAATCCACATGTCCCCTGGCATGCTCTTACTTCATTGGCATTTGGAACTAGGTTTTCTCAAAAGGTTGGCTTTTTTTTTTTCAAATTCTAGATCTCTTACAATCATGACATCGAAGCTCCTTTCAACATTAGGCTTTGTCATTGAGGGCCCCATCGATTTGGGCCTTCAGAATCTGGGCTTTTCCTTGTGCAATAATTTAAGAAATTTCCAGATGCTTGTATACCCTGAACATTCTAAAATAATTTCTAACACTATTCAAAAAAATCACGAAGGAATAGATATCCAAAACATCCTAAAATGTCCACTAACATTGTTCAACAAAATCCTAGA
The DNA here is from genome assembly GCA_031772625.1 of Pinus tabuliformis. Taxonomy (NCBI): domain Eukaryota; kingdom Viridiplantae; phylum Streptophyta; class Pinopsida; order Pinales; family Pinaceae; genus Pinus; species Pinus tabuliformis. The sequence goes on along the minus strand of CM062805.1, from coordinate 1,153,145,166 downwards.
TGTAATAATATCCAAAAAATCCTAAAATATTTACTAACATTGTTTAAAAAAATCTTGAATAACCATATATCTAGATATATAGGTATATAAAACATCTCAATTCTCTTGCTAGTGCTTCCTAGATGAATATGGATTTCTAGTTAACCAAATAACTAGTATAATTGGGACATTTTCACTTTATTGGGATTCCACCCTTTAGCCCTTTTTTCTACTAGGACTTGGTCACGTCTCCCACTAGCCCATATGACTAGGGGCTAGTGTTAAAACTTCAAAACTTAAATTTCTTTAGTTACAAGCTTCTAATATGAGACTTTCAAGCCTTCTTCCATTAGTTAAATTTGCCTCCAATGAGAGACACTTTATGTAAATACTCTTTAAGGATAGTAAGGTCAATATCATCCTGTAAGCTCCTTGAATCCTTGGTCATGCTCAAACTTCCTCCTAAGGAATCAAAATGGGACCCTAGGACTAAATCCCTCAAATTTACCAAGACTGTATTGTAGCGGCTACAACCACTATTATAGCATCATTTATCACCCTTGTATGCTTGATGCTCTGAGTCACAACCTTGGGCAACCCTTTCCCTTCAGACTTGGTCCATTTACTAAAAAACATTATTTTAAATTCCATACATGACTCTACCCTTCAAAACGCGCGTGCACACGTGGGTCCAACTATATCCAACCCACGTATATAATTTTAAATATTAAAAAATATAAAATCCCTATTTTATGGGTGGGGTTACGGGTTACACCGAAAGCCCACCTACAAGAGCCCATGACCTAACTGTATCCCAACTGAAATAACTATTTTTGGGTGATATAAATGCACCTCATGGGAAGGCCCAAGGGGAGAGAAAGATAAGATATTGATATTATATCCAATTGGTCCCTGGTCAAGTCTAATTTATCCCTATGCCTCCTGCACTCCTAGCTATAGGAAAACATTGTTTCCTCATAGAGATGTCCATATCCTTTATAGGGCATCTATGTGTATGCATTTATAAGAGGATTGTTGAGGCTTGGGATGGACAGATCTAGAGGAAGGTTTCACTTGGAGCCGTGGTCGAATCAAGTTGTATTCTTCCACATTCTTTGCAGACATCAATAAAGAACCTCTGTATTGTTCCTGATGTGATTATCTTTATGCTTTAACTCATGTTATGATCTAATTATGTATGATATCATGTTTTATATCTATATGATTATATGATCTAACATTCATATCTTGAACATGCTTTAAACTACTGCTAGTATATATGCTTTTCTGGAATGAGTTGTAGGTTTTGAAGCATCGGAGGAAGCATAGGGTTTGGACCCTACAAATGTAGGACCTACGGGTACTATATATTCATCGCACTTTAGTAGTTTAAGCATTAGGATTGCTTGTTTTCTTGTTTCTTGTTGGTGTATGCCCTTCGATCCATTGGGGAATACAATCTTTTATTTCCTTGAATGGGTTGTTTCTCTCTTGATCTGAGCCTTGTTGTTTGGTTTCTTGTTTTTTCCAATATCTTTGACTTGTTTGCAATCTAGGAAAAAAGTTTGATCTTCTAGATCATGCCTGAATTTTTATTTTTCCTTTGTTGGCTTTTGTACATGTGATTTTTAATTCACACAATCGCGTACACATGCACTTTTTTCCAAAGAAACATGCGTATACATGGGTTTCCTTGAGTACAGTCATGTATACACACAGGTCTGTCACTGCGAAGTCACGTATGCTTGGTTTTGAATGAATTTTTCAAATTCTGAGTCGAGTAAATGGTTTTGCCTTATTGCTTCTATTTAGTCATTGATTGTCTGGGAGAGTCTTACTTGCAGATTTTCATTTTCCTATCTCTCTTTGCGGAAAAAATTAGTCAACCTAGGGTTTGCTTTTTGGTGAAGTGTTAGTTTTTGTGTTTGGGTTCAAGGCTTCTCAGTAAAGTTATTGGATGTTATGAGCTTTTGGAACAGGGAATTGGTCTCAATTCACTTATAACCTAACCTTTAGATTGCTTTGCCTTGCTTTCTTGAAAGTTGACATTTTTGGATTTTTCTTGGTTTTTGAGAAGATCCTTCTTGCAATCTTGAAAAGTTTTCTTGGTATTCTTGAAATATTTCTTGTTTGCTGGAGTTTTTATGCTGTTGTTCAGATCATTTTGTTTGAGTTTGTAGCCTCTTTTCACTTTAAGTCTTATCATGTTAATGATTCCTATGGCTTGTGAAATTTGAGGTTCTTTATGCTTGAATTTGATCTTGAAGTCTTTAGTAGCTTTTTTTTTCTCAATAACTCTTGGTTCCCTTAAAAAGAAAAAATATAAAACACCTTTTGTTGCCTTTCTTTTTCTTTTTGGTCTTCTTATCATTTTAGAGCAAGCATGAAGTCTTTTTCATTAGGTTGAATTTGCTTGATTTTGGGGAAAGGTTTGTGATTGAATTTGTTCCTCCTTTTTGTCAAGTTTTGGCCTCTTGATCTCTTTGAGAAACAAATTTGCTTGCTTTAAGAGTAATCCTTAGAATCTTGCATTAAGCATTTTTAGTTTGCATTAGGATCGATGCACTGTAAGAATTTTTAGTCTTTTTGTAGATTTTGAGTGTGTGAGCGTGTGTTTTAGTAAAGAAAGGAGAATTTTTGCTTTCGTAGTTTGTTCGTAGAACCTTGTAGAAATCTCTTTCATCGAAGAAAAAAGAGTTGCATATGAAAGTAGCTCGGTTTTCTATTGATTTCTTCTTGTGTCAATAACATCATAAGTTGCATTTCCATTTTACCCTTGACTTAAGAATAAGCATTAAATATCTGTGTTTCGGATTAATCACATCATTAGGATTGGGTTGACGTTTCAAACCAACTAATATGGTTCATCCTCAAGACAAGGTGAGAAATCACTGGATTTGAAGGAATAAGTAGTATGGATGCATCATTTCCCAGAGTTAGCTGTTGAAAATTAGCCATTGGTTAATTTGTTACTGAGTTAAAAACTAGCTGTTATGTGATAAATAAATATTTCGATGCTATAAATAGAATATTTAAAAATAATTAATTATTATAATATAATTTGTTAGGGTTTGACTTATTTAAGGTAAATTTGTTAATATTTCAAACTAAAATATTATTAATTACTACAATAAGAATATTATATGTTAAATAGTTTAATATATAGTTAGGAATTATAATTATTTTATTAAAAATGAATAATTATTTTATTCCAATATTATAAATTAATTGATTTAATAATATTAATTTTATAGAATTAATTTATATAATGGGTCTGAATAATTAATTTATAAAATGTGATCAGTTAGGGTTTGACTAATTTAAGGTAAATTAGGTCTAGGAATAAGATAATATTAATGATTTCGATTAATAAGACTACTATAAATATGACCACAATTTGTGGAGGGGAACTAATCAAGATTATAAAGGAGGATGGCTGAGAAAATTAAAAAACCTCAGGAAAATCTATGCTAACCAATAAGATTAGAAATTAATTGACAAGTTGAGAAAATGAGGTTAAAGGAAATAATCGAAACAAGGGGGGGGGGGGGGGGGTGGTGGGTGGGTACCAGAAGACGAAAAGGGAGAAACAGAAGACCGAACATGAGAAAGGAGAGGGAGGGAAGAGTCAAGAGGAGAGAGCTGGAATCCAACTCTTACTTAATTTCCAACCATCATCCCTATTAAGATTTCTGGCATGCCTCTCAATTTCAATCGCTTCCCTGAGTTTCCTGTGGTGGAAATGATCAACCCGAGCAATGACTTTGGATTTTTCAATGCAGACATGATGTTTCAATTTCTCTGCATGTTCGGCAAGGGTTGATGTGAGGGATCGATTGTGTCTAATGTCAATAACATGCTAGATGATTCTTTTCTTAATAGATCTTCCCATTTCCCCAATGTAGGGGATACCACATGAGCAAGGAACAAGGTAGACCACTTTCGAGCCTTTAGGTTCAATAGGGTCCTTTCCGGATCCTTCGGATCCAGTGATTTCTCACCTAGTCCTGAGGATGAACCACATTAGTTGGTTCGAAACTTCGACCCAATCCTAACGATGTGATTAATCTGAAAGACTGATATCTATATTATGGATCAAAAAAGTCTTAGATCTAACAATAACCATTAAAATCAAGCACTAAAACTAAAATGAACTAGAATTTTTTGATTTGTCATAGTTACATCAACTAGTTTAGGTCATTTAGGGCCTTGGAATAGGTGTGTGGAGAGTTAAATCTCCAAGGCCACTCTAAATTTAAACATATAAGTGGATTAAAAGAGTGAAATCTAATGTCGTTAAGTTTTTCAAGAAAGCTCTTGTCTTCTGGGAGTTAAGAACAAGGGACAGTGAAGGTAGGGAAGAGAGATACCTCCTCTCCTACTTGTTGGATCCAGACCAAAGACTGTTCTACTCGGCTTCCGACACGAACTGGTGACCTTAGTTATCATTCCTAGGGACCACATAGGTGATTGAGGGTGAGGAATACCCGTGGTACCTGAGGTAGATGTTGTATCACTCTCATTAGTACTTTTGGAGGGTTCCCTTGTGAAGCTCGGGTACTTGCACCAGAAAAGGATATTTATTTGGGTGTAAGCGTAAATGTTTCTGTTACCTTCGCTGGTAGGCTTGGGATGTAATTATGCCAAAATATCTTCGGAAGGTCCTTTACTTCACTTTCTTTTATTTTGGTGTTCAGTCCTAATCACCTGGAGCAGAAATACTTGGAATCTGTTTGATTGATTGTATCTTTAGGGACATTTCAGTGAGCGCTCTTTGCTCCTAGATTGCCATAGATTTAAAATTTTTTGAGTCTTTACAAGTTATCTTAATAATTAAAAGTGGTTTATCAACCAATTCGTCGGTTCAGGAGGCTTCGTGGCCTCTCACCTACGAGTGCCAAGATTTCTTCTAGAAGGCGTAGGAGTAATTCTGCTGGTGATTTTCAATCAATATCAGTGAAAGCATCAAATATTGATCCTCCTCGTCAGGCTCTAGTTTCACAGGGTGTACTTGGTGTAAGTCATGACTTGGATAGGAACACTCCATTCCTTTCTAGGGTTCTCTTCCAGTCGGAAGACAAAGTTGAGGTTGAAGAGATTCCTGAGTCCCCTGTGACTCCTTATTCACCTCTTCCTCCCAATTATGCAGACATTCTATTATACGTTGGGACCCCGAATCACAGGATGACAAGCCTTAGTCTTTATTGTCCTTTTCCTTTGATGGCCACTGTTGGGAGCACGAATCTAGCTATGAGTTCTACTAGTGTGCATACTTCTCTTTCAGTTCAAGGAGGAGGTACTATTGCTATATCTACTATCACTCCTAGTACTACAATATTTGGCTCTACCTCCATTCCATCTTCGAGTGGGGGCACCGAAGCTTTTGCTTCCCACACTGGTTCCTTCCCCTTTGGGATGACTTCTAGTGCAATTCCCTCATTTCCTCTAACCATCTCATCCGCTTTTTCCACAACTATGACTTCTATGGCTAGTGGTTCAACCTATTTCTAGGGTTTTCCTTTTGGAAGTGGTCATATACCTCATTCTAACCCTTCTTTAGGATCACTCCCTTTCTCCACTCAAGGTCAAGGTTATAATCCTTTTCAAGGATGGACTAACCATGCTTTTAGTGGTTTAGGAACCGAGAATCAACTTTCTTTTGGTCAATAGGGGAACATGCCTTACTCCTCCATAAGTATCTTTTAGGGTTATTCTCCCTTTTCCAATGTGTGGAACCCTTACCAAGGCCTCTCCTCTCCTTTTAATACTTCACTTTGGGGAAATTTTCCTAGTTATGGTAACCTTTTGGCAGGAGGTGGTCAAACTCCAATTTTTTTTGGACCACAAGGTTTTCCTTATGGTTTAGTTTCTTCTACAAATAATCCTCGACAACCTGGTGCCTCTACAAATCCAGGATATTATTTTCAAAATGTTGGGAATCCTACTCATGGTGGATGGAATTCTCAAGCTCCTCCTCACTTACCATTCTTGGAAAACCCTAAATTTGCTAGATCTCTCAAATTGACAAATGACCCGATCTGATATAATCTAGGTTGGCCTTTGGTTCCCACCAAACTTCCATCGGATATTCCAAAATTCGAAGGAAAGTCTGGGGAGGATCTAGCTAACCATATAACAACATTCCATTTATGATGTTCATCTAATTCCACAATTTACGATTCAATCAGGTTGAGATTATTCCAACGCACCTTAACTAGAAATGTTGCTAAGTGGTATATAGAGCTTAGTGGGGGTACCTTTGCTTCATTTGGTGAATTGGCTACTATGTTTTTGAACCATTTTTAGTTGCCCGTTCGATATGATGCTGGAACTGAGCTATTGGCTAGTTTCCAACAAGATAAGACAACTCACATTTCTGACCATATTCAGGAATGGTGAAGAAGGAAGAGGCTCATCAAATCCTATATTCCTAATGAATTCCTTCTCGAATGGTTTTTAAAATATTTACAACTAGAAATTTCTAAGGATGTATCACTCTCCGGAGTATTCATCGAAGAACAGGCTATCTTTAGAGCCCAACAATTAGAACTTATATATTCTCAGTCTGGGATTATTGAAAAGATTTTTCCTGATGCTCCTCGATCCATGATTGATTTATCCAAACCAAGGCCAGGTCCCTACGCCAATGGGATAGTCAGATCAATTGATAACAAAACAACTAACCTCTTAAGTCAATTACAACAGTTGTCTTTACAAACTACTTCTTCGATTCAGGCATCGCCATCAGTGCCTATGCCTTCTCAACCGTCAACTATTAACGTTGTCCAAACTTCTAACCCTAAAGGAAATCAATAATTTGATGGAAAGAAAAAGGGACGTGGTAAGAAGAAAGATAAGGATGGGAAGGGTAATGCGAACAAACCCAGTAATAATATTGGGGAGGGTAAAAAGGAGTCCAAAAAGAAAGTTAAGTTTCCTTACAAATTGTGCAATGGAGACCATTTAACTCATCTTTTCCCTAGGATTCAAAATTGTCAACGCTTATTAGTGCAGCAAGGTTATTATAGCTCCCAGGCTATTCTAACTAACCCTTTTCCCCAAGGGAAACAGATGTTTGCTGGTGCAAATTTTAATACTAGATCCCCCACAAGGGGCAACCAAGAAGGGGAAAATCCATCGAATGTATACATGATGAGTTCTCATGTTGATGTTGCTACAAGATCACATGATTATGGTGAACCAAAATCCTCTAAGGCTAAGGCTACTCCCGATGTTCCAACACTGCTCCATATTGAGAGACCCACAGTTGAGCCTTAATCTTAGATTCCAAAAGGCTCTGCAAAACGTTCGACGATTAACCCTAATGACAAGGCTACCCATAACTACTCCATTGTTGCAAATCTGGCTCAAAGTCCTTGTGCGATGTCTACATTAGAGGTACTCCACTCGTGTCCATCACAAAGGGGTGTGCTTCTCACTGCGATCGAGGCAATAGATCCAAAAATAAAAACTCTCTTATTATTACATTTGACATGTCAAATATTAAGAAGAGACTACCTCATCACATGGATTTCCAGATTAAATCTACATATTGAAAGACCAATATATTTCAAACTGTAGTTGATGAGGCAGCTTCCACATGTGTCATGTCGATTGCATGCTAGAAAGCTATTAGATCTCCTCAAATTGTTTCTTCACCTACTCTCTTGCACGGGGCCGTCACTGAAAAACCAATATTATATCACGTGCGTTCATATTGGGGCATTAAAAATGAAAAAATCACAAAATAATATATTGGGGTTATAATGAGGGCCTAAAAGGTTTTAATATACTATACAATAATATATATAACATAAGGTATTGTTTATTAATTTTTTGGGCCAATCGAAGGGAAAAAAATCGGGCTACACATGGGAAAAAATCGGGCACACTTCATGGGTGGATGGAAAGAGTTGCATTTTGGAGCTGCAACCATGCTGCAACCCACCTACTTCTATCTTATTATTTTTTTCTTTGTTCATGTAAGCTTATTTTTCTAACTACTAAGCAAATAGGAAAAACCTGAGCCAGTTGGACATGTTACAAAGTCAAGTAGAGTGGTGTTATGGTTGTGCAACACATCAAGAATGAGGCAAACAAATTGTGTATAGGGTTTTATTATGCGGTTGGTAGTGAGGCATATTGGCGTTTTAGGCAGTTTCATCTTGGCGTTTTAGGCAGTTTCATCAGCGGAGGAAGTAGAGGAGCCAAGGGTTTTATTACGTGGTTTGCAGTGAGGCATATCAGCGTTCTAGGCGGTTTCATCTCGGTGTTTTAGGCGGCTTCATTAGCGGACGAAACATAGGAGCTGAGGGTTTTATTACACGATTTACAGTGAGGCATCTCAGCATTTTAGGTGGTTTTATCTCGGCGTTTTAGGCGGTTTCATTAGCGGAGGAAGCAGAGGAGCTGAGGGTTTTATTACACAGTTTGCAGTGAGGTATCTCGGTATTTTAAGTGGTTTCATTAGCAGAGGAAGTAAAGGAGTCGAGGATGAATCTCCAATAGATCGTAAGTACTGTAAAAGGAAAAACCCTTAAATCATGTTATTTATATATAGTCCTTTTGGGTATGAATTTGTTGCCATGTTCTTTACATTTTCCGCTTGTAATTTGAAAAGTATCTTTGAATAAACGAGTATGAGTCAAAATTCTAATTCATTCTTGTTCTCACTATGGAATTCATAGTTTTTTTATTTTCCACTACTTTGATGTGTGGGGTTACTGTTTCTCATGGTGTCTATCTTGTGTCACAGTGATGAATTATTGATGATTACATGTTTTGTTTTTAATAAAGTCCTCTGAAATCTAGGGAGAAAACAAATTATGTGCATCTCTACTATTGGACTCTCATGTTCATGATGTGGTTAGCTGCTTGGTTCTATTGAGACCAAGGGGCATATTATGGCATACATATATTGTCATATCAAGAGTTTCCAAGTCTTCATAGATGACTTGTAATCACTGAAGAAAAATATGTTAGAGAAAATCATGGAATACAGGATGGAGACAGATGAAACAAATTTAAAGAAATGAAAAATAAAGATGGTTTCTAGTGGATGCGCTTCACCTCTTAATTTGTAGGATTTATAGCACACAACACAAATTAAGAGTTCATAATTATTATGGCCGCACACGTTTTGAAAATTTTTAAATAATATTTGTTTTTTAAGGGATTTATTAGGTAGTTTGTAGTGAGGCAATACTATAGCAACAAATGCTTCCTTTTTCTCTAACTACTAAGCAAACATGAAAAACCTGAGCCAGTTACCTAAGAGACATTGGATATGTTACAAAGTCGAGTAGAGCAGTGTTATGGTTGTGCAACACATCAAGAATGAGCCAAAACAATTGTGTGTAGGGTTTTATTATGTGGTTTGCAGTGATGCGTTACAACAACATTGCAATAAAAAACATTCGAATTCAAGCTTCTATGATCCATATCATATTGTATAGATAATTTTTCGGAAGAAATCACATTGAATATTTTGATCAACGTGTTTCGAACTAGCGAGTGTGTTTCATCTTCAGGACACGATGAAGAGCGAGATCTAGGAAGAAGGTTAAATAGGGAGATCAGACTAATAGCTAGAAGTTAGGGTGACCTGTCTCCCTATTTAACCTTCTTCCTAAATCTTGCTCTTCATCGTGTCCTGAAGATGAACCACACTCGCTAGTTCGAAACACGTCGACCAAAATCTTCAATGTGATTTCTTCCGAAAAATTATCTATACAAAATAAAAAAAACATTTTTCTGAAATTGCTTGGATTTGATTTCAAGGGTTTCCAATGGGGTAAATCCTCCAAAGCTTTCTAGGCACCGCTTTTGGGTTATTTACATACATATACAAACCCATTTGTTTGTAGTCAGTTGATTACTAAAATTTCATGGGATGTTACCCATTACCCTAATAATTACATATTGATATTTGATGCATGAATGCTTGATTATCCGTGGATTATCCTGGGTATCTTTCTATTTTTTATTGTTGATTTTTTTCCTTGGCAACACCACAAGTAGTAGAGTTCCTTCTACTTAGGTGATATATCCTAAGAGTAAGAATTGTTGAGGGTGGGTTGTAAACATAGGTTTGAATTTTTAGAATGTAGAGTAAATGCAGACATCACAAATGATGAGATCTGAAAATGGGGAAATATTGTCTCTTAGTTTTCATTTTCTCCAGTACAACTCCTTGCTACAAGCGTGATTTTGATTGAAAGTACCTCTCGTCACAACAGCTTAGGCGAACAGGGTTTCACCTTTCAATGGTTGTTTTGCCTGTGAAGATGGATCATTTGTGAAGCCTGACTTATTCAGGATAAGTGTAATGCTTATGGAATTTAACATAAACACTTAGAAGATTGATATTTGATGCCTGAATGCTTGATTATCCATGGATTATCTTGGTATCTTTCTATTTTTTATTGTTGATATTTTTCCTTGGCAGCACCACAAGCAGTAGAGTTTCTTCTGCTTAGGTGATATGTGGGTGATATGTCCTAGGAGTAGGAATTCTGTCACAATTCTCAGGAACTTTTGCGAGGCCTTGTATTGATAAAATTCAGCTAGCATTAGAGTGCATTAAAGCCTTTTAGAGTTGAATAATGGTTTACCTCTCTTGTGTGATAGATTGTGTCACATTGCAACATTCTGGAGTCGCATGTCTGGTTGACCCCTATAGTCTGATTGTAGTGGTGCCACCTCAAGCTTTTTGGATTTGAGTATTGGTCTGAACCCTATAGTGTGATTATAGTTGTGTCACATTAAAGATTTATGGATCTGAATATTGGTTTGACCCCCTATAGTCAGATTGTAACTGTGTCAAGTGTGGGTGTTGCTTTTGTGTTACATTAAAATATTGGTTTGAAACTTTGAATCCTATAGTAAGATTGCAATTGTATAAATTGTAGGCATTTCTTTTTTTGTTTGGTTCCTAGCTGGTTTTGTTTGATGATTTGTTTAGTATGGATTTTTCTACTTAAAAGCATAATTGTAATTTTATGAATTTTATGAATTGTTGATGCCCTATATCACCCGATCTCTCTTAACATTCTCATTATCCTTAGATACTAGTAGAGCTACTTTGGTGTCCCTTCTACTCCCAATCTCTATCCAGAAGAAACTCTTTAGTCCAACCCATTCCCCAGAAGGGATTATCAAACACATTATTGATGATTTCATAATGATTGATTATTCAGGCTCCTCATCTGGTCCATATAATGGTGAGAGACTGTTCAACTGATTGGAAATTTTTGTTTTTTGATTGCACTTGCTATTTTTGTCTTTCGTTGCAGGGGCTTTTATTACTGCATGAGTGAAGTCTTTTACAATTTAGTCTCTGACCTGGCTTTGGTCATTAGTGGACAATAAGTCCTTTTTGTCTATCATATTTTGTGCCTGGTTGTCTGATTTACATTTCTCACTTTTCGTAGAATAATTATATGTCGATGAATTTAATTTTGACAAGTTGGCTAATATTTTAAATCTAGGCTTTACTCTCCACCTACAGAATGATTATGCAATCTCACTCTCTGGAGGGATGTACTTTTATTGGCAACAGAGCCGTATATTTCATCTGGACTATTTTCATTTAATTATTTTTGAGTAGGTGCGGGTGGGAATTTGTGAATTTTGGATTTTGGACTAGGAACTTATATACAATGCAGGCCAAAGCACAGAAATGTCATACCATCTCTAGAAATTTCTACTGTGAGTTGATTTTGGATTGAATTTTAGATGCACACCTTATATAAGTTTTATGAAATATTATAGAGTTAAATTTTAGGTGCAAAATTTTGAGAAAATATATATCTAGCTGTAGACTTATTTTAAAATTCAGATGTAAACTTCCTAAGGACATATCATGAAGCACATGGACAACATCTCCTTTCTAAATGGCTTAGGGACCCAATGAATTATTTATTTGAAGGATTTTCTAATATATATGAAAATTTAGAACAGATGTCCAAACCTAGTACAATATGACATCCTTTTTTAAACAAGAGAGATGGAATTGTCTTTGTAGGCCCAGAGTTATACAGCTAATTAATGTACTAGAGAGCTGTAATATTTTGATGTCGTTAACAATTAAACTGGAGGACTGAAGCTTATGTGTAAATTGCCTATTGGTGTCATTCAGTTGCAATAGGTGAATTTATACAAATATAAAATTAGATAAGTTATGTTTTGAAGCTTGATAGGATTGCCCCATGGTCCCAAAATTATGCAACCATGTTAAGTATTAGCAAGTTGTACTTTTTTAATATGATAAGTTAAATTTGAGTGCTAATAAACTATAATATTCATAATGGTACAAAGTTAAAGGGACATATGTACTCAATTGAAATTCAAAATACATATTCCAATCTAGTAAAATATGGCATCCTTTTATAAATATGAGGCATGTGAACATTATTTCAAATGCTTTGTTGGTATGGATACACACTTTTTTTAACATGCAGGGATCTATGAACTTCAATGTTGGAGGCCATTGAACTTGGTTAAAGAACATATTCTACTACCCTATGTCTATTGGGGTTTAAACCTAGGTTGTTTGATGGCAATGCTTTGTCTCAACCATTAGACCACAAGGTGATGAACAACAGGCTTTCAAATGTTACAACATAGTTTAGTGTCTGTTCCCCCAGTTTCATGCAAATGGAAGATTTGTTTTTGGTCAACTGGTATTTTATATTTCGATGTTTGTTTCATATATGTTTCTGATAACCTTACAACTGTTGTGTCTTTTGGTCAAATGGTTATTTTATGTTTAGATTTTTGCTTCGTGGATGTTTTAGATAATCTTACAACTGTTGGTGAATCATTTTTGATAATAGTTTAATCCCCACATTTTCCTAGGACTAAATCTTATTTATCATTAATGTGATTATTTGTTGTATTATTAGGTTATGGTTCAAGAAAACCTAGTCAAATTTGATATGTAGGCTCAATAACCCTCTTGGGGAGTGCACCCTACTTATGTCGGCTCATAACCCCTCTTGGGAGGGCTCCCAACTTGAGTTGTGTATAAATTGTTAAATACACTACTCAAACCTCATTTGTAAATTTTCTTTTGATCATTGAGCCAATCCTCTCTAATATAAGTGTTTTAGGCCTACAGACACTACATCTTCGACATTCTTTTGTGGTTGGCATATCTTTCTTTATATGTGCAATTGTGCATCTCATGTGTAGTGCACTCATGCTTAGGCATTTTCTCTATGTTGTGCACTATTTTAATGTTGTTTATTCTCTGTTTTTGTTTGTTGCAGGGTTTTGTGTCAGTGTTTTGGTTCCATGCAATCCCCTCTTCCTCTTTGTGACCTCAATAAGGTAGCAAAGTGGGTGTGAAAATTTTCTACCTTGTTCACTGTTAGTTTTTCTTCTGTGGGTAATAATGTTGTGATCATATTTTGGTGTCCATAAGAGAACCAAATCAAGGGAATATTAGGGCTGTTTATTCCATGATGTTTTGTTGTCTGGAAAAGACCTTTTTCTATGGCTATTAGAGCCTATTTTCTGCCCTTGTTCAAGTCTGTTAGTTTTTCTTCTCTGGGTCATAATGTTGTGATCATATTTTGGTGTCCATAAGAGAACCAAATCAAGGGAATATTAGGGTTATTTATTCCATGACGGTTTGTTGTCTGGAAAAGACCTTTTTCTATGGCTGTTAGAGCTTGTTTTCTACCCTTGTTCATAGTTAGTTTTTCTTCTATGGGTCATAATGTTGTGATCATATTTTGGTGTCCATAACAGAACCAAATCAAGGGAATATTAGGGCTATTTATTCCATGATGTTTTGTTGTCTAGAAAAGACCTTTTTCTATGGCTGTTAGAGCCTATTTTCTGCACTAATTACATAGATTTGTCCATAGATTTTTTTGCTTCACTTTGGTTCTGTTTTATTGCTTTAAAATTTAGAGGATGCTTCGACAAAATTTTGAAACTGCCAAAACTTTAGAGATATACAATTACGAACCTGAAGTTGAGTGGAAACAATAACAGATCTTGGTTTGCAGTCTTTTGCAAAAATATTCATAGAGTCATGACCCCAGAAACAATCGAGATGGTTTTCAGCACTGAAATTGAGTACACTTCAAAATTAAAACTAATGTTTACAAGATTGATTTCACATATTTTGTGAGAATAATTTTTGTGTGTGGTTGTTGCTGGTGCATTTGTTAAAGTGGACAAGTGTAGGGGTTATTAATACTCATTAAAAATCACTAAGACTTTTGGATGATTAATTTTGACCATTTTGTTCACTAACAACACACAATGTTCCACCAAGTTTCTGGACAATGGGGATGCAGAAACAGGGAACCACATTCGGGTATGTGTTGAGACTTGCCCCAACCCCAAATTTTAGAAAATTTCATGGAAATTTTGGGGACCCCATCCAAAATCCTTTAAAAAAAGGAGACTTTAAAAATATGAAAATAATGACTAGTCACAAACATGAACATAGATTAGTGCCTAGATGACAGACTGGCAGAGAAGCATCAACACTAGTTTATAGTAGTTTGTGTGTCCTTAGCAATTCCACGCGTTGTTGAGGACTACATGGTTCAAGGTATTCTTTCAGTCAAAATGGATTGTTGGATGAGATGTAGTGCAACAGGGTGTGGCTTTGATAGAAATTGACATCCCTTTTCTTGATATTTCACTCTCGAATTAACTACTTGCATTCGAAAACCAGATTTGTGTAGCCTAAAAAAGGTATTTGCTAAGGATTTCCTTGTGCCACATGGTTTGACCCTTTTCCATCATGGCTAGTGAGAGATCTACAACAAATTTTATGGCTAGACTTCAACCCAAGAGCTTGGTTGTGCATTGATTAATTCTCCCATGGCATAGCGTAACTACCAGATGCCCCAAATAGTTTTTGTTGGAAGCTTTCCCTCTGTTTCTCGAGAACCTGGGTTTCATGTTGGTCTTTAGGGAGTCTTTCTAAAGTAAATTCACTTTCAGTATCCAATGTTGAGGCCAACTTAGTGTAGAAGCAGTGAGGAAATGTGTGTGAGAGAAGGATGATGGTATAAAGCAATATAGAAAACTACGTGATAGCTCAAAAGAGAGACATACAATCAATGTGATATTTTAGGTTCAGGATTCTCTATAGCATAACAGAGCCATGTACAACGAAAGGAAGCCAGGAAAGGATAGCCCTTACCCATCGTGGTTCGTACAACCTTCTTTGTACCTCCATATGCATCCACAGTGTCCCTATGATATGCAATGCGTTGAGATAAAAGAAAGTAATGTTAGCTAGATATTCCTTCTCTTTTTGCATCATTATTCCTGAAAATAAACCATCATTTGGAGAGGATAAAATGGTCTAAGGACCACAAAGCAGAGGCATGGTCTCTAACATAAATAAACCAAAGTACACAATCTCGACTCTCCTCAGTCCCAACGGAAATGAAAAGGCTTTTTTACAAATTCACCATCGAAACTTTGTCAAATTATGATGCTGTTTTATAAACTGATGTGCTCTATAACCTGTGCGTTTCAAGGTCTCCTCCTTGTCTAGGCAGTGGCGTTATCCATTTATCAACTTACTTCTATCGAATATAGAAATACGTATCTCAAAAAATGATTGACGAAAGTACCTTGGTGGATTTGACATGACACAATATAAACATTCTTGCTGGAAGGAAGGTTACATTTGCCAAAGAAACAAAACAGTTTTAAAGAGGAATCTATTAAGCCATTTGGTAGAAACCTTTTGGAAAAATTCCACCATCACTTGTAGTCAATATTGAGTAGGATTTGATAGATGTTATATGCATTCTCTGGGATGTAGTGGTGATGCAGGCCGAAACGAGGCCTAGAAGGGTTTTATCAGACATTGGGAACCTAGGGTGCCATGCTTCAAAAGGCCAATGGGGGTGATGAGATCAAGGTAGAGTAAGCAGGCTTTTTCACTCCTAGAACATATGTATTTTTTTTAAAATTTGCAAAACCCTTATGTAGTACTCATGTTTTATCAACACATAGTGGAAACTTCAGTTTTATAAGGAAGTTTTGATTGTGAGCTTAGGCTCTCTAGTAAAGCATTTTCTCTATCCATATGCTTATTCAGGCATTTTAAACTTCTTTTGGCGGGGGCTGATGAAGAAAAATGTTGTATGTGATGCTTTGGGTGTGTAATTCTATGTCCACAAGAAATCTAGGAAGCAGAATCAGCTTGCTGATAAGCAAATGCCAAGGTAGATTCAACACCCCAATATGATGCTCTGGTATTTTGCAGATATTTTGGAGTTTTTACCAATTAGAGTTAACAATTAGAACTGGGTGTGTAGGAGGTTTGGTGTTGATGTCAAGAATACGAGTGCTACAACAAAGTCATCATCCATGGTATGTACATTATCCATGCTTGTATAAAATGTGTGTGATTAAACAACTGCTTGATTTATTTATCATATATCAATCCCCAAATGTTAGTATGCAACATGAGGTGAATGATATGAGTTCACTACTACTGGGATTTATACATTGGCCTCTATTTCAAAAAGGTAACTGCTTCTGGATATATTGAGGTCAATAATAGGGCTCTTTGCTTACCTATTTAGTTGGTATGATTTACATGTATTTATTCTACTTCCGTTGGTTTTGTTTTGCAGCCATTCAACCACTGGGGGCACAGAGGAACAAAGGTGAAAAGGGAAGCATTAGATCAAATTTGGTTTCAAAATCCAAGCATGCAGCAGGTTCAGTAAAAGCACCTGGTATTTACAATGTTGGACCCTTACATACATGTGAATCAGTTTCAGGAAAATTGCCCAGGGTTTCAAATGTTGAGGTCTCAAGTAATGATCCATCGCGTTCAAGGTTACAATGTAGGCCTTATGCTATTGTCTCTCTGGTAAAAACATTTCAGATTTAGGGAGGCCTCTTAGGTAAACATGCTTCAGCTTCAGGGAGGCCTTCTACTACTAGCCTCTCTATCAAATGTACTTCAGCTTTAAGGAGACCACCAAGGCCTTCAAATGTTGACATCTCAGTTAAAGCTACTTCAAATGCATCCAAGTCTAGGTTCTGCCCACTTGTAGCTAAAGGTATCTCAAGAATAATTCCAATGACGGATGCATAAAAAAGGAAGACAAGGCTTCCATGAGATTTTACATCAACACTAGCTGCCACAAATGAGGTTAGCATAATTTGGTCTATTGCTCTTATTTTAGCATGTGTAGATGGTGCTTTTTATTCACAGAATTTTACTTTGTTCTTTTGAAAAATCAAGTGAAGGGTTTATCTAATCCATAGCTCCAATTGCAATCCAATGGTTTCTATTAAACAACTTTCATCTAGAGCCATTGAGCGAGATGTCATGGAAGAGGAAGTGTTACCGGGAATAGTGTCTATGCAGAACTGCTAATCCCACTAAGGATGGTAGCTACCTTAGAAACAAACAAACTAAAACTACTTTCGTTTTCCTTTATGAAAGATAGATGAGAGAAGAATAAAGGAGACCAACCTCTGTCTTGCGCTTGGTTCCTTGCTCGATTCCTCTCTCTTCTGATAGTCCTTTGCTACTTGTTTTTGTACCCAGCTTCACAGAACCTGTAGAATCAAAGCAGCATAGCACTATACGAGAACATGGATCTATTATCATAAGCAATATAGGATCAGATGTATATTAACCACACAAATGCATAAAACATCAATCACACAAGTGTATGGAGGAAAACTAGAATAGTTTTATTGATAATCAAGAAAGAGCCAAGAGAATTACAACCAATTGTTCTGACCCAGCATCATCCTCTCAGCAAGTAAGCCCTTCTTCACCTCATGAAAAGCTTAGATCACCTAGCACTATGATGTTGCCTCAAGAAACCAACAGCAATTCCTTACAAGATGCAAAATTCCAGCCTCTGGATCTCTGGGATGAGGGATCCATATATAGATGTCTGCAAGGGAGATGAGTTAGCTTGTGATTTGATTAGTGTCTTCCCTCTGATAGTTCTTGATTCCACTTGGAGATTGATGATCTCTTACTCATCCCTGGTCGAATTCAAATAGGCAAGTGTCACGGGAGAAGTTTCTGGAAGATTCCATGCCTCTCCACCTTGCGGATTGACCCTGCCATTTGTCCCTTCTCGCCCATCGCACCCCATAGAAGGGCTTTTTGAAATGCAACGCACCTACTGTGTGTATTTAGGTGGGATGCAATGCACTTTGCCTATGGAGCAGGTAAAATGGTCCAGTTTTGACCAGTTCTGAGTAGTTTTCATGAAGAACTTCTGGGAGATGCTGTAATCAGTTGACCTTGTTCTTTTAGGGGTTGGAACAACACCTTTAGGGACTTAGGAGCCCTTGGTTTATGGACATTTTATGCTTGGGGTTGCAGTGCCCAAAAATGTCTATAACAGTTGCCCCCTAAAGCATGAGGTCGTTAATCTTTTGATGTCGGGTGAAATGCTTTATCATGAGGATCCAAAGTTCTTTCAAGCTGGAAGGAGACCTGTAATAAGATACAATACAATACATTATCTTCATAATTTTTTCATGATCTAGCTGAGGCGGGCATTCCAATGCTCAGATTTATAAATTCATTTTTCATGTACATGAGACATACAATCGTTTGAGTGTAGACTGATGACTCTGGTAGAGCCATCATCCCTTAGATTGGATGATTATCTGTGCAACAATGATGTACATTTGATGTCTTTATTTTCCTGAATATATATCGTAGCCCAGATGGATGAAACTAGATTCGGGGTCTTCAATCTCGTTCGATCTTCACTCAAATTACAAGTCGATCCATGTGAGAGATGTTCTGGAGTCGAACATGGAAAGACATCACCTGATTACCAACCAATGATGTAAGTTGTTAACAGGCGCGAGAGGAATCACTGATAATGATAATGATCCTCAAGGTACTGCAGTACAATTCACGTGGTGTGAATAAGGGACTTGGCGTCAAACACCACGTAAAATCTTTCGGTCGAAGGCCATTGATGTAAACCTGTCGCCGGAAGTGAGAAACTTGTCATTGAGGCATGCAAGCTTCAAAGTACTGAAAGGGTTGTTCCTAGATTGACTTCTTGGATAATGAGCTGATGTCGACAAGAAGCGATCCGTCATAGGAGGGCCTTAATGAATCCCACATCAATGACACGGAACGGAGCAAATGATTTTAATGGAGGTGAAAACAATCTGGTGATATACGGTTCAGGGTGGCGATCATGAAAGAATGGAGCGAAAATGTATTATAGTGGGTGAGACACAGGTGAATTCTCTGAATGACTTCTCTTGAACATATCGGCGACACTGACATGATGGATTGGTAGCATTAACCCCAAATGTGGATGGTGTGATGGAACCATGGTGATATGACCAGTGAATGGAACAACCCAACCCGACTAGGATGCGAAGTGAAAGTGTCATGTTCAAGAGCGACTTGCTACCAACAAAGTTTCTTCAAGTTTTCTTCCCAATTTTTCCCCAGTCATTGCTGACCAGTACCTCATTATTTTTGTTAAGCTTGAGGAGGATAACATATGCTTGTTCTATAATTTGCCCTTCCGGCAAACCCATCGCTATGTTTTAACGAGCCTAGAGATAGTGAAACTCGTTCTTGTCTATTATGGACAAGTTTTTTGCTATTAGGTTTTAACGAGTTTAACGACAAAGATAACTCGGTCCTTTTCAATTTTAGAGAGTCTGAAAAGGAACGTAAAGGAAACTCCCAAAAAATCCTTTTTTGTCATCTAATCCCTTAAGTCCGAGAAAGTATAAAACAATACAGAAGGGATGAATTTTCGGTAATTTTAACGAGCCGAACACGACAAGCGCTCGATCTTTTTGTGTAATAATCCCTCAGGTCCAAAAAGATTAAAATCTAAAGGAGGGATAGCACTTCCGGTCACTTTAACGAGCTGGAGAGGACAATGGCTCGGTAATCTTTTCATATTTTACGAGTCAGTTGAAAAGAGCTTAAAGGAGACTCGTTTTTGAGGAACGAGTGATAAATTCGGGTAGCAGCTGATTCCAGGTAAGGTTTGGAATTTTCCAATCACGGTAGTGTCACAAGGATGGCTAACAAAATCACTCTTCGCATCTGTTCCTCAAAAGGGGTAAACAATCAAGTGGAGGTGAATGCTCGGCCAATACAGAGTGGAGGTGATGATGAGAACACGACCAAGGCTTCAAAGGCTGAAATACTACATTCACGATGGTTAGTTACCGGAAATTAGTTCATTTTTTAATGAGCTTAAACGCGGGGGGAAACACTTGCTCATTGCTTATGTTTATTTTTTAACGAGCTTGAATTCCATAATAAAACTGCTCGATCCAGCCGTATAATAAGGATGTCTCATCTAAGATGCCATTTTTGTGGAGCTTGCACCTTATAAAGCTTTGCTCCAGCTCCTTTCTTTATGCAAGTTAGGAAACGACTAATCCTACGAGTTTAAAGGGTTAGAGGACCTACAAATTTAAAAAATAAATAGTCACTCTTCGCTTGCACGCCAAAAGGTTTGCGTGCCCCCAGGTATAGAGAAAAATTTCCAGGTTACCAAGAAAGTTTCTTCTGTGTAGCGGATAAAATTCTTTCTCAGCGATGCCTATCGAAATAAGCAAAGAGGAGTGGTGTCACCCGGCATAACCTTAACAAAGGTATCTTATTCAAGTCTGTTCCCATTTTCCTGTAAGGACGGGTTCGCCAGATTAGTCATATATCCCTCGTGAAAATCAACCCTATACCCAAGGTTCTCCTGCCGAAGCAGACCAGGATGCATGCCCCCTGGGTTTCAGTCATGTCCCCCGAATCACTCGCGCTCATCAGGTGGATGGACTGGGGATTGATGAGACATTCCTTGCGTGAAAAGACCATTCAGGGATGGTATATGACTATTTGCTATGCGTGAACTGGGGAACGAAAGCTGGTCTACGAGCTTGACCACTCTTCTTTCGTGCGGAAAACAAATTACTCTAAAGAGTGAGGAGACAATGGCTCCCATGCAATAAATATAGTCTCGTCCAAGGAGTAGATTATAATCCAAGGGTCCTTGGACTACCATTACGTTCATGTGAATGGTTTTCCCTCTCAATGAAATGGGCACATTGGGAAGGATCCCTAATGGTCGACTGGTTCCTTTGTCAAAGCCTGTTAGATTTCTCATTTCAGGCAAAAGCAATGGTGAACCAAGCGCTTTCCAAGCAGTTGAGGAAAGGATACTCATAGAAGCCCCTTCATCTATGATGGTACCGGCCATAACCATTCTATATACTTGAGTGATGATTCGGAATGGTATACTAGCCGGTAAACGGGGTCTGCCTAGTAGATTCCAGTCAAAGGAAACGACCAGGTTGCTTGGAGGTGGGACCGAATAGACGGCCGGGTATGACTCTGACGAACTTCCTTCCTGCGGTAAAGGAACGGGTAAACTGCCCCCATGTTCATCGGAGTCTGTGTTTACGAAGAGAATTTGGACGGTGTCATCTTTGTTCTCTTCGGTGACTGTATCATCTGAAGACGGAACCTCTGAAGGCAAGACCAGGTCAACTGCCACCTCGACCTTTTGACTTTCATCTGGTATGGATTCAGATGGTTTATCTTCAATGATAGACGCTTCAGCCGACCACAAGGGCGTGTCAGCCAGATTTTCAACTAGTGATAGACTCGGCAAGAGTTTCTTATATCCAGGAGGGAGCCGTAACGGTGAAACCGGACGGTCGTCCAAAACTCTTTTAGCCTCATCTAAGAAGGGACAACGGTGAACGGCATGATCGCCTTCACACAGTCTACAAGGAAGTTTACCTTTTCCTTTTTGTCCAGGGGCTTCACTTTCACTAGTTGACGGTGTACTTTCAACATGATCACCAGAGGTTGACGACACCGGGTTGTGCAAACGAGGAGACCAGTCCCTTAGGATCCGAGGGATGCAAGGACAATCTCTATGATAGTGGTCTCCTTTGCAAATGACACATGGCGATTTAGGCCTGGTCAGTGCAGTGTGTGGATTTTCGTTAGACGACGCTTGGTTGCCCCTTTTCGCCTTTGGCTCCTTCTTCTTCTTCTCTTTCTTCTTCTTTTCCTTCTTCTTCTCAGGTACTTGATTTTTGGCTTTACCAGCTTCATCAAGCGAAGAGGAAGGAGGAGAGGAAGAATTGGACGAAGTAGAGGGTTGGGGGGTAACTCCAGTATCGTTTAGTTGCTGACTTGATTGTTCAGGAATCGTGGTGTTCTGAACGACGGAGGTTGAGAAGAGCCATACGGGCAAACCAATTGTCAATCCTGGAAGTGACAATGTGGCCATATGGGGTGCACCAACATCTCCCCAAGAGGAGAAGGGACTAGGATTTCCTCCAAGAGGAACTCCTTGGTTGGTGGACTCCATTTTCCTCAACCCAAGACCAACGTAGGAAAGGTGATAATTATTCCGTTTAAAATAAATTTTAGACGCTTTGACACAACTTGTTTTTTCAATTTTAAAGAGTCGAGAAAAAACAAAAGATGACTCTAGTTGCCTTCGATTTTTAATGAGCCTGAAGTGACAAGTGCTCAGATGGACCTTTTCTATTAAGGAGTCTGAAAAGGAATGAAAGGGACTGCTCTGGAAGTCTAGACAGAGGGATTACCAAACCAATTGCAAAACTGCAGAATACTTTTTACGGTACGGCAGTCAATCTTCCTGAATGTTGTGTTCAGTGCATTGCGATCGATAGGGTGGCAGACACGGCTTCCTATGGATAAAGGATAAAGCCTATTGTGGTCTCCCAAAATGTACTCGACGGTACATGGGAGCACAAGTCCGTACTGGCACTTATCGTCTCAAAGTGGAGGAATCACCCAACCAACAGTGAAAACAACAGTTACCAAGTTTTACGACGCCGGAATACGTCTCTAGCCTAGACTTCTAGATGTTGTGCGTTAGGTTCCAAAGCGTTGTTAGATTCATTAAATTTATTTTATAGTTGATCTTGCTTAAGAAATTTTCCTTTCAGGTTCACCACGTGATGTAGATGTACAATTCCTAAAATGCAATCTAAGATGATAAACAGTCGTTTAATCTTCTTTTTTGCAAATGAAAATCCTAGCTACTAAGGAAAGAGAGATGGCGTTCTTTCAACAAAGAGCAAAGAGCACACACTATATGCACTGTCCTAAATCAAACCAACAAACAGTCTAAATGCAAATGCACATGCATGTATTTGTTTTCAGCCTTCTTAATGTGTAAATGGTAAAAAGAAAGCTAATGCGCAAATCTGAATTATTTTTCAAAGCGACAATTACTAACAAGTTTCTTTTCAAAACAAAATGAGGACAATGACAACACTTTGCGATTTGGAATTGAAAACTTGCTTTCGACACTAGAAAAACTACTAATTCAGATCAAATACAATAGTAACAGGGTAATCGACTATCAAGAGCAATCAGACTCTCTTCTATGACTGAAAACGACACTTGCGACACTTTCAAATCAAGAAACGACAGCACAATTATGTTACTTCTTTGTAAAGGAGAACTGATAATGACTCAAAAAATACATAAAAAACATTTACAGTTCTTTGCATAATGGAGGCAAAATAACAGCAAGGAAAGGGTTTTCAAACAGAGGTGTACTGACTACAGGCAACAAAACTCCTGAGTAGATCTGAAAAGAGTGAACACAGAAACCAAAATTTAGGAACAATGCCTTGTCTGATCAGTGCACCTATAACACAGTGAAACTGAAATGCAACGCACCTACTACACTCGAGAAGTGCGCTGCATTTGAAGTTCACAGAACAGACAGTGCGCTGGACTAGGGATGAGACTTTGATTGGATTCTGGGTCACAGTTTGCAGTTCAGTTCAGGGATTTAGGCCAATCAAGTGGTAATCAGTAAATCAATCACAGGGGTAGATCGAAGGAGGTTACTAGAGCCACCATGAGGGCAATTAGAAAGCTTGTAAATCAATTATTTAATTCATAAACAAAACCCGAAGATTGACTAAAGAAGCGTTGATCTACTTTGCACCTGCATAGCAAATGCAGTTCGAAGGCTAGCTGGCTTGACTTCAGGCTCCGTCTATATGTTTATAAAGTAAACAAATGTAGATGAACAAACAATCTACTCGCTCCCCAGCGGAGTCGCCATTTTGTTACCGGGAATAGTGTCTATGCAGAACTGCTAATCCCACTAAGGATGGTAGCTACCCTAGAAACAAACAAACTAAAACTACTTTCATTTTCCTTTATGAAAGATAGATGAGAGAAGAATAAAGGAGACCAACCTCTATCTTGCGCTTGGTTCCTTGCTCAATTCCTCTCTCTTATGATAGTCCTTTGCTACTTGTTTTCGTACCCAGCTTCACAGAACCTGTAGAATCAAAGCAGCATAGCACTATACGAGAACATGGATCTATTATCATAAGCAATATAGGATCAGATGTATATTAACCACACAAATGCATAAAACATCAATCACACAAGTGTATGGAGGAAAACTAGAATAGTTTTATTGATAATCAAGAAAGAGCCAAGAGAATTACAACCAATTGTTCTGACCCAGCATCATCCTCTCAGCAAGTAAGCCCTTCTTCACCTCATGAAAAGCTTAGATCACCCAGCACTATGATGTTGCCTCAAGAAACCAACAACAATTCCTTACAAGATGCAAAATTCCAGCCTCTGGATCTCTGGGATGAGGGATCCATATATAGATGTTTGCAAGGGAGATGAGTCAACTTGTGATTTGATTAGAGTCTTCCCTCTAATAGTTCTTGATTCCACTTGGATATTGATGATCTCTTACTCATCCCTGGTCGAATTCAGATAGGCAAGTGTCACAGGAGAAGTTTCTGGAAGATTCCATGCCTCTCCACCTTGCGGATTGACCCTGCCATTTGTCCCTTCTCGCCCATCACACCCCATAGAAGGGCTTTTTGAAATGCAACGCACCTACTGTGTGTATTTAGGTGGGATGCAACGCACTTTGCCTATAGAAGAGGTGAAATGGTCCAGTTTTGACCAGTTCTGAGTAGTTTTCATGGAGAAATTCTAGGAGATGCTGTAATCAGTTGACCTTGTTCTTTTAGGGTTGGAACAACACCTTTAGGGACTTAGGAGCCCTTGGTTTATGGACATTTTATGCTTGGGGTTGCAGTGCCCAAAAATGTCTATAACAGGAAGGGGACTTTCCCAACATTGACGAAGCAGATAATGAAAATCAACTTGCTATAGTTGAATATTTTCAAGACATTTACCATTTCTATTGGTATACATAGGTATGTCCCTTTTATCATGGGAGCCTTGCAAACTGTTTTTGTTCTATTCAAAATAACAAAATCTTGTCTTGGAAGAATACACTTCATTTAAACAATTTAATCAGACCTCATAAGATGGCTATGTCCAAATTAACAACATCTCCATCTTATCAAACCTTTTAATCTTAGAGCCCTTCATCTTGACCCCTCAAGAAAAATCTCCCTCTTACTTTGATAAATGATAGGGTTATCATCTCTAGGACAAATGTCATCAATAGCTGAATCATAGCTCCCTCATACTCAAATTGTATTCATAGGTCTATCTTCAACCTGCTATTAATCCAAAGATTTTATAGTAGAGCCTTGCTATGTTTAATTTCCCGAGCTTCTCGTATGGGCTTCAAGGAATCTCCAGAACAAAGAGGAACTTTATGAAGAATCAACAAGGTTCTTCTTTAATTAGGAGAAGACATCTTTCTTGAGATGATTTCAACAAAGGCCATTCTTTTCCTAGCCGATCTTCAAGAATAAAAGCTTCAAAAGATGCATTTGACTGGTTTACAGCTTGATTGTGAACAATCTTGTAACACAGGCATCAACATATAGGGCCTACAACATATCACCACCGCTACTAGACTTATAGTGATATCATACAAAATGGTGGGCTAAAAATAGAGCATAAATGATGTTGTGCTGCATGTACAGGGATGTCATTCATAGACAGTGCCACTGATATTGTATCTTTACTGCACAGGATACTATCCTTGATAGCTACAGATCTTCATACTTCCAGGACGACCCCATCATTACTCAATATACCAATATGGTCCATACAAGCATTGTTTTGTTAACAAGGCTTCTTAGTTTTATTCCAGAGATAATAGTAATACATGTCCAGCAGTAACTAATATCAACATTTCCTTATACATATTCATCAGCGAAAATAATTTGTGTCCATGATCTGAATGTTTCAGCCTTTAACAGGTTCATCGAAACATTCAACTGATGATGTGTATTAGTGATACAACTTAACAACAAGAGTGGAACCCTTTTCTACTTATTAATGATTCCATGACAACTTCTACACGTAGTCAATTTTCAACCTGAATCTTAGACATATCTTCATAAAACTGTCCTAATTCACTTTTCACTTATATGATTTCAAAATGACTTTCCATCAAGCTAATACCTTTGCTCTTGGAGATGTTCCATTCTTAGCTTTGAATGATTGCAATAATTCAAGAGAGAGAAGGTCAAGTAGATTTGACAACCAAGAGCCACATTTCACAATATGATAAGGCATTTGACTTTGAAGAAAATGATACTATAATTTGATATCAAGATCAGAGATAGGATAAGGTTGTCAAGGCATCAAATATGAGATGTAATAGAATTCCTTACATTTCTATTTGCTTCGACTTCAATCTTCAAATCTGAACCTCTTAGCACAAAATAGGTTGCCTTACTTATCAACAAGAAAACTTAATACGTTAGACTTTTGAGCATAGCCCATAATTCTTGTGGGGAAGTTAATTGTTGATTTCAATGAGCCAAGATACCTTCAAGAAGAGCATCAATCAAACGTTGCTAGGATTACATCATCATTAGAGATCAAGATTCTTAAATCAAGTTCAGAGCAAGGTCACTCAGAACCTTAGAGTTGTTATTAAGAAGAAAGGAAGTATTGCCTTGAGATATCAAGTGATGAATACATCTCCCATAATGACTTCACAGACATGATGGATTATGCCGATAACATATATATACATATATCCCAAAAAAAAATCTGTTGCAAAATTTAGAGCAATACAATCATTGATTATCTAATGTTGTTCCTTGATTTGAAAAATTTCCCAGAAAGTATGCCGCATAGGATAATCAAGGTTGATCCTTATATTTAGAATTGTCAACAAACTCTCAGCAAAGATCTAGTACTCATGCTCAAACTGGGTTGTCTTCAATATACCCTTTAGCAACTCGGCTTTAAATGCTCAGTGATATGCAATGAACCAAAAAGGGATGAGATGGATGTGAAACCATAGCTGTCATCTGAAACATTCCAGGGATCTGAGAATCTCAAAAAGAAATTATTATTTTAAGAATGATACAGTCCTCTAAAATGAGGGTTGTAATACTTCAATCAAGCATCTACAAAGGTTCGACCCTATCTCCAAGGATCATAGAAGATTTCAATCTTTAAGTATATCCTCCTATATGCTGGAGATTTCTATACTACAATTTTGAATATTGGTTAGGGCAGAAACACAATTAGCTTCAAGTGTTGATGGTAATCCTAGTCACTGGTTAGGGCTGTTAGCTTCAGTCCTCATTCTCCTCTCCCTCAATTACTACGATTGTCCATAGAAGACACCCAATCACTGATTTAGAGCTTGGTAGCTCCTCCTCAACGAATCTTGAAACAGTCCCAAACTATATGGAAGAATTCTGACCTGTCTGCACTCAAGCCTAGGCATATGAATCCTAGAGAGGAATTATACATGCCTTCATACCCACCAAATAATATTATCAACAAGCTACTGTAGTAGCTTTATTCCTACAACATGTAATAAAGATAAACCTCACCAAATAGCACAGAAAAACATTCAACATGTATTCCTCTAACAACGACTATATTCAATAGGAAATCTGTACCCAACATTAAGTGATACACTACCCAGAGAAACCTCCTATCCTCCACACAAGGAGCCACATACCTGCGAATCTTTCTCTAAAGAAAACTATAGAATGCAATTGTTAATAGTTTATTCCGCCATATAAACTTATTTTTTTCTTAGTCGCATATATTCTTCTACCTATCTCCTTTCCTTACGTGTCAGTCATATCCATCCATGATGAGTATTCCTACTAACCCTGCATATTTCTCTTGTACATTTATTGGTGGCATTGTCAAGAGTGTTCACATAAATGAGATAAGTTGGAAATGCAGGTGCAAACATAGAGGAGAATGTGGGTGCCTAATAAATAGGGACTGGGTGCTTAATAAGCATGAAGTGAGGTTTTGAGCCCCATGTTTCACCAAATCAATTTCATACTTTAGGAGAGCTAGCGCAAACAATGAATAGATAAGGTGTTAGTGTGGGCCTCTCAAGTTACAATGAGAATGCAGGTGCTTGAACATGGTGTTAAGCTTTCAACCCTAAGCTTTGCCAACTCAAATACTTAAATTTTCTTTTGTGTCATTCCCAAAGGAAGCTATTGCCTTCCTGTCACAATGCAAATCGAAATTTTGAGTGGAAAATTTAAAAGACTAAGCCCTAACTAGCTGTCAAATAAATCTATGTCCTAAAGATTATTTATTGCTAAGTTGTTTAAGAATTTTTATAATGTAGAAGTAGTGTGCACAATATAGGTTTTGGATTCATATATGAGCTGCTCTTCTGAATTTCTAAATTGATTGTAGAGATTAAATGGTATATCTTGTACTGTGATGAAATTCTAGAAATTCTTTTTCCAACTTATTCCAAAGAAGGGTGGGACACCCAAAAAATATGAAGTTGTTTTTATCGCCCCAATAGGTGAAGAATTCAAGACCAAAAAGGCAATAGAGCGGTACTTGAAGGAAAATCCAGGAGGGCCTTCTCTCTTTGAATTTGATTGGAGCACAGGTAAAATTTGTTATTTTATTGGTTTTTCCTGATCTGGACTATGTTCAGAGCACATGTAAAGTTCACTATTTTATTGGTTTTTCCTGATCTGAACTTGTGTTCTTACATGTCTTTTTTGTTTGTTTGTTTTTGTTTTTGTTTTTTGTCTTTTGTCTTTTGTTTTTGTTGTTGTTTTTGTTTTTTGTTTTTTGTTTTTTTTTGTTTTGTTTTTTTGTTTGTTTTTTTGTATTTTTGTTTTATTTGTTTTTTTGTTTTGTTTTATTTGTTTTTTGTTTTTGTTTTATTTTGTTTTGTTTTGTATTTTTGTTTTGTTTATTTATTTTTGTTTGTTTATTTATTTTTTCGTTTGAAATCCATACCCTTCTTGTGAGGATATTGGCATGTATATTTTAGAAAATATAATTTGACATTTTATTTCTAGCATAAGTGAGGTAACACCAAGAAGGTGATCTTCAAGGATAAGTGAAAAAGTAAAGGAATCACAAGTCAAAACACGAGAAAGTGAATCGAAGAAAAAACCAAAGAGATCCAGAAAATCAAAAGGAGATTCAGAGGATGTAGAGAAACAAGAATCATAAGTAGAAGCTAGTAAGGAAGAGGAAATGCATGATATCCATCATAGGGAAGATATCGCTGAAATAGGGGAAGATGTTGGTCACAAAAAGGAAGAAGAAGGGAGGGGAAAAGATGATCTTGATAAGAAGAAGGAAGCAGAAGAAGAGAGTGATGACTAAAGGGAAATAGAAAACAAAGAAAAAATACATGGGTCAAAAACTGAAGAAATAAATAAAATGGATGAGAAGGCAGAAGAGATGGCACCATAAGGGGCATAAGGTGACATAAAGAAAGATCCAGTGTTGGAGAATGAGAAAAAGAACAAGGATTTGGAGAGTAAGGGAGAGCCTCAGGAACCCAAGCAAGGTTCAATTGATGTAACAAAGGAGAATGGTTTTGATGGTACAGGTACACTAGAGAACTGTGCCTTGGTCAAACATGCAGAGCCAATGAAGGAAATGCATGACTTGAGGGAAAAAGTACTTGAAGGTCAAGCAGGACAAATGGAAAATGAGATTGGTTCACTTTCCAACCACACTGCAATAAGACAGACCCCTGAGCTCCCACTTAATGCATCCGGATGAACTTCTATGGTTTAAATTTGTGCATTGTTGGAGGTTAGCTTCTTAATTCACACATTATTCATTGGGAGTTTTGCCCCAGGTTTAGAGTTTGAAGGGAGGAGGAAAACTCTAGGAGTGTTTCTTTAATATTGCAATGATAGATTACTGCTATCCTACATATCATAGCGAAAATGGAACCTGGCTTTTGCAGCAACTCTTGCTACAGTTGCATAGTCACCGATTAGTTGCCATGGTTTTGGTTCTTTGACTTGCATTTCTTATCAATTTACTTTTTGTAAATTTAACTTATCTAGTTCCTTTTATACATTTTCACTACAATTTTTAGCTTCTTGCATATGATTTTATTAGTCTTTTCTTTATGATGTAACAAATTATCGATGAATTTTTATGTAGCTATATTTAGTTCTCAATATATTCAATTGATCAGTAGTATGGAAAATGGTTAGGTTTAGATGCTTTATAGTTCTTATTTCCTGTTATACATTCTCTGAAGCAAGGAGATGCAAAATGTTATTTCTCAGAGTCCATTATATCTGTAGCTTTGAAAGCCTAGAGGTGTTTGGTTGTACCCCCAATATTCTAACATTCTTGTTCAAGATTTTGTTGATTTTAGCTTTTTAACCTAGAAAAGGTCTCTATCTTGTTGCATCTCATGAAGCTTGGGACCTAAATAGAGCAGGATTCAGGAGAAAATCTCAAATGTAACACTGATGAAAAATCTGTTTGTGGTGAGCTTTTCTGGGAATTATGTGTTGCTAATACCTTCTTGATTA
Source organism: Pinus tabuliformis (assembly GCA_031772625.1). NCBI lineage: Eukaryota > Viridiplantae > Streptophyta > Pinopsida > Pinales > Pinaceae > Pinus > Pinus tabuliformis. The sequence goes on along the minus strand of CM062805.1, from coordinate 1,153,114,452 downwards.
TGGTTCATTTGTCTTTCTTATTCTACAAAGACATGCTTCATTATATTTGTTTTAGTATCAGTTTCAAGTTGTTGGATCATGTTCTTTGTTTTAATGAGATAGCTGATTTATAGGAATTTTATTGGGAACCCTTAAAGCATCTTAAAAATAAAAAATAAACAATTCCCACATTTTTGATATCTGTTTTACTGTTGGAGTGGGTCCTAAAGCTATTTTTTGTGTGTTTAACCTTGAATGATTTTGATTTAGTGGTGCATGATTTGTTGATTTGAAGTGTGAGATTTATCTTCCACAAGCCTTTCTTTGCGTTCTCCATGTACTATAACAGATCTACCTTATGTAGACCATGAAACATTTTTTGTGATGGAGTAAGGATAACATTCTATTGAAGTGAATGTGATAACCTATTGGAATTGAGGTGGGAAAGGAAGGGAATGATACTTCTTTAGTTGGTGGTATTATTTTTGTATATAATTCTATTAATAATGTTTATGGGTTATTTTAGTTTTTACAGTTGCTTCTCAACATTTTGGTACTTATGTGAATTGTATCTCCTCTTTTTATAAACTCTAGTAATGGAAAATAGAAATGGATTCACTATATTAGTGGCAAGAACCAACATCCTTGTAGAGTTTAGGGGAAGTGTGGATTTACTTTTTGCTTGACGACACAAAAATATATGCCTTCTGTTTCGTTGAAATTTTAGGCCTTAAATTTGATCTTGCATAGGTTGTTTCATTATAGGGCGATAAGGTTCTTGGTTATTGGTGTTCAAGACATTACTTTAATATTGTTTATCTTATATTTTCAAGAGATTCTCTGATTATAGAAATGCCAGGGTCATTCCTATTTTAAGGAAGTGATATTAGTTCTTAATATTGTTCCCATGGTCGTCTCTATCTCCCATATGATGTTAGTTCCAATGTGGATCCAATGTAATCACTCATTATGTAAAAGAGACCTTAAAGAGAAATCCACTATATCTAGATTGAGTGGGCCTAATGGTTAAGAGCATGTGTTTGCTCCTAAGAGGTCATAGGTTCAAAACCAGAAGGGGTAGAGTATGTATGCCTTCATTGACTTAGCGGTCAAATCACTATGTGGAGGTGGGTCCCTTGTCCCACAAGTAAGGGGTCTCATACACCAATGTGGGATCTGGCTTGGTTGTGACCTTTAGAATTTCATTTCAAAGGTATGAGAGTGAAAGGAAGCCTTGTCTTTAGTGAGGTGCATGATAAGGTAATGCTTGCCTTCAACATGTAGAAAATATTGTAGACATTTGGAGGTTGATTTTGGAATACACCATTGTTTTGAGCTAGCCAAATGGAGCAGATCACCTCTACAACCAAAATTTTGTCTTATGTTCTAGTTGTAGTCCATTCATTTAATGCCTCTTTGTTATCTCCATTCCATTGTTGAATTTTACATAATCTATGAGTGATAGTCCATATCTCATTGGTGAGATGACAGTGAATCAAAAGGTCATTTCACGCTTTCTTGTTATTCCCTTAAGAGCGCATGTGTTGGTACCTTTCCATCCTATTCTTCTAAGCATGTCTAGGTTGGGATTTCACCCTTGATTTGAGATTTGGGGCCCCAACCATGGTTGTAGATAGTTGTCTTGCATCTAGGTGGCATCTAGAGGGTCTAGACTTCTGCTTGAACACCTTATTTGGTGCAAACCTATTCACAAATATTCATCAATTGATTTTTCATCATAATATAGATCAATTTATATGTTATTTTATATACATGCACATAATAAATCTTCCTAAAACATGGTTGATCTTTGTGTGCCTTAGCCAACAATGTTTCTCCAGATGGGAGGGTAAACAATGCTTCTATATTCGGAATCAAAGAAAGTCCATCATATAATATTGGCTTGCCCTCCCTCCCCAACTGCCATTGAATAATACTCTTCCTTTATAAAGATTGAAAGTATTTCTTCGCTTCGGTGTTGTGTTCATTCTTTCTATTATCTCTAGGATATTATCCACCCCCATGATACCTTCCAACTATGAAACAACCAATGGAAAACAAAAAAAATGGGGTTCTTGTCAAATGACAAAACAACGACAGAGCTCAATGAAGAAGGGAAGGGGAACAAAAAAGACCCGCAGAGAGCATTACAACAAGAACAACAAGACCAAAACTAATCAATAGGATAGGGCAAGCACCTTGTAGGATCAACGATGATGATACGACTATGGCGATGGCTAGGTTGCTTGGATGGGTCGTTCAGTAGAATTAGTCTAGCTTGTTCACTGCCCCTTGAAACCTAATGAAACCTAATCTCCCATAAGGGCTAACTGCCTTATGTTACCTCTATGTCCCTAAAAGAAGAGCTTGACCTTGACCTTGACCTTGACTTTGAGCTTGAGGTTACCGTTTCCCTCAAACTAAAAGAAGTGTTTGACCTTAATGCAAGGCCTTTCATTACCACTTCCTGTTCCTCAAAGAAAGAATAATAACCTTACTTTCATTCGAAGCGGAAAATATTATCAATGAGAAGATAATGTGCCTAACCCTCATAGTGTGTATCATTCGGTGCCATACTGTGTCATAGTACCGTACCATGCATGTTGGGTGGATGTGTCAACTTGTGATGGTTCCTTCTCTCATGGTCTGGCGATGCAGGCTTCTCTTCTTTCTCTTGGGTATGTTGGAAACTAGGGGCCCTTCTCCTCTCTCAGGTATGGTGGCTCAATAGGGTACATATCCTCTTGGCCATTAAATGCCATAAATCATAGTGAGATGTGATTGAGTGTGGGTTAAGTAATTGCATTGTGGGAGAACTAATATGCATTTACAATGTCTATCAAAAGAAGAAAGGTGCAACTAATATGCATTTACAATGTATATCAAAAGAAGAAAGGTGCATTGTAGAATGCATGTGGGGTCATAAGAGAGGCATCATGTCACTATACCAGGGATATAAAAATAAAAGGGTATAAAAATGTGAATAAAAAAATGGATACATACAATATTTAGTGAAAATAGGGGTTTTATAAATTGGGAAGGTGTATTGGATTTATATTGGTAGGGGGTTAAATAATGTGATTTTTAGAGGTATTTTCCAATATGTAGTCAAATTAAGGGTATTGTTTAGTATGCCATGAACGCACGTGCTATGTCAGAGGTTCAGTGAGTGAAGCCCCCGTGCTCTCTTGACTACATTTGATGGCCATTCTCATAGGCTGCATGGAATTATTCTAGCCTTTCCCATTTATGTTAGGGTAAGGTGGTCAATATCGAGGTGGAAATAGTCGATGCGAATTTGGATTATAATATTCTATTGGGATGAAATTGGATTTATGAAATGGATGCCATTGTATCATCATTATTTCACATCCTATGCTTTCCCCATGAAGGGATAATTGTTACTGTTGATCAGATGGATTATTCTCCGAAAGAATCCAATGCATCCTCTAATTTTTCAGTTCCCTTGTTTAAGAATGCCAAGAAACCTGTTGAGAATTTGGGAGTCATAATGTATTCCTCATTGATGGGTACTTTTGATCTTCCTTCTCCTATTGCTCGAATAAATTCCATTTCATCATCCAAGGCCCCTTCTTGAAGAGAGTTCTTCAGAACTCATTATTTTTCAGATCCTTGGCCCTTACCCTCTTCTACAACCACATTAGAAGAAGGGAAAGTGGGTGGAATGGCATATCCCATGTTTGCAACCAAAATTGCTTATCAAGTTGTAGTTAATACTGCAAATTCCAATCCTACTCCTTTTTCACCGGAGGATTTGGATGGAGATGTGGCTCCAGATTGGAATCTTGACTCTACTTATTCTATGGATTGCCTTGATACTGTTCTACCATATGAGGAAGCAATCCTAGAAGCAATGAAGGGTATAGAAAGACTATGGGATTATTTGCATCATTGATCATATTTTCTCCCGGACTTGCATGAAGTAGAATCAAGTTTGTCTATCCCTTCATCAACTGGTGGTGTTCACACAGTATTAAACCCTTTGGCTCTAGCACAAATTTTTGCCAAGGTAATATGTATGTCATTTCGGAAACAGTCCCTGTGAACATCTTCACAGATCCAAATATAATTGAGAATGTTTTCATCAGAGCCAAATGCTCCCCTGAAGAAATTCAAATTTATACTGATCTTTTTAAAGCGTTTCATGATGTGTTTGCGTGGTCTTATGAGGAAATGCTTGGAATTAATCCATGAATAGTCCAACATGAGATCAAGACTTACCCGAATGCAAAGCTTATAGGAAAAAAGCTTCAGTTGGTAAACCCTAGGAAATAGGCAGCTATCAAAGCCAAGGTTGAGAAGATGCTTAAGGTGGGTTTCATATACCCCATTTCGTTGACTGAGTGGGTCTCAAATCCAGTCTCGGTCGATAAAAAGCAATGAATGATCCACGTCTACATAGACTTTAGGGATTTAAATAAGGCTTGTCCAAAATATAATTTCCCCACACATTTTATTGATCGGATTATTGATGAATGTGCGGGAAATGCGATTTTATCCTTCATGGACAGTTTCTCGGGTTATAATCAAATTACTATCCGTGTTGAAGATCAACATAAGACAACTTTTATCTGCCTCTCGGGTTCCTTTGCATACAAGAAGATGCCTTTTGGCCTTAAAAATGCTGGAGTGACTTTTCAGCGGGACATGTCCTACACTTTAAACAATATCAAACATATCATCAAAGCTTATTTGGATGACCTAGGTGATCGTTCTTGAAAAATAATTTATCATCCTCATCATCTTCGATTAATTCTTGAGTGATGTTGTCATTATAAAATCTGGTTGAATCTGAATAAATTTGTTTTCCCTATCACGTCTAGTCAGTTATTGGGATTCATTGTGTCTAATGAAGGGATTCACATAGATCCTTTCAAGGTTGAGGCAATAATTCAATTACCTCCCACATCTACCATCCGTCAACTTCAAAGTCTCTAAATAAAAGCCAATTTCTTGAGGAGATTTATCTTCAATTATGCTGAGATCACAAAGGGATTTATGAGATTGCTGAAAAAAGGAGTTCCATTTCTATGGGACAATTTCACTCAGCACTCATTTGATGCTTTGAAAAAATCATTGACCTCTGCTCCTTTACTGAGTCCACCCAGTTATAGTAAGGATTTCCTCTTATATCTCGTTGTGGCAGAATCAACCATTGGTATGGTTCTGGTTTATGAAGACGATGCTATCCATGAGCACGTGATTTATTATTTGAGTTGAGGCTTGGTAGGTCCTGAATTATGATACTCTCCTATAGATAAATTAGCTTTGGCAGATGTTCATGCTGTCGAGCGTCTTCGAAACTATATTCTTCTTAGATTTTTTTTTGTCTTAGCGCCTATCAACCCATTTTAGTTTGTTCTCAGTAGGCAAGTGATTGGAGGAAAATTTAATAGATGGATTTTTATTTTACAAGAATTCAATCTTGAGTTCTTGTCAGCCAAATCTAAGAAATCTTTAGTATTTTCTGAATTAATCTCAAAGTTTCCTTGAGAAGAAGAAATGTTTTATGAGGAATCATTCCCTGATGAACATATTTTCCTTATTTCTTCACAAGATCCTTCGAATGGAGATATTATAGTATATCTTCAGACTTCGAAGTTTCCTCTCACTTTTTCAAAGGATGAGCAAAGAAAATTACATCACTCAGCTAAAAGTAATGCTATTATTGGTGACACTTTATATCGTTGTGGGGTTGATTCAATCCTTAGATGCTTCTTAACCTTAGAAGAAGCTGAGTTGGTGTTGAATGATTGCCACAGTGGAGCTTGTGGTGGTCACCTATTTGGGCTTGATACAACCCAAAAAATCTTGCGTGCAAGTTAGTTTTGGCCTTCAATTTTCAAAAATTGTGTTGAAGAGGTCAAAATTCTCCATCCTTGTCAGGTTTATACTTAGAAAATGCATGCTCATATAGCTCCACTCTTTCTTGTTATTACTGTTGGTCTGTTCATAAAGTGGGGCATTGATTTTACAACTTGTATCAAACCTTTGGAAAAGGTTCATAAGTATATTATTGTAGTAGTGGACTACTTTACTAAGTGGGCCGAAGCTATGCCCACTTTTGCGAATGATGGTGAAACAACAACCTATTGGAAATAATACTGAGAAGGGGTTGAATCAGTATTATCATATCAATAATTTTTTCATTTCTCAAATAGATTTATATACGCTACTTCTGTGAAGTGAACTAGCGTGTACATGCTACGTGATTAGTGCAACCAATGTATACTCAAAGAACTTGTGATTTAGTTAATTTATCATGTGTTGATTTATAACCAATGCATCAGTAACTTATTAAACAATGCAATAAAAATAGAATAAACCATCACACATAAGCAACATACATGAACACCAAGATTTAAGGTGGAAACTCAATGTGGGTGAAAACCACTTGTTGTTGTCATCTCTATCTTCTTTTAATAATAAAAAAATTTGTTTACAATCTTGTACTGGTGCAAACTCATACCAGTACACAGGCACACACCTGTAGAAGGCTACAACCTTCTCTCATTTTCTAGCTTCTACTGGAAGGGAGCTGCAACCCCCTAGCTCTTGTACTAGCCAATGTGTTTACTACTATGTAGGCGCCAGCCTACAGAAGACAACGCCATTCTCTCTTCTTCTAGGGACCATGTTTCATAAATTTTCAGACTAGATGCTCTTGGCACACAACAATATACATGAAGGCCTCGTTTCATCAAATTTTCATACTAGACCCATCATAGACTTTGAAACTCAAACTGCATCAACTAAGAGTCAGTTAATCTAAACAATCAGATCACTGTCACCAGAACACAGTGCTGAACACATAAACTTGCATCATCATTTAGAACTAGTTGCAACCTAAAAAATCATGCATCAGAATGTATATGCTACTTTATTGAACGTATACGCTACTTCCTTTAATCAAACCTGTGTATACCTTCAAAACTACTGAAACATAAAACTTCTGAATCAAGTTTGTACCAACCAACAATATACTGGACATCTACTATCAATTTAAAGAGATTTACACAAGGATTAGTAGAGATCACCCTTATACAATCAATCAATAAGATATCAAACTCCTTATGCATTCAATTTTACATTAAGATCTAAGAAGACTTCATTGATAGACATCAGAAAAACAACAGAACTGATTAGATAGATCAGTCAGATATGAAGAATAGGCTTTTCCTCTGTATACGCTTCTTGGAAGAGTAGAACCTGCATGTACACACACTTTTACAGAGACGATCCAACATATAGATATGCAAATATTAAATCATAACTTCGTTGCTATTCCGGACTTTAGACAAACCTAAATCATGACATTTAAAGAATAAAACAGGTGTACACAATTAGATCTGGCCCAACCAATATTAGATCATTCAATGATAAGTCATTTTAGGTCTCATGATCTTGATCCAACATTGAATTCAAGGTGCACAAAATATTTCAGATCAAATCACCAACATAGCCCCTGCAACATAAAATATAATTCAGATAGAAGTATTCCTTAGAAACCCTTTTCACTTTCACTTCTTGGCCTTATGATCTTCTCCTCCTTATATAGTTTTAGGCTTTTCTCAATACCTCGAACCAAAACCACTTAGGACCCATGGTATTCTTGGACGGGATCAAATAGTCATTACTCCGCTCAATATTGTGGGCTAATACCATGGTATTGACCCCTGGTATTGTCTCCTCTTGAATTTCCTTGATTTTCCAACATATACGCGCTTTTCTTCTTGTGAAAGTGCGTGTATACGTATACACTCTTTTTGTTTTGTGAACCAACGTGTATACGCTGTTTTGACTAAGTGGACCTACGTATACATCTTAAACTGCTTTTCACCATCCTTTACCTTCAACTTCTTCATTCTGATTAGTAGACTTTAGTTCCATCTTCTTGTTCTTCTGTACCAATGCCCTGTTACATCTAAATGGACCTGTTACACTATGGGTTTCCTTTCATCAAAACTGAACTGACTTGTGAGTGATTTGCCATCAAGGACAACACTTGAATCATAATGCCAACAATATCCCCCTTTGGACTTGATGGCAACAATGCTGGTGTTGATTACTGCAAACTGTAGAAACTATTATAGATAACAAGAAACACCAAAATACTCTCCCCCTTTGACATCGAGGGCAAAGCGTGAACCAAGCTATTCTCCCCCTTTGATATACATTATGCTATCCATGCTTCCCCTGAGTACATGCCGAGTTTGCAGAGATATGTTTCAAAAGAATAACATGACTCTGTAACTCAACTAAGTGAGTATGACCTCCCTATGACCAATGACTCATACACACATTAATCACCCAACCAAGTGGGGGTACACCATATTTTACTCATCCACCCAACTATGTGGGGATATACCAATTATTTATACATGACATAAATACATCAATTATTACATCATCCATCCCATGCAAAGTGGGGATACAAATTACATCATATGTCCAATAGGACTCATTGAAATAGAGACCATGACATAAGAAGTCATATCACACCCTAGATATTTTCATGACTTATGAAACAAATCATATAAGTATCTGAAGCCATAGCTGAAATCAAACTCCATGATGTCAACAATGCTGAATGTGTGTGAAGGCTAATGCTTCGCCTGAACCTGTGCTACCTGTGCATTGTCAACAAGTCATTCATCAAGGAATCTTTGTCAGTAAGGTGAAATTCAATGAACAAAGCATATCGTCAAATTGTAATCATCAATATCAGACAGAGCACCCATATCAAAGTCTGACCCACTGTTTTTTCTGTCAGAAAAAAATATACACTCCTTCAGCCATAGAAACTTGCATGTATACGCGACTATACTTCACGAAACATGCATATAATAACCTTCCTCTAAAAATTGGATTTAACAACAAGATGATGCGGCAACTACTCCCAGCTTTTGTCTGAGATATTTAAATGTTTCTCTGGGAAGCGGTTTAATGAATATATCAACAACATGTTCTTTGGAGGGAACATACTCCAATTTAACCTTTTGTTCAAGCACTTGCTCTCGTAGAAAATGGTGCTTAATGGGTATGTGCTTGGTCTTGGAGTGCATGCCATGATTTTTCGAAATACTGATGGCACTTGTTTTATCACATAGAATGGAGATGGGTGGAGTACATGTGATCTAAATGTATTGCATTGTTTGCATCATCCAAAGTGGTTGTGTGTAGCAAGATGCAACATCCACATATTATTCTTCAGCTGTAGATAAGGTAATCAAACTTTGTTTCTTGCTGAACTATGACACTAACCGAGAACCCATATAGAATGCACCTCCACTAGTGCTCTTTCGATCCTCAACATTTTCTGCCCAATCTGAATCTCTATATGCACGAAGAGTAATGTCTATATCTTTAGGATACCATAGTCCAAAGTCCTGAGTCCCTTGAAGATATTTGAAAATTCTTTTGACTATCTAGAGATGTGATTCATTTGGATTTTCTTGGAACCTTCCAACAATTCCTACTGCATGCATGATATCGGGTCTGGTACTTGTTAGATAGAGTAAACTTCCAATCATAGATCTGTAATTTGGTTGGTTCACTGCTGGTGATTCATTGTTAGAACTGACAGTGCATCCTATTACCATTGGAGTACATACTGGTTTAGAATCTTCCATTCCGTACCTCTTTTAGATATGCTTGAGATATTTGGTTTGTGAAAGAAAGATACCATCTTTTGTTTGCTGTACTTGTAGACCAAGAAAATAAGTAAGTTCAGCAAGTAAGGGCATTTCAAATTATTTCTGCATTACCAAAGCAAAATTATGACTCATGGATTCTTCATTTCTACCAAAAATGATATCATCAACATAAACAACAATAATTAGCAGTTTATCATTTTCAATCTTTGTGTATAAATTGCTATCTACATAACCTTTTGTGAACCCTTGTTGTTGTAGATATTTGTCAAGGTGGTAATACCAAGCCCTTGGAGCCTGTTTCAGACCATAGAGAGCCTTTTTAAGCTTGCATACGAGTTTTGCATCATTTCCAAGAATGAATCCTTTTGGCTGTTCAATATAAACTTCTTTTAAATCTCCATTAAGGAAGGCTAATTTTACATCCATTTGATATACTTTGAATTTTCAAAAACTAGAAAGAGCAAGAAACATCCTTATGGCTTCAAGTCTGGCAACAGGTGCAAATGTTTCTTCAAAATATATACCTTCTTCTTGAGCATAACCTTTGCAAACAAGTCTTGCCTTGTTTCTAATAACTTCTCCATTTTCATTCAGCTTGTTCTTAAATATCCATTTTCTTCATATAACATTTTTATCATGAGGTCTAGGAACTAACTCCCAAGTATCATTCCTTTCAATTTGGTCAAGTTCTTCATCCATGGCCTTGACCCAACACTCATCTTTGCAAGCATCATTTACATTCTGAAGTTCGGTGGAGGATAATAACGCTAGATAGCTTGAGGTCCCTGTAAGAGTTCTTCTTGTTTATACACCAGCCCCCTTTTCTCCTAGAATTTGAGATTCTAAATGGTTCTTCTGAAAATACCTGGATGGAGTCTTTTCCCTGTCTATTGTATCTTCCTTTGGTTCTTCATTTGTTTCTTCTTCAATATCATTTTTATTTGATGCGGGAAAGCATTCCCCATCTTCCTCACTGTCATATTCCTCTGTTGATTTCATTTGTTCCAGATTTCTTCATGCTTCATCAATTAAAACATCAATGCTTTCAACAATTTTCTGAATTCTTTTAGTATAACATTTGTATCCTTTACTTCTAGATGAATAATCAAGAAGAATTCCTTCATCTGCTCTGGGTTCAAAATTACCAAGTTTTTCATTAGTCCTTTTGATGAAACATTTTCTTCCAAACACTCTAAAGTGTTTTATAGTAGGAGGCTTACCATACCAAAGTTCATATGGAGTTTGATTTCTATTTATACGAACATTTTATTGGTTGACAATAGTCACGGTAGCAAATGCAGCTTCACCCCAGAAGGTTGTAGGAGTTCCAGATTCATCAAGCATTGCTCGAGCCATTTGTTGAACTGTTCTGTTCATTCTTTCCACCATGCCATTTTGCTGAGGAGTTCTTGCGATGGAGAATTGCCTCTTTATTCCATGTTGTTCACAAAATTCAAAGAATTCATCTGATATGAATTCTCCCCCTCGATCATATTTGAGACATTTGATTTTTTGATGTGATTCATTTTCAACTAAATCTTTGAAGGCTTTAAACTTTTCAAATGTTTCATCTTTATGCTTTAGTAGACCTATCCACCACATCCTGGAAAAATCATCAATACATAGAATAAAGTATTCTTCTCCATGAGGTGAATTTTTCCTTGTTTTTCCACATAAATCAGTATGGATGAGTTCAAGAGGCTTACTTGCTGATCCTTCTTTTTCATTTAAGTGAACTCTGGTTTTCTTACTGACTTTACATGGTTTGCATATGGTATTTTTTGGGATGCTGATATTTGGAAGATCACGAAATGCCTTGAGCTTGCATGATTTTCTTATTTGAGAAAAGCTTAGATGTCTCAATTTTCTATGCCATAACCAGTTTTCATCTATTTTGTTTAGATAACATTGTTGTTGTCCTCCTTTGGGTATGTATAAGTTGTTTGGAGTTCTTGTACCTTTGATCACGGTCTTTTCTGTATCAAGCTCACGAACCACACATCTGTTTGATTGAAACACAACTTCATTTCCTTAATCACACATTTGAATGACACTCAACAAATTATGCTTTAAACCATCTATATACATGACATTTCCAGCTTTAACCTTTTCTTTCAAGAAGATAGAACCTTTACCTTTAATGACATCTGGAGAGTCATTTCCAAATGAGACAATCTTTTCCTTTTCTAAAGCATTTTATGAATGAAGTTTCTCTTTATCACCTGTCATGCGTTTGGAGAATCTGCTGTCGATGTACCACCAATTTCCTTGTCCCTCTACATACAGAGTTATGCCACATATTTATGATTGAGATTCCTTCTTTCTCCATAAATTGGGATTTAATGATGTTTGCTCCTTTTGAAGTGATGGCTGAAATTTGCTTCTACATTCAGATTCTTCATGACCAAAGTTGTTACAAATTGAACATTCTATTTCATTTTCAAGAGGAGAAAAGTTATTGTAGGAACTTTTCTTGATTCTTGTTACACTCCTTTGATTTCGTGCTTCTCTAGTCATGATGGTTTTGTAAGAAACACATTGAGAAACCTTATGCCAAAAGTTATGACATGAAAAACATTGCCCATTAAAGAAGTTTATGCGATCATAGAATCTTTTGGCATTGTTTACCTGTTGGTTGAAGCTTCTACTGATATTCATCCTTGGAGTAAATTGGGTATTATTTACCCGATGAGTAATTTTAGGCCTTTGCTAACGATTGACATACTGTTCACTGGCCTTTGCTGCATCAAGATAGCTTTTGGTGGAGGCTGGCAACTTCTGTGATTGAGATGATTCTTCAGTATATCCAAGACTTGTCTTCATTAGAGGATAATGCTGAAATTTGATGATTTCATATAAATTTTCAAATCCTTTAGCAAATCTAAGTTTGAGAGATTTTGTCTTCTCAAGTTCCATTCTTAGACTCACAATTTCACATTCTAGATGTTCATTGTGTTTTTCTCTTTCAGTGAGTTGGTGTGTCAACATATCAATGATCATATTCTTTTCTTCTAAACATATTTTGAGTTTAGTGATTTCTTCAAGAAAGTCTTCCTCTTCTAAGGCATCCAAAAAAACATCATTGTCATAAGCCATGAGTAGTCTATAATCTTGGTCAGTTTCATCTTCATCACTATTGGATAAGCCATCACTATCTTCATGCGTATAATATCTCCTTCTATTCACAACCTGTTTTTTATTTCCTTTTGCATATTCTTTTCCTTTTAAATATTTATCTTTATGAGTAAATTTGGCAGCATAATGGCCAACTCTACCACAAGCAAAGAATTTGAAAGGTAGCTTACCTCTGAATCTTCCAGAACCCCGTTGAAGCTTCTTGACAAAATTTACCTCATCTTCTTCTTTTGAAATGTGTTCTGATTCATTGTGCTCTTCCTTTTCTTTTCCCTTTGCTGATGCTTTAAAAGCGGCTTCTCTCATATTTGATGGACCTCATTTTCTCATTTCAAAGGTAGTTAGGATTCCATGGAGTTGAGTCATAGTAATAGTTTGAAGATCCTATTTTTCTTCTATGGCAGACACTTTTGACTCAAATTTAGAAGACAAAGATCTCAAAATTTTCTCAACTAAAGTAGCATCCTTTATCTCTTCACCTAGATTCTTCATACAAGTAACAATCTCATCTATACATAAAAAGTAACTAGCAACACTCTTAGCACTATGCATCTTAAGGGTTTCATACTGAATTCTGAGAGTTTGAAACTTAGCACGTATTACCTGAGAGTCTCCTTCGTAGCTCTGAATTATTTTGTCCCATATCTCTTTGGCTATCTATAGCTGCATGACTTTGACAAATTTTGATTCTGATAGACTTCCCAATAATGTATTGACAGCTTTGGCATTGGTTTCATATAACTTCTTACCTACAGAGTCTATAGGAATTGCTACTGGAAATTGATATCCTCCATCCAAAATTTCCCAAACATCGACTCCAAGTGATATTAGATAGGCTCTAGTTCTTATTTTCCAATATACTATGTTGCTTCCATTGAAGATTGGTGGTCTGATGGATCCCATGCCTTCGTGATTATTCATCTTGAAATATCTTCCTTCAAGTGATCAAGCTTCTTCTAAAGGACCTGCTCTGATACCAATTGTTGGAAATAATATTGAGAGGGGGGTGAATCAATATTATCAGATCAATAATTTTTCATTTCCAAAATAGATTTATATACGCTACTTCTGTGAAGTGAACTAGCATGTACACGCTACTGTGATTAGTGAAACCAATGTATACCCAGAGAACTTGTGATTTAGTTAATTTATCATGTGTTGATATATAACCAGTGCATCAGTAACTTATTAAATAGTGCAGTAAAAAACAAAATAAACCATCACACATAAGAAACACACATGAACACTAATATTTAAGGTGGAAACCCAATGTGGGTGAAAACCACCTGCTGCTGTCATCTCTGTCTTCTTTTAATAATAAGAAAATTTGTTTACAATCTTGTACTGGTGCAGACTCATACCAGTACACAAGCACCCACCTGCAGAAGGCTACAACCTTCTCTCATTTTCCAGCTTCTACTGGAAGGGAACTGCAACCCCCTAGATCTTGTACTGGGCAATGTGTTTTCTAGTACGTAGGCGCTGACCTACAGAAGGCTACGACCTTCTCTGTTCTTCCACGGACCACGTTTCATAAATTTTCAGACTGGATGCTCCTGGTACACAACAATATACATGAAGGCCTCGGTTCATAAAATTTTCATAGTGGACCCATCAGAAACTTTAAAACTCACACTGCATCAACTAACAATTAGTTAATTTGAACAATCAGATCACTGTCTCCAGAACATAGTGATGAACCCAGAAACCTGTATCATCATTTAGAACCAAATGCAACCTCAAAAATCATGCATCAGAATGTATACGCTACTTTATTGAACCCAACCTCCGTATACCTTCAAAACTACTGAAACATAAAACTTCTAAATCAAGTCTATACCAACTAGCAATATACTGAACATCTACTGTCAATTTACATAGCTTTCCATAGGCAGTAGAAGAGATCACCCTTCTCACTTATACAATCAATCAATTAGATATCAAACTCCTTATGCATTCAGTTTTACATTCAAATCTAAGAATACTTCATTGACAGACAACAATTTAACAACAAAATCGATCAGATAGATCAACCAGATTTGAAGAATAGGCTTTCCCTCTATATACACTACTTGGAAGAGTAGAACCCGCGTGTACACGTGCTTTTACTGAGACGAACCAGTGTATAGATATGCAAATATTAACTCATAACTTTTTTGCTATTCCAGACTTTAGACAAACCCAGATCATGACATTTAAAGAATAAAATAGGTGTACACAATCAGATCTGGCCCAACCAATATCAGATCATTCATTGATATATCATTTCACGTCTCATGATCCTGATCCAACATTGAATTCAAGGTGCACATAATATTTCAGATCAAATCACCAACATAGCCCCTGCAACATAAAATATACTTCAGATAGAAGCATTCCGTAGAAACCCTTTTCACTTGCACTTCTTGGTCTTATGATCTTCTGCTCCTTATACAGTTTTAGGCCTTTCTCAATACCTCAGACCAAAACCACTTAGGACCCGTGGTATTCTTGGACGGGATCAAATAATTGTTACTCCGCTCAATAATGTGGGCTAATACCATGGTATTGTCTCCTCTTGATTTTCCTTGATTTTCCAACATATACGATATTTTCTTCTTGTGAAATTGTGTGTATACGTATACGCTCTTTTTGTTCTGTGAAACAGCGTGTATATGTTGTTTTGACTAAGTCAACCTGCGTATACATCTTAAATTTATATTCACCATCCTTTACCTTCAACTTCTTCATTCTGATTAGTAGACTTTAGTTCCATCTTCGTGTTCTTTTGTACCAATGCCCTATTACATCTGAATGAACCTATTACACTATGGGTTTCCTTTCATCAAAACTGAACTAACTTGTGAGTGAGTTGCCATGAAGGACAACACTTGAATCATAATGCCAACAAAACCTTGTTTCTATTCAACCAAGTCATTTATTGTTTCGGTATTGCAAAGGAGATTATGACTGACCATGGCAGTGTTTTCCACAACAAGATGATGGTTGAATTGGATCTCAAGTTGGGTTTTCGGCTTTATTGCTAGTTTGAATGCAGCTCATGTTCCTATTAGGAACAGGGAGGATTCCCTGGTTTGGGATCATGTCATATTTGAAAATTACACTTTGAAAACTAGATATATTTTTTTTATTGAAGAAAAGAAACCTCCCAATCTTTCATGGTGGTGGAAGAAATTATTGAAAATTGAATGCCCAAAAAAAGTACATCCTTTTTTAGTGGTGCAATTTAGAAAACGAGGTTCCTACCAATGATAATATTTCCAAGTGTGGCATCATTAGGAAAAATTAGTGTCCTTTATGCAAAAGAGCTGCAAAATATATTAGTCACCTCTTCCTAATATGTCCTTTTGCTAGTTGTCTGGACTTTAGCTTGATTGTCTTTGGCCTTCAATTTTAATTGGCATGGTGAGTCTTACCCAATAGCATGAGAATCATGGTGGAGCTCTATCCACCCAAGAAACCCCAGAGCGTTTCCATTATTGGTTTCACAGGAAATATGGATAGCTCGCCACATAATTTTTTTCTAGAACAAGCCTTTGGTGTCAAAAAAGTTCGCTGCACAAACACTGGAAATCTATCATTAATCTCTGATTCTGAATCTACCCCATCATTACAGAATATACCTAAATATGTTATTCACCCCTCTCACCCATGGGTATACTTTGACGGTGTTGCTTCCTCTGATGGTAATTGCGGGGGAGGGGAAGTTCTTTGTTTGACTCAACATCATTCTTTCAAGATGGAAACTATTGTGGGATAGGGATCAAATAACTACGTTGAGATTATGAGCTTGAAGCTACTTTAATTGTTTGCAAACGAGAAAGGAATTCATCAAATACATATTTATGGGGACTCACATATAATAGTCAAGCGGTTCAGTAACATATTTGTATGTCACATTTACACTCTCAGCCCCTTCTTGGAGGAGATATTTTTATTAAAGTAGTCCTTTGATGATATTTCTATGTGTCACATTTACAAGGAAAGAAATGGGGAGGTCGACGCACTGTCTAAAGAAGGTTCTTCACTAGTTATTGGCACCTGCCACATAAATGAGCACAACAATCATCAAGAACATGATTTATAACATAGGCCCTTCATAGAGGGCACTCCCAGTGAATAACAAAATTTTGATTTTATCTTTTTGTTGGTAACTATATATGTAATATGTATAGTATACTATTGGACGTTGGACAACATTTTTTATAGGGTTATTTCATAAAGCCATATGATGTATTTACCATGGAAAAATATTTTCCAATGCATATGATGTGGACAACAATCCAAGTATAGACTATTTTTTTGATATAGCCAAATTGGTTGTTTTTTTGCTCTTTTCCAGAGTGCTTTATGAGCACAGACTCGTACTGGGACAATTTTTTTGGTATAACTAGGGATGGCTAGTTTTTACTATGTAACACATACAAAATATAATTTTTAGAGTTTGAATGAAAATTACGATTTTTTCTACAGAAACAAATTAAATATTTTTGAATTTAATTTAAACCATTTTTACTTCAAATTTCATTTTTCATTATTAAAAAGATAATAAAAACTATAAATACAAAAAGTTATTTTTAAAATCCATTTGAATTTTTTTATTAAAATATATATATTTAATATTAATAATTATTTCTATTTTTTTTCATGATTTCATTCAAATACGTTTTATACATTTCCATTCATTTTTTTTTATAAATTTTTTAATTTTCTTGTCTCTCATATATATATATAGATATATATTTTCACTTTTGAGATTATTATAAAAATCAATTTTTTTATAAATTTTTTAATTTTCTTGTCTCATATATATATATATATATATTCACTTTTGAGATTATTATAAAAATCAATAATATAATTATTAGAAAATTGCATTTTTACATTATCATTATTTTTTTTGATATAAATGAATTTTGATGTATTTATTAACGTTATTTGGGGTAGCTGGATGAGATTTTTTATTGTCATTGTAGCCACTTATTGTTATTGTTGTCCCCATGTTGTCCCCATATTGTTATTATTGTGCCCCATAGAAGCCCACTATTTTTATTATTGTGCCCTTACATTATTATTGTTATGTCGACTCTGAATATATTGTGACCCCTTAGACTCCTATATATAGAAAGGAGGTCTTGTCATTTGTATCATCCAATAATTGTTCATTTGTGTAATATAAAGGAGGTTTCTCCCTCGAAGAGGTTGATTTTGAAGTCGTTGATCTATCTTTTCTTCTATTTTGTGCGCTGGTTGCATAACATTTGGTATCAGAGCTTTGGATTCTAGGGTTTCGCTACTTCAAAATAGGTCATCGTGGAATTTTCGCTATAACTTTTTTTCTACGAAGTTTTAGAAGCTGAAATTAAAACCCACTTGAACCGAAATCTTGATGAACCTCGGGTTAACATTTGGTATCAGAGCTTTCAGGTTTCTTACTAGGTGTTTCCATTTTCTTTCTTCGGGGCATCAATTAGCTCATATCTCATCTTATCATCCTCAATTTGATGGGCAAACTGAGATAGTGAAAAAATGTTTGGAAGGATATCTTCGTTGCTTTGTATCTGATAAACATACACAATGGGTCAAATGGTTGCCTCTGGCTGAATGGTAGTATAACACTTCCTTCCATATTGCAGCAAAAATGACCCCATTTATGGTACTTTATGGATATCATCCACTGTCCATCACATCATATTTAAGAGAAAATTCTAAGGTTCAAGCAGTGGAAGATCACATTGCGCATCAACAAAAGGTTCTCCAACTCTTAAAGGATAACTTTAATTTGGCACAGAATAAAAGAAACAACAGGTAGATCAACATCGCATCGAAAGAAGTTTTGATGTAGGTGACTGAGTATTTCTACAACTACAACCATACAAACAAATGTCCCTCAAGCAAGCCAAGAAGGATAATAAATTATCACCAAAATATTATGGTCCATATAAGGTGTTGTAAAGATTGGTACTATGGCATACAAATTGGAACTTCCTACATCTTCCTGAGTGCAATCAGTTTTCCATGTTTCATGCTTAAAGAAGGTTATAGGTGACAAGCTCCCAGTTCAAACAATATTGCCAGAACTTGATGAGGAAGGAAAAATCATATTGGAACTTGAAGTAGTCACTGAAACAAGAACTCAACAACTACGTAATCGATCAATTTCATAGTATCTCATCAAGTGGAAGAACTTACCCGTTGAAGATTCCACATGGGAGGATGAGAATTTTATAAAGAAACATCTAGAACTACTCAAGCGTTGAGGACAACACTTTTTTGAAGGAGTGGGGCATTTTAGGTCCCTATAATACTAGTGTATTGCCTTATTATTATTGTCATTGTAGCCCCTTATTGTTATTGTTGTGTCCATGTTGTCCCCATGTTATTATTATTGTGCCCCATAGAAGCCCACTATTGTTATTGTTGTGCCCTTACATTATTATTGTTATGTTGGCTCTGATTATATTGTGACCCCTTAGACTCCTATATATAGAAATGAGGTCTTATCATTTGTATCATCCAAGAATTGTTTGTTTGTGTAATGTAAAGGAGGTTTCCCCCTCGAAGAGGCTGATTTTGAAGTTGTTGATCTATCTTTTCTTCTAATTTATGAGCTGGTTGCATAACAGTGACATGATGCCATATAATTCTTTAATAATATTATTATAATGGTCTTTTAAACTATCAAATGTGTAGATCTTTGGGTTGGCCTAGTACCAACAACCTCACAAAAATTCTAACATACCAAAAATTTGGATTATGTATTGTCAACAATTGATATTTAAAATAATTTCCATAATATTTTCATATTTTTAATCAAATTTTAAACAAAATTAATAAAAAAAATTAACCAATACTTCAAGGTTCAAATACCTTGATTCACCTATGACTGTGGAAGGGGCATGCATAGACACCTATATGTTATAGTGGTAGCGAATAGAATCAAGGATCAAAATTGAAGGGAAGGGTTACATTTCAATTTGAGGTGTTAACTTCATTATAGCTTTTCAATATCGACAAGTTAAAACAATCTATTATTTTCATATGAAAATGAAAAATAATGTTAAATTTTATGTATGTTCCACACATCACATCTTTTGCTATGTAGACTTCAAACAAGGAATCCTCTCTACAAACTAGAACTCCAAGTACATTTGGACAAGTACACGTATATGACACTAGTTCGCTAGTATTACAATCTACACAGTAATCATATGGAATGAATTTAATGTGACCATTTACTTACATTCGATATATGAATCATATGGAAGGAATTGAACTAGACCATTTACTTATAATCTATATATGAACTATATGGAGGAAATTCAATAGGACCATTTATTTTTTCATCACATAGGTTTCATTGTTGTACAATGAAACCGTTTTCCTTTCTTACATGTAACTATCCCAATCATTGAAACAATTACAATGAGTTTTTTAAAAGAAATCAAAATATAATATTATTTTATGGATATCATTGTAATCTCCAATAAAGAAAAAAACAATAAAAACTACTTAAAACTTCCAACAACACAATTTTCCATAAAATAAATAACTTATGAGAATTATAGGCCTAATGAATAGTACACATGTGACCTAATGGTTAGTGCACACATGCACTATGATGCATGATACTGTGTACAAAAGAAAATAGAAATGATATGATTTTTTGTCAACAAAAATGAATGAATATAACTAATTTAGCATTGAATTTATGATAATAAGGAATCATGCCTACATTGGATCAATTTTGATCCATAATGCCTATTGTCATGTCTTCATAATAAGTAGGCATAAAGAATACATGTAGGTGATATTCATAAATGCAATAAAGTAAGGCAAGTAGTAAATGCAAGGAAACAAAATAAAGAAAAATGAAGTAGGAAGTGAGAATATTTGCAAGTGGAGCCATAGAGGATTGAGGCACCAATTGTAAATCTAAGGATCAAGAGGATAGGGAGTTGATTCAAATTGAAGTTGATTCGACTTGGAATTGTTTCTCCTCATTGAGTAGCAAAAGGATTTACCACAACTAAAGCTTTTTGTAACAATACAAAGAAAATACAAAGTTAATTTCTTAATTAAAATCATAAAAAAACAAATAAGCTCATACCTATATTACCTGTGATCAAAGTCTGCCAGATGACAACAAGGTTTTGGGGACGACTCTCCACCCAACCGTAGGCTCAATTGTGCAAGGATCTGCTACAACTGGCCACCCCCGAGCCCTCAATCAACGTACTACTGCTAGTGACTCCTAAGTCTTAGAACACCATTCTCCCAAGAGAATGAAAGATAGAAACTCAGAAAGATGGAATGCCTCCCATCCTCCTCACTCTCTAATAAATAGAGAAAAACATTGGATGGGGAACCACATGCACACACTCCATGTGTCTACATGCGACTTTGATTTTTAGCTTTCTTTACTTTTCTTCTGATTTTTTTAGTTTTCTTGTTTTATTTCTTTTCTTTTCTTTAGCTTTCTTGTTTTATTTTCTTCTTTTTCCTGTTTTTCTTGTTTTATTTCTATTTATTCTTATTTAGAGAATAACCATTTTTATTTTTTATTATTTTTATTTATTTTTTATATATATTTTAAATATCATTTATTAGTTTTATTATTTATTATTAAGTGATTTATTATTTATTATTTATATTATTATTTATTATTTTGTATTATTTATTATTTATTATTATATTGTTTTTATTATTTTTATTATTAAGGGAAGCGATATTACATAATCTCCCACTTTAAGGAACTTCGTCCCGAAGTTAATTTGAATTATTTATTGTTTATTATTTAATTTACTTCATGTTGCCAACACCCTCTACTGAACTAGTATAACCAACAGGCATCAAGAGTCCCCAACACCCAGGAAATGTCAAGGAATCTCTGTCCTTTTTCCCACTTTCAGCACCAGGCATAAGCCTGACTCGGTCTGTATCCTAGTCCAAGGATGGCCCCAAGCCTTGTGCCTGACTCAAACCTCATCTGCCCCAAGGCAAGCATCCGGTTCAGTGCTCAATGATCTCGGGCATCTCGCAAAGCTGGCCCACTCCCTCCACAACTACTAAGGTGCACAGCCCCAGGCACCGAAGTCCTTTACATCCATTCCAGACTTCGGCATCCCAATCCAATAACAGGCACCCTGCCTAGAACATCAGGCACTTGGCCTCCTCAAGATGGTCCCATAGCTCTTCAAGAGCTATCCATCAAGAGCTATACACAAGACAAAGGAACCACAGGCATATGTAGTGTTGATTGAGTTTTGTCCCCAACCCATATGGTATTATGTATTCTCCCTCATGCATATGGGCTCACACGAGATCATCAAATAAACCGGCCCCCACGGCCCAATGTGTAGTCTTGTTGATCATTATAGCTCAACATGCAACAATGCATTCGCTATACCATCATAGTGTCATAGAAAATTATCCACATGCCAAGTCTTGCATGTCATCATGAGAATATTCATCATCGTTAATCACAAAATAACAAAATACGTGCTCATGCATGTCATTTTTATGCAACTATTACATACTTCACCATTTTAAATTATGATATGAACATATTGCATCAAAGATATAGATGAACCATATGTCAATGAACTTCATATTGTAGCATCATAAATCCTATGCAAATCATAAGGATACATTATCACTATAAGAACCACATGTGCATCAGTATGTCATATTAGTCAAGTATCTGTCTTAACTAAGTAAGCATTTCCACACATTTTAATCAAGTAAATAAGGAAAGTCTTGAAAAATAACATTTGCATCTTCCCAGGTAGCTGACCCTAGGCTATATTGGTCCCATTGGAACTTGACTTGCTCAAACTCAGAGTTCCTGAGTCGACGAACCCGACGCTCCAATATATAGAATGGTTCGACCTGAAGGACTCCTTCCTTGAAAACCTGCAATTTTTCAAATTTCAAAACATGGGATGGGTCGGGTACATATTTTCTAAGCATAGAAACATGAAACACATTATGCATCCTTCTTAGATGGAATGATAGTTCGCGCTTGTAAGCAACTGGTCCAATCCTATCTAGGATCGTGAATGGCCCAAAAAATCTAGGCGATAGCATTGTTTCCTTACCCATCCTAAAGGGACTTTTAAAGGGTTTGATTCTAATAAAAACTTGGCTTCCTTCCTCAAAGTTTCTATCAATTCTCTTTGCATCAGCATAACTTTTTTGGCGGTCCCTGGCTTCTTTTAGTCTCTGTTTAATTGTGGCCATTTGTTCTTCCATTTCTTGGAGCATTTCAGGTCCCAACATGACTCAATCCTCTAATCGATCCTAATTTAACGGAGTACGACATGGTCTCCCATACAAGATTTCGAAGGGAGTTACCTGTATTGAACTGTGGTAACTATTGTTGTATGCAAACTCCACTAAGGGAAGGTATTTCTCCCATTGGTTTTGTTGATCCATGACATACATTGTTAGCATGTCCTCCAACACTTGGTTTACTCTTTCTGTTTGACCATCTGTCTCTAGGTGATATGCTGTACTAAAATTTAGTTGTGTTCCCATAGATTGTAATAGAATTTTCCAAAATATGGAAGTAAAACGTGCATCTCTGTCAGATATTATCTTTCGTGGTACTCCATGAAGGTGAATGATTTCTTTTGGGAAAATTTGAGTGATAGCTGATGCTTCAAAGGTGGTCTTGACTGGAATGAAGTGGGCACTCTTAGTTAATTTATCAACCACAACCATAATACAGTCATGTCTTTGGGATGTCATATTTAAGCCTCCAACAAAATCCATCGAAACAACTTCCGACTTAGTTTCCGGTATATCATGGGGTTGTAAAAGCCCTGTTGGGTGATGATGTTTAGCTTTAACCTATTGACATTCTAAACATCGGGCCACAAAATTTGTTAGATCCTTTTTCATTCCTGTCCAAAAAAATAGTTGTTTTAATTCTACATACATTTTCTAGACTCCTGGATGTGCAACATATGGAGCTTGATGGGCTTACTTCATTATTAAATTCCGAAGATCATCATCTTCTGGGACGTAAACCCTACCCTTATATCGTAGCAATCCATCATTTTCTAAGGTGTATTCCTCCCACTTGGTCGCCACAGGTACTTCTTCTTGTAAGGAAAATTTTATTTGCTGGTAATGTGGGTCCCCTACTAGATGATTTAGAATCCGGCTCCTCAAGTCTATCTTTAATGACGATATTGAATGAAGTCTAGGTCTTCTGCTTATAGCATCTGCAGCTTTATTCTCTTTTCCCTTTATATAGGATATCTTGAAATCATAATCACTAAATTGCTCACTCTAGCGTTGTTGTCGAGCATTAAGGTCCTTTTGTGTGAAGATATACTCAAGACTTTTATGATCTGTTCTTAATTCAAATTGACACCCCATTAGATAATGTCTCCACAATTTCAAGGCCATTACAACCGCTGCTAATTCCAGATCATGAGTTGCGTAATTGATTTCATGGCTCTTGAGTTTTCGTGAAGCATAAGTGATAACCCCTTCATCTGGCATCAAGACTACACCTAATCCTTCTTCTGATGCATCCGTGCAGACAAGAGAGTCCTTGTCCATGTCGGGTACTTTTAATATTGGAGCCGTTGTTAGTCGATGTTTTAGCTCATTAAATGCTTTCTCACACTCACTTGTCCATTCAAACTTAACCCCTTTCCTTTGGAGGTGGGTGATGGGATTAGATATCTGCGAGAACCTTTCTACAAACCTTCTATAGTAGCCTGCCAATCCCATAAAGTTGCGTACTTCTTTGACATTCCGAGGAGTGGGCCAAGTCATTATAGTTTCAATCTTACTGTAATCAACTGCAATGCCTTTCCCACTAATGGTATGGCCTAGATATTGAATTTCTTTCTCAAAGAAGGAACATTTAGAAAGTTTTCCATATAGCTTATGTTCTCTAAGGCATTGTAGTACCAACCTCAAGTGTTCTAGATGCTCTTTCTCATTACGGGAATAAATGAGGATGTCATCCAAGAACACTTGGACAAAGCAGTCCAGATATTTTCGGAAGACACTGTTCATCAAGTTCATGAAGGCTGCTGGGGCATTAGTCAAACCAAATGGCATAACAATAAACTCATAGTGTCCATATCGCGTTCTGAATGCCGTCTTAGGTATGTCTTCCTCCTTGATTCTTAGTTGATGATAACTTGACCGTAAGTCTATCTTGGAGAATATTGAAGCTCCTTTTAGTTGGTCAAAGAGGTCATCGATTCGAGGCATGGGGTACCTATTCCGAATGGTGGCCTTGTTTAGATCTCGGTAATCAATACATAACCTAAGAGTTCCATCCTTCTTCTTTACAAAGATCACTGGTGCACCCCAAGGTGACACACTGGGTCGTATAAAACCTTGATCAAGAAGTTCTTTGAGTTGTATACTCAATTCATTAAGCTCTGGAACTATCATTCGATAAGGTGTTTTGGATATGGGTTCCACTTCTAGTTTCAAAGTTATGGAGAAATCAATTTCTCGAACTGGAGGCAAACCTGGTAGCTCTGGAGGAAATACATCTGCAAATTTGGAAAGTAGTGGGTACAACTTATTCGAGGACTTCTCATTGGTAGGAACCATTTCTACCACATAAATCTTTCACCCTTTCCTCATACACTTATTAACTTTCTTGGCTGATATGAGGTGCAACGTAACATCACATCTAATCCTGTTTATTACTTTGGTTTCTCCTTGGTCATTTTTTATGAGAAACGTCTTATTATAGCAATCTAGTATAGCTTGATGGGATTCAAGCCAATCCATTCCCGCAATTAAGTCATACGTCCCTAGAGTCATACTATATAGGTTCATCTTGGTATCATACCCCCCAATGTTAACACTACAATCTCTTACCATTGACCCTACTGATTGCTGAGAGCCTAATGCCATTTCTACCATTCTAAAGTTACTTTTCTCATGAGTTATCAATCCACATCTAAGTATTGTTGAAGGTGAAATAAAACTATCAGTGGCACCTGGATCAATTAACACAGATAGAGGGATGTTATTGATCATACTTGCAGACTCTACTACAGTGGCTTGGTGCTCAGCCTGGCGATGGTTTGTGGCTGCATGAATTCGATGTGGGTTTTGTGGTCTTCCTCCTTTTGCTTTGTATTCTTGTTGTTTAATCCCTGTTTGATAGCTTGGACAATCTTTTCTATAATGTGGACCTTTACATTGCCAACATTCTACTTGTTCCTGCTTCTTACGTTGTACTTGTCCTTGGCCACCAAATCTTCTACCCCACCCACTATTCAAGTAAGGCTGACCCTTACGTCCTCCTGGAGGTGGTCGAGAAGTTGCGCTAGCGATCTGAGAAATAGTGTTTTGTCTTCCCTGGAATCTATATGGCTGCCCCCCAAGTTTATTTAGCCTCATTGTGGAATGTTCCTTTCCTGAATTTTCATCAACCACCATTTGTTTCTTCATATTTATCTTCCTTAGGACTTGTTTGGCTAAACTAGTGGTTGTTGCCATAGTGGTGGGTTTCCTCATGGTGACTTCTGCTCGGACTAAGGGGTCGAGTCCATGCAAGAATCTTTCAACTTGACGTTTATCATCAACCATATAGTCCACATGATGGATCAACAAATAACATTCAGCTTCATAGTCCTCAATAGATCTACCATTTTGTCGTAATTCATGGAAAGTGCCTACTTGTTGGTGTTTGTACTCTTTTGATAGGTACCTAGTTTAGAAGGCTTCCTCAAACATTTCCCAAGTAACTTGCACTGGGGTGACTTGCATCTTCGATTCTTCATTTACCCACCATAATAAGGCATCTCCTTTTAGTAGACTCATTGATATCTGGGCCTTTTCCCTAGAAGTGTATGCCTTAAAACTAAGTGCTCTTTTGATACCCATTACCCATGCTTCTGCTTTTGAATCCCCTTCTAGACCTGTAAACTCTGATAATTTGGATTTTTGGACTTCTTTCATAATATCAAGTGTTGCTTGCCCATCTTTGGCATTGAATTGAGAATTTAGGTCTTGTCTCTATTTTTGTTCCAATTCCTTTTTCACATTTCCTTGATCTCGTCCTTGGCTTGAGACCCAATCCTTAAAGATATTGGTCATTTCCCCAAGGGAATGTAATATAGCTTGCTCAGCTGGGGTTCCTATCTCTGAAGTGGCGGGAGGTGGTGTTTCTACCGTAGGATTGTTTTGGGTTTGTCTTCGACGTTTAGGAGCCATGATCTACCCTGTGATATTCAGTTAAATTATACATTACTTTCTTACTCATATGCCAAAAGCTACAATAAATTTAGAATATGTCCAAATTTAAAATATACATTTAGTTACTCAATTGAATTACAATACTTAAACCATAAATTATCACAAATTTTGTAGTATAGAAACATGGAGTTTATGAGTTTCATAAATTATCAATAATCACAATACTTAAGCCATATTTTTCAATAATTAAACCATAAATTATCAATAATCACAAATTTTGTAGTATAAAACCATAAAACTTAGAGAATTGGATCAATGTAAAATAAAACAAAATTTGAATGAGTAAAGCTTAAGAATATTGGTGGCATTATTGTGTTAAGAAGGTATTGAATTTTGGAAAGAAACATTATATGTCACAATAATATTAATTCTACAGATTCATGACTTTAAGGATAAAGATAAATTGAAATGTTGTGTTAAGTATCTGTTTATGCAATCATTACTTATGTAAAAAAAATAAATGGATTGTTTTAAAATAAATTGTTAAACAAGTGTATCTTGAGATTCTTATGACTATTCTAAGAAAATTTATGAAATCAAACCATCAAAGAAATATTCCACACCATAAAGAAGAGACACCGCCACCCGACCTAGAACCGGATCAGATGATTGGGAAGGTTATTCCTCCCCAACACAAAATAAAACCATTTTATTAATTATATGGCCCACCTGCAAGCGCACCCGCAAGGAAACACCATATCAAATCCCTTAAATTACAGTACATTTAGCCATATTAATTTCCCGGATAAGACATAAAATTGCCTGCATAAGACATAAGACATAAGATTGTAAGCTTGTGGCCATGGCTATGCGCGTTCCTGCAAATTCCATTGTTCCTTTCGACAACAATGTCGAAAAATCTGCACACACTATAAGATCAACCTCACATTGTGGTTCGAAACATTCAGATGGTACTATTTACACAATCAATAATACCATTTCCTCATCCAATATAGGTAATTGTTCCTTCAGCAAATTATATAGAACTGGTATTTGTTTATACTTGTTTATCCAAGTATTCACACTACTAGTACCGGAAGAAGAATTTATACAATAATACCTTTTTTCACGGGTTGTTGTATTTCTCCACAACAAAATCTGGTATGATAATGGAGTGCATAATTCCATAATATATTTGGCTTGATTTCAAAACGAAAAGCCATGATCAATGGTTGATTACTAAACTCAAACAAGATTCAATAGAAAGATTATACAACAATAGTGCAAAATAAAAGTGTACCTGTTACATGTTAAAAATTTACGTAAGTGTATACAAGGATTGAGGATTGAACATCATTTCCAAAACAATCCTCGAAAGATCGTTAAAACACTTTGTAAACAGGGGTTTCTTATCAGTGCATTTTGCATGCTGCATTGAGAAGAGGGCTTTGCCGAAGGGAAAAATAACGCATGCGCACATGAATATGAATGGCTTGATATTAGACAAATTTTTATTCAACACTCTAGTGGACATGTATGAAAGATGCACGCAAAGTATTTGACGAAATGCCTAAACTAACTATCTTCTCATGGACCATGATGATTGGAGCTTATAGCAGACATTGGTTTGCGGAGGAGGCATTGTATCTGTCAGGCGGAAAGAGTCGATTGTGCGGACACAACCAACCTCCCTAGGAGCCTAAGACTCTCTAGTGACAAACAAGACAAACAAGAGCAATCCTTCTCTAAACATGCATTTATTATACGGGAAATCAAGTGTTTAGATCCTACCTGTAATCCAACGCTGTTGTAGCAGTCCAGCTCCGCTGATCCGGATGAGCTCCTCCTTCACTTTGAAACCTGCATACACTAACAATCAAACGATTAAATAGCACTTGATAATCTCATAGAATAAAACATATTTAACACATAGACCAAGGAGTACATGAAACAACTCATAAATAACAAGTTATTGAGAAGAATGGACTCATTTGCATTAATAGGTAACAAAAGGAACAAATACAACCTGAGCCTTGGTGTTGTGCAAGTCCCTCCCAGGGTCCATCAAGAGTTCTCCTTTACTTTGACAAAGCTCACCCACTTCCAAATAGAACAAGCAAAGATGGCAATCTCTCCTCACAAGCTTCTAAATGGGAGTCCTAATTCCTGCAGCATTTACCCTTAGAAATGTATAGCTTTCAACCTCTCCTCCTTCTGGCCCAATGCCTGTATTTATAGTGCTCAAGAGGAAGTTATTCAGGTCCACCATCAATGGGATAATCCCCTCTTTGGATGGGATAGCTCCCTTATTGATGGGATAAGTTCCTCTTTGGTAGAGGTACATGAACCATCTGGAGGCGCTCAATACACGTCGAACAACCTTCTAGAATGCTCTAGAAATGACCACAAGTGACTTTTTAAAGATGAAACTTGCGCATTTTGACCTTTACAGGGGGACGCACCTGCCCCTTTACATACAGAACGTCCAAAGACGCAGCTTTTGTGAACATTGGGTGCGTACCCGCAGGTAAGGTTGAGAGAACCTGCATACCCAGAGATAAATACATTTATAAAGACTTTCTCTCTTTTTGGAGTTTGACATGGAGAGCAGAGGCATAAGACTTGCCTAAGAGGATAGCATGACTGTTGATAGAGCCATACTAACTGTAAATAGTCATGGTGACATTTTTTAGTGTAACAGATTGCCCCCTAAAGTGCGAAGCCTGTAATAGATTGGGGTTTTGTATTATCTAGGAAGGGTGAAGCGCTTTATCATTTCAAGAATTATCTCGTGGAGAGCCTGGTCAAAACCTGCAATTTTCAACACAAAATACATGTATGAGATTATATCATCACTGAGGTAGGCATTCCCATACTCAGATCAAAACTTTAACTAACAGACTAAGTACTCTGATACAGGAATGATCTTGCAGTACATCATAATCATAGACTTTTGTAGACACAGTATGGGCGCATCCATCTGTTTATGATTAGTCTACTTAGATAATGAATACAAACCTTCTCGCAGCCTGGATGGTGGAAACTAGATCCAGGGTCTTCATTTCTACTTCCCGAATTGGTACGATTCTAACCATGCGAATAAATGAGTTGATGTCGAACATGGTAGAAACCACTTGATTACCAGTCGATAATGTAAACTGTTAACAAGTGTGAGAGAGACCACCAGTAATGTCAATGGTTCTCAAAGTACCCAGTACAATCCATGAGATGTGAATGAATGAGTTGATGTCGAACATTTCACGGAATCCTTCGATCGAAAGTCAATGATGTAAACTGACGTCAAAGGCGAGAAACCTGCCATTGATGCATGCAGACTTCAAGGTACTGACGATTTCTAAGTCATCTCTCTAGATAATGTGCTGATGTCGATAGAAAGCGACCCGTTGCAGGCAAGCCCACAACACGAAATCATTGTTCAAGTTGAAGAAATGTTGCTGTAAGGACTGACTCAGGGATGGTCAAATGGATGACAAGTATTTTGCAGATGAAAGTTTTGCTTGCAGACCTCTTGAACACATAACGACACGACAAATGGCTTGGTGATGAATAACTCAAAGTTAATCCCCGGAACGCGGCTGAAGACTTTCAAAGTGTATTGATCAACTGTGAGGTAAAGAATTTCCCAACCCAGGTGAATGAAAAGTGTCGTGTCCAAGAGTGGTAATAAAGTTTCTTCTGAGACAAAAGATAACAAACAGGTTCATTCTTCTCTCTTTTCCCCCACCATTTCTTGCAAGTAC
The DNA here is from genome assembly GCA_031772625.1 of Pinus tabuliformis. Lineage (NCBI taxonomy): Eukaryota > Viridiplantae > Streptophyta > Pinopsida > Pinales > Pinaceae > Pinus > Pinus tabuliformis. The sequence continues at coordinate 1,153,083,710 of CM062805.1, read as the reverse complement.
CTCTTTATTTTTAACAAGCTTGAGGAGGATAACATATGCTTGATTATAAGCTCATCCTTCGGATGAGTCCAACCTAGTTTTGATTCGAACCCTAGGAAGGAGTGGTTCGTTCCTGTTTGTAATTGAACAGGTCCTTTACTGTGAAATGTTTAACGAGTCCAGTATAGGAGAAACTCGGCGTTTTTCAATTTTAGAGAGTCTGAAAAACTTAAGAAGACTCCAAGTTGAACTTTTTTGTAGATTTGTGTCCCTCAAGCCCGAAAAAGTATAAAATAATACCTGGGGGAACCGCTTGATCTTGCGACCAAGGAGTACTTTCATGATTAGTGCCACTGACCTGAAAAGTAAAAAGCGATCAAGGACACGTCGTTTTATTTCCAGTATCGGGTTTAAAACGACAAAAACCCGGCAACCTTTTCCTGTTTTTATGGTCAGAAAAGGGCTATAAGGGGACCATCTTTTAATTCCGTTTTAACGAGTGTAAAAGAAACGCTCGGCAATCTTTTCATATTTTAGGAGTCAGAAAAGGGCTTAAAAGATGACTCTGAGGTTTCACTTTTTCGTAAGTTTTAAACGAGTTCGAAAAAGGGATAAAAATGTACTCATGGTTTTCACTTTTTCATAAATTTTAATGAGTTCGAAAAAATGATAAAAATGTACTCATATGGCTGACTTTCAATTTAATTTACGAGCAGGAAAAGACGGAAAGAACTCGGCATTTTCATGAGTTTAACGAGTCTTGAAAATAACTGAAATTGACTCGAAATAGGTTTCATTTTTACAAAAGCTTGAAACGGGGAAAAACTATGCTTCAAAGTAGTTTCATTTTTACACAAGCTTGAAACAGAGAGAAAACTGTGCTTGATGCGCCCTAAGCATAACTGCTAGAGTGCATGCCCCCCCGCGTCTCCCCCATCAAATGGCTTTCCAAATTCCAGTGATAGTAAAAAACAGGCCCATCCATCGGACTGTGATTGATGAGGGAGCCTCTACATGTATTATGTCGATTCAATGTTGGAGATCTCTTGGTTCTCCTTCGTTGAACCAATCCCCCACCATCCTTAAGGCCTTTGATGGCCGTGGGTTCCGTCTGTATTGTATTCTATAGGAATTGCCTATAGGGGTAGAAGGTAAAACCGTTAGTCTGGATGTGGAGGTGGTTGATGCCCCTCTAGACTACAACCTTCTTTTGGGTCGAAGTTGGTCATATGCTATGACAGCGGTCGTTTCATCGGTCTTCAGAGTAATTAAGTTTCCACATAACGATAAGATCGTGACTATTGATCAGCTGACATACTTTTCATCCGAACCAGCCTCTTCAGAGAGCATCCAGCATGTCGGTAAGACGACAATCCCTTATAGGGACGTTGGCGTAGGTTTAGTTAAAGATTCCGGTTTACTGGGAACTTTTCCTCTCCCTCCACTCAGCGTAGATCCTTCATTTGCAACAATTCATATGATTACATCAGAAAACATTATTTATGATGATCCTTGGATTGTCCCATCTGAATCTGAGATAGACTCATTCGGTGATGCTATGCCTTTGAGTCCATATGAAATTGCTTATGAGGCTGTCATGTCTTTTACCGACTCGCGTTCAACCGAAATCGACCAAATGAATGTGGTCAGTGAAGAATCACTTTTCACCTCAACCTTAGAACAGATAGCGTTTCCCGAAGTCGTGTCATCTGACGAGCAACTTCGCGAAATCCTAAGTGTAGACGATCTACCATGGGAAGATCTCCATCACAGATCTTCGTTTTTACCTAAGGATGATGCTTTTGAAAATGATTTTTCATTTATCTTTACCACTGAATATGTCAAAGACACTCAGGATCCAACGAAACATTCTGATTCAGAGTTGAATTTAGGGAATATTTCTCGTACTATTCCCATTGATATTTCAGTGAAGCCCGGAATTGAGGAAAACATTCATATAGGTGCCGCATGTACATAAGATGAAATCCAAACTTACAAGGCCCTATTCCAAGAATTCCGCAATGTGTTTGCCTGGTCTTACGAGGAAATGCCAGGAATCGATCCTGCCATTGTTGTTCATGAAATAAAAACCTACCCGGATGCTAAACCCGTCCGGCAACGGTTGCGTCAGATTCACCCGCGAAAAGCGGCTGCGATTAAAGCAGAAGTCGAAAAGCTGTTGAAAGCAGGTTTCATATATCCGATCCCGTTAACGGATTGGGTATCGAATATTGTTCCAGTCAACAAGAAACAAGGAACAATAAGAATCTGTATCGACTATAGGGATATAAATCGAGCTTGTCCAAAAGACAACTATCCTACGCCTTATATCGATCAAATTATTGATGATTGTGCCGGAAGTGAAATGTTTTCCTTTATGGATGGTTTTTCGGGCTATAATCAAATCAATATTCTACCTGCCGACCAACCAAAAACGACATTCATTTGTCCATGGGGGACATTTGCTTATTGACAATTACCTTTTGGGCTTAAGAATGCCGGGGCCACTTTTCAACGGGTGATGTCTTACGCATTTCATGACATCAAGCACATTGTGCAACCGTACCTCGATGATTTGCCTGCTCATTCTTTACATCAAGCTGATCACCTTGTCCACCTACGAGCAATCTTTATGAGGTGTAGGCATTATCGAATTCGGTTGAATCCCCACAAGTGTGTTTTCTGTATAGAAACAGGTCGACTGCTGGGATTTGTTGTTTCAAGAGCCGGCATTCGCGTCGATCCCTCGAAGGTCGAAGCTATCATCAAATTGCCTCCTCCTTCGAGTTTGCGCCAACTCCAAAGTTTGCAAGGGAAAGCGAACTTTTTACGCCGATTCATCCCAAACTACGCCGAGGTCACTAAAGGTTTTACACGGTTGTTGAAACAGAACGCACAATTCTTTTGGGACGAGATTGCCCAACAATCTTTTGATGCACTAAAACACGCGTTGACCCATGCACCGTTGTTGCATCCTCCCAACTACAACCAGGACTACTTCTTATACCTCGCAGCTTCGCATTCCACCATTGGAATGGTGTTAGTTCAAGAAGATGAATTCGGAGCGGAACATGTGATATATTATCTTAGTAGGACCTTAAATCCCACTGAGTTAAAATATTCGCATGTGGAGAAATTGGCCCTGGCAGCCGTTCAAGCTGTCCAGCGTTTTCGTCACTACATTCTTCTCCGTAAAACTACAGTTATTTCGGATTGCAACCCTATGATTTATATTTTGACAAAACAACTGCTAGGGGGCAAGTACTCTAAATGGATCATTATCCTGCAAGAGTTCGACTTGGAGTTCGAGAAGTCCAAGTCTAAGAAATCCTTAGTTTTTGCGGAATTGATGTGTGATTTCCCGTGTGCCGACACAGAGACTGTGGCAGAGGAGTCCATTGCGGATGAATATTTGTTTCTTATCAGTACTGTAGATCCGTGGTACGGAGATATAATCATCTATCTCCAAACCCAAACCTTTCGGCCTGAAGCTTCAAAGGCGGAACGTCGAAAAATTCGGTTTCAATCCCAGCAATACAAAATTATTGGAGATACACTTTATCACCGGGGGGCAGACTTAGTTTTTCGACGTTGTTTAACTCATGAAGAGGCTCAGAAGGTTTTGAATGATTGTCACTCTGGAGCATGTGGCGGTCATATGTCTGGGTATGCCACAGCTCAGAAGGTGTTGCGCGCTGGCTATTTCTGGCCGTCTATGTTTAAAGATTGTATCATTGCAGTCCGGAAGTGCCACAACTGTCAAGTGTTTGATCGCAAGATGCGCGCACCACCTGCTCCTCTCCACCCTATAATTGCCGTTGGTCCATTCGCCAAATGGGGTATCGACTTTATTACTTGTAACCCTCACTTGGCCGGGGGGCATGCGTATATCATCCTCGCGGTTGATTATTTTACTAAATGGGCTGAGGCGATGCCTACATTCGACGCAAGTGGAAAAACAACTGCATTTTTTGTATTCAATCATATTATAACTAGGTTTGGTGTCCCACAAGCAATCATTACTGACCATGGGAGCCATTTTCGAAACATCATGATGACTGAGCTTACAAGCCAGCTTGGTTTGCGCCACAATAGCTCTACTCCTTATTATCCGCAAGCCAACGGTTTGGTTGAGTCTATCAACAAAGTTCTGGTTATCATGATCCGACGAACCATTGGTGTTCATCGGTCGAATTGGCACAACATGTTATTTTCAGCGCTATGGGCATACCGAACCTCAGTGAAAAATTCAACAGGGTTCACTCCTTTCCAGCTCGTTTATGGCTTGGAAGCTGTGTTACCCATTGAATGCGAAATCCCATCACTTCAAATGGCTGTCGAATTACTTCCAGCTACTTCCGAAGAGGAGAAACGTTTATTGTACTTAGCTAAATTAGATGAGACTCGACGTGACGCTACATTGGCAATCGAGACTCACGCGAAGCGAATGAAAGCTCAGTATGATAGAAATGTGACCCCTCGAAGTTTTTCGGAGGGAGACCTAGTGCTATTATATGATCAAGCTAACGATAAGCTAGGTGCTGGAAAATTCATTCCTATGTGGCATGGACCCTACATTGTAAAGCGAAAGCTAGCAAAAGGGGCTTATGAGCTGGTTGATTTTGATGGGGACTCTTTGGGTAAACCCAGAAATGGACTTTACCTAAAGAGGTATTATGCTTAAATGGTGGGTATGGAGAATTTTTAGTTAGATTAGGTTTTCTTTCTAGCTAGTATGTTTGTTAGTTAGTCAGTGTGCTTAGCTTAGAGAGTGTGTTTTTCGTCGTTATTCTGGCTTATCTTGGTTTTACTCTTGATATTGCAGATGTCGACGCCTCTCCAAACATACATTGGATTTGCTGATGGTGCTTGTCGTAGTACACGGAATATCTCTTCCGCAGCTTGGGTTATCTATTCGCCCTCTGACGAGTTAGTTTCTATGCATGGGGTAAGCCTCGGTCAAACAACGAACAACATTGCAGAATACAGTGCAGTGGTTGAATTATTATCCGAATCTATTTCATTTGGAATTCGACGTTTGATAGTGAGGTTAGATTCTAAACTTGTTGTATTACAACTTAATAGAGTATATGCCATTAGAAATCCTGTGTTATTAAGGTTGTTTTTGAGAGTGCGTCTCTTGGAACGTGAATTTGATTACATTGAATATCAGCATATTCCAAGGTCTTTAAATACATTAGCAGATGCAATTGCTTCTCGAATGTTGGACAGACATTTACGATAAATCATGCAAGTAAATTTAAAAACATTTCATCACATATGTTAAACAAGATAAGCCGGTAATAGTGATATATATATAGATAGGAGTGTGTCAAAAAATATACATCGTCTTCGATCATAGGTTGAAAAACACCTTATGATCGGCAAAAATGATAAAGTACAAAAAGTCAAAAATGTCACATGTGTCTACAAAGTGACTAGCCAATCACTGGTGGTGCTCCCTATACGACACCACTGCATGGGCTACCTTACACAAAAATCTCCTAAACGGTCCAGGGACTGCGACTACATAGCGCTGAAGTCTGATAGGAATATCATCCATGGTAGTCTCAGGCATATCCGCCGTCAGACGCTCTAGATCATGCTCCAACTCAGCTAGTGTCTCTGCAGCCGCGTCCTGTGGGGCCGGTACCGGTGCAACTGGATGTCTCCTCTCAAAAGGCCGGAGGTTGGCTGGGCGCTGTGGACCAACATCTGCATTTTGAAAATTTTTACTGTCAGTTTTGAGACGATATATATAAAAAACAAAAAAATACATAATTTGAAAACTTGTGAAAAATAAAGTACCTCTGTCATCCCATTGTTCTCCCTGTGGAAGAACCGTGTCCGGATCACCTCGAAAATCTACTCCGGCATACGGAAAGTCCTGGATCGAAAAAACCTGGTCCTCTAACCAGTGAAAATAACTATCAGTGAATCGAACAACCGCCGCGCCCTCGTCAGGATGTCGGGCCATCACCGCAACCCATCGTACCAGCTTTGGCTCCCGAGGACCCAAGATATCAACAGTGAGTTGCTGAGGGATCATCATCGGAACTCTCTCTAAGGCAAAGCTCACGACTAGAGGCCCATATCCAAAGGTCTTCAGTCGTCCGTTCTTTGCCCTAGTCAGTTGGCTCTTCATATTAGCCGACACATCATCACACCAGTTGAAAATGGTGCCTTGGTAACAGTCAATCGCCATCCGCATTTGGGACCCGGAAGCAATATGTAAAGCGGTTGCGCCGCAAATTCTGGTAACCATGAAAGCTATAACTTTGAGTTCACGCAGAGAGATGTGTTTGATTTCCACGCCTTTCGCATGGTGTGCATTGGGTGTGCACCAATCTGCCCGGAGACTAGCAAGGGATTGGCCACCCGGCCTAGTCCCGGCTAGATTGAGTTGCTCACCTCTATTCGGCAAGCCAGTGAGAAAGTATATATCAGAGGGCTCTATCTCGAGCTGGTGCCCTCCGATGTAAAAGCATTGTTCTTGAACGTTCCATCTCTCAACCAGCCATTCTAAGAATCTTACCTGAGCCCTCATGCCAGGTATGGCCCAGTATTTATATAACCCGCATGCTTTTAGGGCATCAATGGAAGGTTGATGTTCAATTGCGGCTAAATCAACGTCCTCGTGCTCTCTTTCTCTCCAATCCAACATGGTGAGTGCCCTACACACCAAGAAACAATGATTAGAATTAATTTGGGGAAATTTGAATGGTTATTTGTGAGGATTGGGGTTTCAAATTCCGCATTCCACGGAGGACGCACCCCGCGTTTAGAACATAGGGCGTTGGGACGCAGCTGGCCTGAAGGTGGGCTGCATCCCCCGACCATTTTCCTGTATAGGAAAAAGTCGGGGAACGCAGGTCACCCGAAGGGCACCTGCGTCCACCGCAGAGCGCATTTTGAAACCTAAACCCCCCCAAAAAACAAAACTAAAACCTAAAATACAATTTTAATCGGATGAAATTGAAGAGTAGGATGTTGTAAAATACCTGGAAGAGACGGCGTTCGATTCTGACGGTCGGATTTTCCGCAGCGACCACGGGAAGTTTCTTGCCAAAAGCCCTTTTTTCAACCTCAACAGTAAAATGGTAAAAATGACATGGTAAAAAGTCTTTTTATAGGTTTTTTGGATGAATTTGTTCATTTTTCACCATGGAAGGATGTTTTTCGATGTATTTTTACCTATCTTAAACAGGTATGAGTAATGTGTCGTTTTTGTGCAGGACAAAGGGATTTAGAGGGAAAATTGTCATTTTTCACAAACCAAAATATCAGAGTCATCTTTTAAGCCCTTTTCTGACTCCTAAAAAATGAAAAGATTGCCGAGCGTTTCTTTTACACTCGTTAAAATGGAATTAAAAGACAGTCCCCTTATAGCTCTTTTCTGATCGTAAAATCAGGAAAAGATTGCCGGGTTTTTGTCGTTTCAAACTCGATACGGAAATAAAACGACGTGCCCTTGATCGCTTTTTACTTTTCAGGTCAGTGGCACTAATTATGAAAGTACTCCTTGGTCGCAAGATCAAGCGGTTCCCCCAGGTATTATTTTATACTTTTTCGGGCTTGAGGGACACAAATCTACGAAAAAGTTCAACTTGGAGTCTTCTTAAGTTTTTCAGACTCTCTAAAATTGAAAAACGCCGAGTTTCTCCTATACTGGGCTCGTTAAACATTTCACAGTAAAGGACCTGTTCAATTACAAACGGGAACGAACCACTCCTTCCTAGGGTTCGAATCAAAACTAGGATGGACTCATCCGAAGGATGAGCTTATAATCAAGCATATGTTATCCTCCTCAAGCTTGTTAAAAATAAAGAGGTACTTGCCAGAAATGGTGGGGGAAAAGAGAGAAGAATGAACCTGTTTGTTATCTTTTGTCTCAGAAGAAACTTTATTACCACTCTTGAACACGACACTTTTCATTCACCTGGGTTGGGAAATCCTTTACCTCACAGTTGATCAAACCACTTTGAAAGTCTTTAACCGGGTTCTGGGGATTAACTTTGAGTTATTCATCACCAAGCCATCTGTCGTGTCGTTATGTGTTCAAGAGGTCTGCAAGCAAAACTTTCATCTGCAAAATACTTGTCATCCGTTTGACCATCCCTGAGTCAGTCCTTACAGCAACATTTCTTCAACTTGAACAATGATTTCGTGTTGCGGGCTTGCCTGCAACGGGTCGCTTTCTATCGACATCAGCACATTATCTAGAGAGATGACTTAGAAATCGTCAGTACCTTGAAGTCTACATGCATCAATGGCAGGTTTCTCGCCTTTGACGTCAGTTTACATCATTGACTTTCGATCGAAGGATTCCGTGAAATGTTCGACATCAGCTCATGCATTCACATCTCATGGATTATACTGGGTACTTTGAGAACCATTGACATTACTGGTGGTCTCTCTCACGCTTGTTAACAGTTTACATCATCGACTGGTAATCAAGTGGTTTCTACCATGTTCGACATCAACTCATTTATTCACATGGCTAGAATCGTACCAATTCGGGAAGTAGAAATGAAGACCCTGGATCTAGTTTCCACCATCCAGGCTGCGAGGAGTTTTGTATTCATTATCTAAGTAGACTCATCATAAACAGATGGCTGCGCCCATACTGTGTCTACAAAAGTCTATGATTATGATGTACTGCAAAATCATTCCTGTATCAGAGTAGTTAGTCTGTTAGTTAAAGTTTTAATCTGAGTATGGGAATGCCTACCTCAGTGATGATATCATCTTATACATGTATTTTGTGTTGAAAATTGCAGGTTCTGACCAGGCTCTCCACGAGATAATCCTTGAAATGATAAAGCGCTTCACCCTTCCTAGATAATACAAAACCCTAATCTATTACAGACTTCGCACTTTAGGGGGCAATCTGTTACACTAAAAAATGTCACCATGACTATTTACAGTTAGTATGGCTCAATCAATAGTCATGCTATCCTCTTAGGCAAGTCTTATGCCTCTGCTCTCCATGTCAAACTCCAAAAGAGAGAAAGTCTTTTATAAATGTATTTATCTCTAGGGACGCAGGTTCCCTCAACCTTACTTGCGGGGACGCACCCAATGTTCACAAAAGCTGCGTCTTTGGACGCTCTGTATGTAAAGGGGCAGGTGCGTCCCCCTGTAAAGGTTAAAATGCGCAAGTTTCATCTTTAAAAAGTCACTTGTGGTCATTTCTAGAGCATTCTAGAAGGTTGTTCGACGTGTATTGAGCGCCTCCAAATGGTTCATGCACTCCTACCAAAGAGGAACTTATCCCATCAATAAGGGAGCTATCCCATCCAAAGAGGGGATTATCCCATTGATGGTGGACCTGATTAACTTCCTCTTGAGCACTATAAATACAGGCATTGGGCCAGAAGGAGAGGAGGTTGAAAGCTATACATTTCTAAGGGTAAATGCTGCAGGAATTAGGACTCCCATTTAGAAGCTTGTGAGGAGAGATTGCCATCTTTGCTTGTTCTATTTGGAAGTGGGTGAGCTTTGTCAAAGTAAAGGAGAACTCTTGATGGACCCTGGGAGGGACTTGCACAACACCAAGGCTCAGGTTGTATTTGTTCCTTTTGTTACCTATTAATGCAAATGAGTCCATTCTTCTCAATAACTTGTTATTTATGAGTTGTTTCATGTACTCCTTGGTCTATGTGTTAAATATGTTTTATTCTATGAGATTATCAAGTGCTATTTAATCGTTTGATTGTTAGTGTATGCAGGTTTCAAAGTGAAGGAGGAGCTCATCCGGATCAGCGGAGCTGGACTGCTACAACAGTGTTGGATTACAGGTAGGATCTAAACACTTGATTTCCCGTATAGTAAATGCATGTTTAGAGAAGGATTGCTCTTGTTTGTCTTGTTTGTCACTAGAGAGTCTTAGGCTCCTAGGGAGGTTGGTTGTGTCCGCACAATTGACTCTTTCCGCCTGAAAAATTGGCTTGATCAAGCGCATCATTTGACAAATTTGTCAGGCGAAAAGAGTCGATTGTGCGGACACAACCAACCTCCCTAGGAGCCTAAGACTCTCTAGTGACAAACAAGACAAACAAGAGCAATCCTTCTCTAAACATGCATTTATTATACGGGAAATCAAGTGTTTAGATCCTACCTGTAATCCAACGCTGTTGTAGCAGTCCAGCTCCGCTGATCCGGATGAGCTCCTCCTTCACTTTGAAACCTGCATACACTAACAATCAAACGATTAAATAGCACTTGATAATCTCATAGAATAAAACATATTTAACACATAGACCAAGGAGTACATGAAACAACTCATAAATAACAAGTTATTGAGAAGAATGGACTCATTTACATTAATAGGCAACAAAAGGAACAAATACAACCTGAGCCTTGGTGTTGTGCAAGTCCCTCCCAGGGTCCATCAAGAGTTCTCCTTTACTTTGACAAAGCTCACCCACTTCCAAATAGAACAAGCAAAGATGACAATCTCTCCTCACAAGCTTCTAAATGGGAGTCCTAATTCCTGCAGCATTTACCCTTAGAAATGTATAGCTTTCAACCTCTCCTCCTTCTGGCCCAATGCTTGTATTTATAGTGCTCAAGAGGAAGTTATTCAGGTCCACCATCAATGGGATAATCCCCTCTTTGGATGGGATAGCTCCCTTATTGATGGGATAAGTTCCTCTTTGGTAGGGGTACATGAACCATCTGGAGGCGCTCAATACACGTCGAACAACCTTCTAGAATGATCTAGAAATGACCACAAGTAACTTTTTAAAGATGAAACTTGCGCATTTTGACCTTTACAGGGGGACGCACCTGCCCCTTTACATACAGAGCGTCCAAAGACGCAGCTTTTGTGAACATTGGGTGCGTACCCACAGGTAAGGTTGAGAGAACCTGCGTACCCAGAGATAAATACGTTTATAAAGACTTTCTCTCTTTTTGCAGTTTGACATGGAGAGCAGAGGCATAAGACTTGCCTAAGAGGATAGCATGACTGTTGATAGAGCCATACTAACTGTAAATAGTCATGGTGACATTTTTTAGTGTAACAGATTGCCCCCTAAAGTGCGAAGCCTGTAATAGATTAGGGTTTTGTATTATCTAGGAAGGGTGAAGCACTTTATCATTTCAAGGATTATCTCGTGGAGAGCCTGGTCAGAACCTGCAATTTTCAACACAAAATACATGTATGAGATTATATCATCACTGAGGTAGGCATTCCCATACTCAGATCAAAACTTTAACTAACAGACTAACTACTCTGATACAGGAATGATCTTGCAGTACATCATAATCATAGACTTTTGTAGACACAGTATGGGCACAGCCATCTGTTTATGATTAGTCTACTTAGATAATGAATACAAAACTCTTCGCAGCCTGGATGGTGGAAACTAGATCCAGGGTCTTCATTTCTACTTCCCGAATTGGTACGATTCTAACCATGCGAATAAATGAGTTGATGTCGAACATGGTAGAAACCACTTGATTACCAGTCGATGATGTAAACTGTTAACAAGTGTGAGAGAGACCACCAGTAATGTCAATGGTTCTCAAAGTACCCAGTACAATCCATGAGATGTGAATGAATGAGTTGATGTCGAACATTTCACGGAATCCTTCGATCGAAAGTCAATGATGTAAACTGACGTCAAAGGCGAGAAACCTGCCATTGATGCATGCAGACTTCAAGGTACTGACGATTTCTAAGTCATCTCTCTAGATAATGTGCTGATGTCGATAGAAAGCGACCCGTTGCAGGCAAGCCCACAACACAAAATCATTGTTCAAGTTGAAGAAATGTTGCTATAAGGACTGACTCAGGGATGGTCAAATGGATGACAAGTATTTTGCAGATGAAAGTTTTGCTTGCAGACCTCTTGAACACATAACGACACGACAAATGGCTTGGTGATGAATAACTCAAAGTTAATCCCCGGAACCCGGCTGAAGACTTTCAAAGTGTATTGATCAACTGTGAGGTAAAGAATTTCCCAACCCAGGTGAATGAAAAGTGTCGTGTCCAAGAGTGGTAATAAAGTTTCTTCTGAGACAAAAGATAACAAACAGGTTCATTCTTCTCTCTTTTCCCCCACCATTTCTGGCAAGTACCTCTTTATTTTTAACAAGCTTGAGGAGGATAACATATGCTTGATTATAAGCTCATCCTTCGGATGAGTCCAACCTAGTTTTGATTCGAACCCTAGGAAGGAGTGGTTCGTTCTTGTTTGTAATTGAACAGGTCCTTTACTATGAAATGTTTAACGAGTCCAGTATAGGAGAAACTTGGCGTTTTTCAATTTTAGAGAGTCTGAAAAACTTAAGAAGACTCCAAGTTGAACTTTTTCGTAGATTTGTGTCCCTCAAGCCCGAAAAAGTATAAAATAATACCTGGGGGAACCGCTTGATCTTGCGACCAAGGAGTACTTTCATGATTAGTGCCACTGACCTGAAAAGTAAAAAGCGATCAAGGACACGTCGTTTTATTTCCAGTATCGAGTTTAAAACGACAAAAACCCGGCAACCTTTTCCTGTTTTTATGGTGAGAAAAGGGCTATAAGGGGACCGTCTTTTACTTCCGTTTTAACGAGTGTAAAAGAAACGCTCGGCAATCTTTTCATATTTTAGGAGTCAGAAAAGGGCTTAAAAGATGACTCTGAGGTTTCACTTTTTCGTAAGTTTTAAACGAGTTCGAAAAAGGGATAAAAATGTACTCATGGTTTTCACTTTTTCATAAATTTTAATGAATTCGAAAAAATGATAAAAATGTACTCATATGGCCGACTTTCAATTTAATTTACGAGCAGGAAAAGACGGAAAGAACTCGGCATTTTCATGAGTTTAAAGAGTCTTGAAAATAACTGAAATTGACTCGAAATAGGTTTCATTTTTACAAAAGCTTGAAACGGGGAAAAACTATGCTTCAAAGTAGTTTCATTTTTACACAAGCTTGAAACAGAGAGAAAACTGTGCTTGATGCGCCCTAAGCATAACTGCTAGAGTGCATGCCCCCCTAGCTTCATCGAGATCATTTGAAAGACTCGACCTAAAACTATAAGAAAATTATGCAAAAAACTGAAATAACTAACCTAAATACTTAACATTTATCAGATCTAGTGAAACTCTCAACTCAATTAGAGGAGGATTTGTTTCATTTTTTAACGAGCTTGACACAGGAAAAGAACTATGCTCGGATTCGGTTTCATGTTTACGCAAGCTTGAAACGAAAAACTATGCTTGTTATAAGTTCACATGCCCCCAGCATAATGACGCAGAACGAGGTACATGCCCCCCAAGCTTCATTGCATTCAATGAGGTGGATGGAATGAAGCTTTACTTTCAAGATTTTGGAAAGACTTGTGGGAGTTGTTTCATTTTTTAGTGAGCTTGACACAAGATAAGGAACTATGCTCATAACTACTCTCTACAATCTACCTAACAAAAACTTTACTCTAAAAACCTTGATTCATTTTTTAACGAGCTTGACACAAGACAAGGAACTATGCTCTAAAATCCTTGATTCATTTTTTAATGAGCTTGACACAAGACAAGGAACTATGCTCATAAAATCCTTGATTCATTTTTTAATGAGCTTGACACAAGACAAGGAACTATGCTCATACCTGATTCATTTTTTAACGAGGTTGACTCAGTAACAGGAACCATCCTCAAAATCCTACTTTCTACAATCTACCTACATATCCTAAAATCTACCTGATTCATTTTTTTAATGAGGTTGACTCAGTAAAAGAACTATCCTCATGTTAGCCTGTTTCATTTTTTAACGGGGTTGATACAGGAAAAAACTGTCCTCGTTACATCCAGTTTCATTTTTTAACGAGGTTGAGGTGGGAACAAACTATCCTCACACACACTGATTCCTTTTTTAACGAGGTTGACACAGTAAAAGGAACTTTCCTCGTTGACACCTGTTTCATTTTTTAACGAGGTTGGCACAGGAAAAGGAACTATCCTCGCAACTCCTTGTTTCATTTTTTAATGAGCTTGACACAAGACAAGGAACTATGCTCATAAAATCCTTGTTTCATTTTTTAATGAGCTTGACACAAGACAAGGAACTATGCTCATGACTTCCGGTTTCATTTTTTAATGAGGTTGAGACTAGAAGAAACTATCCTCATACCTGATCATGGCTTCCAACTGGAAGAAAGACATGTCAATGGACACACCTTGATCATGGCTTCCAAAAGGTCTTCATCAGAAGGAAGAACACTTCTCTGGAAGGAACACATGTCAAGGGACTCAAAAGGGATAAGAACATCGTGTTCAAATAATCCCATAGAGTTTTCCATGTCAATTACCGGATCTAAATCAACAGTGAGAGGCTCACTTACATCGGTAACTGAAAACATGGGACTGGTTGCCACATAATTAACCCGTGGCAGGGTAGATACCACTTTAGAATCAGGAACATTTAGGGGTGTCATATTATTGGTAGTTGAGACAAGACTAGGGAATGAAAGCTGGTCTACAGTCGCAATACTGCCATTGTGAGGGAAAGACATCACGCGAAAGAGTGTCGATACGACAGCTTTCATTGCATAAACATAGTCTCGCCCAAGGAGTAAATTGAAATCCAAGGGACCTCGAACTACCATAAGATCAATACAGACAGTTTTACCTTCTAGGGTAAGAGAAAACTTAGGAAGGATCCCTAAAGGTTCACTAATGGTTCGGTTAAAAGCTTTCAAATTCTGCGTAATAGGCGCAAGCTGAGGGGAACCCAAAGCTTTCCAAACAGTTGAGGAAAAAATACTAACAGAAGCACCTTCATCTACCTGAGTACGATGTATGTCCCTACCACCAGCCTTGACAATGATTTGGAAAGGGATGGAGGAAGGAAGACGAGGTTCTGTCAGTCTATTCCATTCAAAGGAAAAGACCTCAGTACTTGGAGGGGGTTCTGTAGAAACAGGTGAAATGCTCCCCGGCATAGAAGAATCTGATGTAACAAGAAGAACTTGAGCGGTATGAAGTTCACTCTCTAAATGGAAAGTGGGATCGACCGAATGTGAAATTGAATCGACCACTTGATCAACTAATGGATCATCAACCTGAGTGACATGAGTTTCACTCTCCAATGGAAGACTGTGATTGACTGTAATTGAATTTAGATTAATCACTCCGTCAGTTGACGGTAGGTTGGGAGAAAGTTTATGGTAACCAGTTGGAAATTCTTGCTGTGGAACAGTAAGTTTTTCCAACAATGTTGAGGCTTCATCCATGTGAGGGCAAATGTGAGTTTGATGACTCCCTTTGCATAACTTACAAGGAAACCTAACTTTACCCTTTTTCCCAGGAACCTGACTATCACTGGTTGATGGATCAATGGAAAGTTGATGAGATTTTTCTGACGATACTTCCAGGACCTTTGGAATACCAGGACAATTGACAAGGAAGTGGTCACCCTTACAAAGCCTGCAAGGGTATTTAGGTTTACGGTGCATGTCGGAATTTTCCTCAACACAACTAACACTTACAGCCACGGTTGGTTGGTTGACTTCTTTCTTATCTTGCTTCTTCTTCTTCTTCTTCTTCTTCCCTTTCTTCTTCTTCTTAACCTCCTGGTTACTAGCATCAAGGCTTTTACCAGGTGAAGAGGAAGAAATGGAGGAAGAAATATTAGGCGAAGAAGGTAAAGGGTCAACAGAAGGTTGGTGATGTTGAGATGGTGAACTCTATTGAGGTGAAGCATCCGGTTGAGATGGAACAATTGGAGTATTTTGGGCCAACGAAGTTGAAAATAACCATATCGGTAAACCTATTGTAAATCTAGGTAATGACAAAGTAGCCATATAAGGAGGACCAACATTTCCAAAGTAAGGAAAAGTACTAGGATTCTCATTAGGAGGGGTTCCTAGGTTGGTAAATTCCGGAACATTTGCCATTATATTCAACTTCAGTGAATTTTATTAACAATTTAAAACTAAAATTAACAATTCACAATTCACACCTATGGTCTCTAAAAGTAAAAACAAACAAATTAACACGCGCTATCAAATCTAGGAGTCAAACCACACACAAACAGTAGCCTTCCAGACCGAAAACACTAGTTGGTGATGAAGCCCAACATCGCCGAATTCAGTATAGAAGTGGTGGGTGGAACAGTTACCCCGACAACCTGCTTAATGAATAGACTGGACCAAGTTCCTCCACTTTAACCGTCTCGAGTGAAGTGAACCCCCAGAAAATCCAAGTGAGTCTAGCCGACGTCTGCTCCAGGTACAGTGGGATCTTCCCTCCACCGTCACCTTGGGTAGAACCCTAAAGATAATGGTCACTAAGGTTACCAACAGCAACAAATGCACCTGGGGGAACAGTCTACACTCCGACAGCACGCAAGGGCAGAGTATCAAGCTCAATCCCCTTGCCGGCTCCTTGACAATAATCCAAGGTTTACCGACAAGTGACCCCTGGCTCCTCGACAATGGTTAATCCGAGGTTTACCATTTGTAATACGTGCGTGTCTGGCGTCGTTCCCAACGAGGGAGGATTGATCCCCTCACTGGTTCGGACACGAGCTCGTGCTTCTCCTTTAAGAGGAGCTTTCCCAGAGTACAAATGAAACAGTTGGATTTATCCTACCACAAGATGAGCTACTTGTTTGATTTTGCTGTCTTGGAGAGTTAATTACTCTCCTACTCCAAGACACTAGCCTGATCTATGTTGGTGTTTCAGAGCCCTAGAAATGTAAAAATTACTAGATGAATTTTAATTAAGCACTGTGTTATTAAGGCTGTTATTACTAAAAGGGGTAAATCGATACGAAACCAATGGTGTTATGACCCGACTCAATTGAATGCAATCGAATATGATAATGTAATCCTTTCAATTCGATGAATCCTAACTAAAGTAAGGAGAGAGTTTCCATTCACTTCCAACAATGCAAAAAATTGATCACTAAGAGAAAATATAACAAATTCTCTAATGCACTAATTTCATCAAGAAAAACTAATGCAAATCAATTCCAAACCATTTTTTTTTGTTTTCGTGTAAATTCAAATCAAAGAAAGCTGATCTAAATCTACGATTGATTTTTCAGAATGTAAACTATGCAATTGTAATCTATGCACAATTCACTTGAAAAGTATGCAAATGTAATCTATGCACATTTTTCAATAATATTCTGAAAATGAGAATTCTAATTATGCAAATGTGATCGATGCAAGAGAATCCTCAAACACAAGATGATTCTAATGTAATCTAAGAACCAATCAAGTGCAAGTCGAGAAAATTGGGTGAGAGTTCCAAAGATCAAAAAATAAAAACACTCAAAGGCGATTAACACTCATACACAAAAGCAAAAAGATGCAAAAACAAAAGCAAAAAGATGCAAAATTGTGAAAATACTGAGACAAACCTCCAAGTAATGACCAAAGGAAATCAAATTAAGAATTTCTCAGAAAAGAGACTCAAAACACCCAATTGATGAAAGCTTAAAGTAGGAATGCCAATGGAACAAGCCTAGGTGAAGATTTATGGCAGGTAACCAGTGGATCTGGGCAGTAAAAACTAAGAAAAAGCAAAATCTAAGAGAAAAAATGCAAAAAATGGAAATTTCTTAATTTTTAGCAGGGGACGCAGGCAACCAGTTAAGCCAGGTGCGGGCCCGCTCTGTGCACACAGCAACAGTGCGTACAGGGACGCACTGTGCAATACTCAGAGGGTGCGTCCTACTGAAAAAACCAAGAAAAACTAAATTCAATCTAACCCTAAGCTAACCCACCCAAATGCAAAGTCACAGAGCCAAAAACCAGAAAATAAATGACTTTTCTCAGATCAAAGTTGCATACAAAGGAAAAGACTTTCACATCAATGGAGTCCCCAGCGGAGTCGCGTTTTTGTCAGGCAGAAAGAGTCGATTGTGCGGACACAACCAACCTCCCTAGGAGCCTAAGACTCTCTAGTGACAAACAAGACAAACAAGAGCAATCCTTCTCTAAACATGCATTTATTATACGGGAAATCAAGTGTTTAGATCCTACCTGTAATCCAACGCTGTTGTAGCAGTCCAGCTCCGCTGATCCGGATGAGCTCCTCCTTCACTTTGAAACCTGCATACACTAACAATCAAACGATTAAATAGCACTTGATAATCTCATAGAATAAAACATATTTAACACATAGACCAAGGAGTACATGAAACAACTCATAAATAACAAGTTATTGAGAAGAATGGACTCATTTGCATTAATAGGTAACAAAAGGAACAAATACAACCTGAGCCTTGGTGTTGTGCAAGTCCCTCCCAGGGTCCATCAAGAGTTCTCCTTTACTTTGACAAAGCTCACCCACTTCCAAATAGAACAAGCAAAGATGGCAATCTCTCCTCACAAGCTTCTAAATGGGAGTCCTAATTCCTGCAGCATTTACCCTTAGAAATGTATAGCTTTCAACCTCTCCTCCTTCTGGCCCAATGCCTGTATTTATAGTGCTCAAGAGGAAGTTATTTAGGTCCACCATCAATGGGATAATCCCCTCTTTGGATGGGATAGCTCCCTTATTGATGGGATAAGTTCCTCTTTGGTAGGGGTACATGAACCATCTGGAGGCGCTCAATACACGTCGAACAACCTTCTAGAATGCTCTAGAAATGACCACAAGTAACTTTTTAAAGATGTAACTTGCGCATTTTGACCTTTACAGGGGGACGCACCTGCCCCTTTACATACAGAGCGTCCAAAGACGCAGCTTTTGTGAACATTGGGTGCGTACCCGCAGGTAAGGTTGAGAGAACCTGCGTACCCAGAGATAAATACATTTATAAAGACTTTCTCTCTTTTTGGAGTTTGACATGGAGAGCAGAGGCATAAGACTTGCCTAAGAGGATAGCATGACTGTTGATAGAGCCATACTAACTGTAAATAGTCATGGTGACATTTTTTAGTGTAACAGTATCATCAGATGCTCTCTACAGGTATGAAGCCCATTGGATTCCTATTCGCCACAGTTTTGCAGGCTTATGACAAGCTTTCGGCACTAGAATAGGGTAAGGAGATGCATGATGAGATTATCAAAAGAGGGTTTGAGTGTGATATCATTCTGGGGAATGCGGCTCTGTAGTCCTGGCTGATTACATGAAGGGTAAACACAGGTGTTTTTAGAAAAAAAAAAAATCAGAGTCAAGGCCAATCAGAGTCAAGGCCAATCGTTAAACCCCATGGAAAAACAGATTATTGAGTCAACCTAACACAGTCTCTGCTGCAATACCGCTTCCACAAGGACATTCTAGATACTTTATTGTGAAGAGCAGCAATTTCATGAAGATAAGAGATGGAAAAAAGACCGATATAGGACACAAAATCGATGGCAGGTTATACTCGTATCAGCGCGTGGAACCCCAAAAAAAAATTAATGAAAATAACCAGCAAGTCGTTACTTCAAATCCTAGTGATAGAGGTAAGCAGGATATAAGCCACCCTTCCAGGGAAAAATAAGTTACCAGTCGCAAACTCACAAGGAAGTGGACAGTTCTCTGCCTGGGCTTTTCGGAAATAGTGAGTAGATCGAAGGTTTTTTTTTTTAGTCACAAGAAAGCAAAAATTGCAAGAGATCCGACGAGAATTGGAGTATTATTCCAATTCGAGTAGCTTGGGTAAAATCGCTGAGAAAGATAATGGTATCAGCGAATCACATGATAACGCTATTGGTGGCCTAGTCTTATCTACGAAAAGCAGCCTTGTCCTAAGAGAAAGAAGGTGTTACTAACTAAAATTCTAAAGCCCTATGATAAAACACACACCACTCAGTTTATTTTGTGGCAGAGCTTGCAAGCAATTGTTAAAAATGGCTAACAAATTAATGGAAACAAATCAGAATTGCGGAAATCTAGAGACGCCGATTCCAAAGTTCAATTGTCGTGGAAATTAACTTGTAGGAAAATAAGCATCTTGTAACTTTCAAAAACAAGTCAAGTTAAATATTTCAACAAAATAATTTTTCTTTTAGATGCCCATAGGCCCTAAGGGTTGAGCCCTACTCTGATACCATATGTAACAATACAAAGTAGATATAAAGTTAATTTCTTAATTAAAATCATAAACAAACAAATAAGCTCATACCTATATTACCTGTGATCGAAGTCTGCCAGATGACAACAAGGTTTTGGGGACGAATCTCCACCCAACCATAGGCTCAATTGTACAAGGATCTGCTACAATTGGCCACCCTCAAGCCCTCAATCAACGTACTATTGCCAGTGACTCGTAAGTCTTAGAACACCATTCTCCCAAGAGAATGAAAGATAGAAACTCGGAAAGATGGAATGCCTCCCATCCTCCTCACTCTCTAATAAATAGAGCAAAACATTAGATGGGGAACCACATGCACACACTCCATGTGTCTACATGCGACTTTGATTTTTAGCTTTCTTTACTTTTCTTCTGATTTTTTTAGTTTTCTTGTTTTATTTCTTTTCTTTTCTTTAGCTTTCTTGTTTTATTTTCTTCTTTTTCATGTTTTTCTTGTTTTATTTCTATTTATTCTTATTTAGAGAATAACCATTTTTATTTTTTATTATTTTTATTTATTTTCTTATATATATTTTAAATATCATTTATTTATGATTTATTAGTTTTATTATTTATTATTAAGTGATTTATTATTTATTATTTATATTATTATTTATTATTATATTATTATTTTTATTATTTATTATTTATTATTAAGGGAAGGGATATTACACTTTTGATCTTCCATCTCCACTACTAAGATATAATTTGGTGAGAAATGGATGCATGAGCTCCATAACAATATGATTCTATTATATAAAATGATAATATTTGTTTTTTGAACTATAATGATATGGAGAAAAATTGTTAACATTCTTTTTATTATTATTGTTATGATATATAAAAAATGATTAATAAAAAAAAACCATAAAAATAATGATATGTAAAACATATTATGAAAAATTTCTCTATCCTGCAATTAAAAAATTCAAAAACAATTTTCATTTCAAATCTGAAGTAACTTTTTATTTTAATTTTTATCTGTAAGAGAAATAATTTTATGTCAAAAAAGTTCAAAAACAATTTTCATTTCAAACCTGAGAAGTAACTTTTTATTTTAATTTTTATTTGTAGGAGAAATAATTTTATGTCCTTTGCTAGAAAAAAGGACAATGACAACTTCAAATTTAAACCCTAATTAAAATCAATCCTAAATTAAACCAGTAGAAAACAACCCAATTACCTACCACGAAAAATTATTAAAATGTTTTATACATTTAAATATAAAAATATAAAATTTGTTTTAAATATTTAAATGTAATTACATAACTTGTGTCGTATGCTGAAGTCTTGGAGTGATTGACTCGATACAACAATGCAATGTATTTCACCATTTCATGGGCTGACAACCACGTTGAGATTGGTGACATCATAATATGTTGTTGACTTCAACCCCTTTTCCATGGAAGACATTGCCCCTCTGTTATTTCCATTTTTTTGTAGGGTAGACGATGCCCCCTCTTTTACACTATCAATCTTCCATTTAACAACTCTTGTGATTGAGGGAGAATGAAGCCTATAATTGTAAGAATAGGGATATGCTTTTACACCATGTGATTGTGAAAACCAAGCCACGTAGATACTATGTGACATTACTACCCAGCTGTGGAGAGACGTATATTGACATTAAATTTTGTAAGGTTGGATTAGAGTGGGGATGTTGAGTAAACTTGAATGATAGCTTGAATCATAGTTAGGTTAGATTGAGCTACTTAGTGAAATTATTCTTCTTATTGGACATAGTGTGGATCTTGGTGCTCAAGAAGAAGAATATTAATATTCATAAAGATATTATTTAAAATTTTATTTTGACAGTGGAAAAATATTAAAATAAATTTCTTTTTTTTTTGTAGGTAAGCACTCACGGGGATTTGAATTAGTGACCTATCGCAAAGAGTGCCTTAACAGTTCACCCATTCACCTTCAATCCAAAGTCCCGTGGGAAATTAAAATAAATTTCATAATAATAATAAATTTGTTTAAAATAAGTCTCAAAATAATAATAAATTTTGTTTAATGAAAATATTAAGATAGTGGGTATTATAATAAGTATTTGAGAAATATTTTAAAATTTGAAATTAATTTAGTATAAAATGGATGACTTAAGAGAGTTTTTTTCATCTTCAACCCTACTACCATTATAAAGGTGATAAACTCTTTCATACCAAGGGTCGTAGGAATTAGTTCCGTTATTGTGCTCATAAGAATTTGTTCTTATTTTAATAATGTTTACGTTTTTCTTTACACTAGTGAATATGGAGAAGTACTTTGGATTTTCGAGATTTGGGTTAATTACCTTCTTGTAATATCTTAATTTACTTTCTCCCTCTTACTCTTTATCACAATGTAAATTCTCCTTAAACTTTGAAGAAATAATATTTTTAGCATTATCCTTATTTTGCAAAATGATCTCTTCCTTTATCCCCCAATGATCTAGCCAAGATCATGCATCCTTATGTCATCCCCACTTGAGTGAAAGGTGGTTTTGGCTAGAGTTTGAACCAAATTTGGGAAGCCTCTTGTATTCCATGTTGTTTAAGCTCTTCTTATACATTAGATACCTAGTCATAGTCATGCTCTCAATGGGCGAAAGGCTTGCTTCGATGAGGAAAATATGATAGGGTGTATTTATTTTTCTTTTAGGATTATAGGTTATAAATTACTTTTGGATCTTCTCTATATTTCTCTTTACATCCCAACACATCTTATTCATTTAAAATAATTAGAGTTATGAAAGTTTGAAAGAGAAGTTTTTAGTTCTTTAATTACATATCTAAAGATTTGGTGATTTATAATTGTTTTCAGGTCCATAATAAAATTTTGACCGTTCATTAGTCCTTTTCTCAATGTATAGTTGAGCTTGTGATGGATAATGACTCTAATATTTGAAGAAAGACACTTCCTCCAATTTGTGGTTATCGTATTGTTGGTCTCCAAAATTGTCATCTCCAACTACTTTCCTTTACTATTTCTTTACCTTTTGCACTTATTTTGACCCAAAACCTTATAGTTTTAAGTCCATTTACCAATAACAAGTGTGATTAGGTAATAATTGCTTAATTTTTTTAAATCATAAGTTTTTATAAGATTTAAGTGGGTTTTTGAGATTATATTACGAATTATATCTTTTCAATTCACTTATGGTACATGTAAAAGGATTCCAAAGGGTTTATGAGGTCATCATTCAACATATGCATCGCCACTTAAATGGGAATCTAACATACAGGTTTAAAAGGCATAACTATCGACATTGTGTCCTTCCCTTGATGAAAACTTAGACCCTTCGAGCAAGCCTAGGATCAAGTCAAAGTATGGTTCGTTTTATTATGCATAGACCTATGGCGAGGCTCATTCCTTCAAACAACCAAAGCATATTTTGGCTATGGAACAATGCACATGCAAGATATAGCTGATCTCTACATTCCTATCTTTCTCATGACAAAGGTTTCAGAGCCCAAGAGATTTGTTTTACGGTATTTTGAATATTGCGAGAGGTTCTATTCCTAAGACAAGGGAGTGACTCTCATCCATGTAATTGGCCTCTTGAAGGAAATATTTCATTGTATAATATGTATATACAGAACTAGATAATGGTCAGGTTAGTTGATAACAAGAAACTCTGTAATGTTAGACAACTAATCTTTGGGATTAAGTTTGTGTCATGGTGAGTGATTATTAGAGTCCAAGAAGACCCAAAAATCAAATCAACGGTTTCATTATGTATTTATATGTACATTATGTACATCATTCTTTGAGATCAATTCTTAATATACGTTTGAGTTCGGTTTCCAATATTGTTATCTTAGAGTGGCATCAAAGTGGAGGTTAATTTGCCCCGTCTTCTAAAATGAGCCATGATTATGCGACCTTCCTAAAGAGCACTGGTAGAGAAGAGCATAGAGCATGTAAAATTCATTATGTTTTGCTTCGGAGATTTGGAACATATTGAGATAAATGAGGATTGAGATAGTTGTGGACTTGTGAATGCAAACGAAGGATCGGTGAGCCAGAGACTGTGAGATATATTTAATAAACATTGTGCGTTGGATTCTTGTATTAATGAATTTTGAAAGGCCATGCTATATATATGTGTGATGTGTAAGCCTCGGTGTGAAATGATATTTTGATAATTCATTATTTGAATTTAATTTCAAATATACTGTAGGTTTAACCCCGTACAAAAATTACCTGCATATGCATTCTAAAAACAAAAAATAAACAATGGTGAGAGCATAAAAGATAAAACATATATACACATAGATTTTCCCCTGGATCCCAAAATCGAGACTACCAAATTGGTTTTTCATTGTATTCTTTTTAATGTTACAATACATATATATACATGTCGAAGCATCCATAAACCCCAATCCATTAACCATGGATTAGAGCATAACTGTAGTTCCTTTGACCGGATCTACAAAATATGATGGGCATAAAATCATCATGCCCAAAATGATGTGTGAAAACTACACACAAAACCATAGGTAGGTCTAGCCACCTAATATAAGGTCCAAAAGAAACTTCCCTGGGACGGTGCCCTAGACCCTGTAGAGGGGGGCTACAACCCCCATCAAAGCCCCCAATAAGGGGGGCTGTTGCCCCCTTTGTGACTCCCTTGTTTCACTGGGCACAATGAACAAGGTGGGCATTATGGGGGGGCTAAAGACCCCCCTGTAACACCCCCACGCATGGGGCTAGTTGTGGAAAGGATATAACACACACCCAACATTCTCCCACTTGTTGTTTCCTTTCCATGGGGGCCCACAAGAGAGCTTAGTCATTGGTCCATCCCTACAATGCTCATTGTTTCTCTACACCAAGAAAAATTCTCGGTGCTCACAGACTTCGTCAATGCATTTGCAACATTTTCAAAGTGTCCACCTTTTTTTCCTCAACCATATCCCTCACAAAGTGATACTGAACATCAATGTGCTTTGCCTTTGAATGATAAGTAGGGTTCTTTGCCAAGAAAATTGCACTTTGGTTGTCACAGTCTATCCTTATATCTTGTTGTACCAACCCCATGCTTGAACATAATCTCTGCAACTAATGTTAGGCCCATATACTACTAATGTAACCCCTTATTGTTATTAGTAAAACCCCCTTATTATATTGTTGTACCCTTGCGAAAATGCCACGATGACCTATTTGGAGTAGCGAAACCCTAGAATCCAAAGCTTTGATACCGAATGTTATGAAATCAGCTCACAAAAAGATAGAAAAGATAGATCAATGCCTTATAAATAAGCCTCTTTGAGGGGGCAACCTCCTTTACATTACACAAATGAACAATTCCTGGACGATACAAATGACAAGACCTCCTTTCTATATATAGGAGTCTAAGGGGTCATAATAAAATCAAAGCCGACATAACAATAATAATGCAAAGGCACAATAATAACAATAGTGGGCTTCTATGGGGCACAATAATAACAATATGGGGACTACATGGGCAGAACAATATAATAAGGGGGTGGTACTAATAACAATAAGAGGTTACACTAGTAGTATAGGGACCTAACAACTAAATGGCTTCCTTTCTTGCATGAGTGGCTGCCATGTATTCTACCTCTGTAGTTTAAAGTTCCACTACAAACTGTCTCTTACTCATCCAACTAACTACACCTACAAACAGGTTAAATACATACCCACTTGTAGATCTTCTTTGATCTAGATCTCCAGCCCAGTCTGCATAAGAAAATACCCGAATGTCCAAAACTCTATCCAATCCTAGTCTTCCTTGGTAGCACAAACCATAATCACTAGTGCCACGCAAATACCTAAAAACCCTCTTCACTGCTGTCGAATGCTCCTTCCTTCGTTTTGACATAAGCTGCTCAATACTCCCACTGCATGTGTAATGTATGTTCTAGTACAAACCATTGCATACATCAGCCTACTGAATGCACTTGCATATGGAACATGGGACATGTCGTCTTCGTCTTCTTGTGTCTCGGGACACTATTTTTAGAAGATAAATTTACACCTACAAGAATAGGAACCTTCACTTGTTTACTATCGTTCATATTAAACCTCTACAATATTGTCTCGACATACTTCCTCTAGTTTAACCAGAGGTTCCTTTTTTCCTAATCGGGATTAATTTCCATGCCCAAAATATAGTTTTCAACACCAAGATCTTTCATGTCGAATTTGGAGGACAATTGGGTCTTCAATTCTTGGATAATTTCTTTGTTATTTCCAATCAAAAACATATCATCCACATACAAGACAAAATAAATGACATGGTCACCAATTAATTTAATACTCACAATGATCTGCTTTGCTTATAGTGAAGTCAAGTCCCCGTATATATGTATCAAATTTCTGATAAAACATCCTTGGTGAATGTTTTAACCCATACAAAGAATTTTTTAACCTGCATACCAGTTATTTCTTACCCTTCACCGCAAAGCCTTCAGGTTGCTTCATGTAGATCTCTTCTTCCAAATCCCTGTGAAGAAATGTTGTCTTCACATCCATCAGTTCTACCTCAAAATCAAAAGCAATAACAACAGATAAAAGTAATCTAATAGAATCTACCTTGGCAACAGGAGAAAAAATATCACCAAAATCGATTCCCAACACCTGGGAATAAACTTTTGCTACCAAACGAGATTTGTGTTTCTCCACCTTGCCTTCTGCTCTCATCTTCTTCTTAAACACCCATTTTCTGCCAATGGGTTTCCTTCCAGCCAATAACTCCACCAGATCCCAAGCCTTATTTTTGTACAAAGATGCCATTTCATCAACCATGGCCTCTTTCCAGAGTTTGTCATCCTCTGAGTCTACTGCTTCCCTGACAATTCTAGGATTATCATTAGTAATAGATAAATCAAAATTTGAACAAAAATCAGTTGGACTATACCTTTCTGGCTGCCTTATTTCTCGAACTGATCTTCTCACAGATGGAGTTTGTGGCTCTTCATCTTCCGATTCCTCTTCTGCTATAGAGTCTAATTCCCCATCCTTTAGCTCAAACTCTATATTATCAGATTCCTTTGGTAGGAATTCATGTTTAATAACATCTTTCACCTCTCTAAACACCACATCGTGGTTATACACAACCTTCATTGTTTCTGGGTTCCAAATCTTATAACCTTTTAAACCGTCCTTATACCCAATAAAGATGCACCTTTCAATTTTACTATCAAACTTGGTTCTTTTCTCCTTTGGAACATGTACATATGCATCATATCCAAATACCCTTATATGTGAAAAAGAGGGTTTCTTACTAGTCCATACCTCTTGTGGAGTCTTATCCTCCAACGTTGATGAAGGTGATCTGTTGTCTAGGTAACATGCAATCTCCACCGCCTCTTCCCATCATTCTTGTCCTAACCCGACACCACTGAGAATGCTTCTTGACTTTTGCATCAACATCCTGTTCATTCTTTCTACAACTCCATTTTGCTGAGGTGTGTATGGAGTAGTCTTTTTCTGTGCTATACCAAACTTCTTACCGAACTCTTCAAATTCCTTCTTTCAAAACTTTCCATTGTTATCTGTCCTCAACACCTTTATCTTCTTCTCTATCTGGTTTTCCACTAGAGCCTTAAATTCTTTAAACCTGTCAAAGACTTCAGATTTATTCCTAAGGAAGTATATCCATGTATTCCTTGAGAAGTCATCTATAAATTTTACATTGTACACAAACTTACCCAGTGATGGAATAGGCACTGGTCCAGAAACATCACTGTGGACAAGCTCTAATATCTGTTTCACCCTCTTAGCACCAGAGGGGAAACTCACCTGATTCTGCTTCCCATATACATAATTTTCACAGAAATCAAAATCTAGAGAGAAATTAGACATACCTTATACCATACCATTACCATGAAGTATTTGAAGGCCCTTCTCTCTAATATGTCTAAGCCTTTGATGCCATAGCATGGTCTTTTCTCTAGAGACCACTAGATTTTCTACTCCACTTTCAAGAACCACATAAATATTTCACCCATGAATAATAGTGTTACCCTGAAGCTTGTACATAGTTCCAATTCAAAGTCCCCGCATCAATACTAGTGCTCCCCGAGCCATCTTGCAGGTATCTTTCTCGAACACTGTTTCTACACCTGCATCATTTAGCTTTCTTACAAAAATCATATTTTTGGCCAATGCAGGAATATGCAGAACACCAGGAAGTGTTCTAATCCTTCCACCTTGCACTTCAAATTGAATTTTCTACGACCGATGATTCTAGCCTTCCTGTCATCCGCTAAGAAGACAATACCACCATCATATTTATCATACTCGCAGAACCACTTCCTGTGGGGAGTGAAGTGAAAGGATGCATCTGAGTCAATCAACCATGCCTCATGATCTACATGTGTACTTGAAGAAGAAGACAAGTACACATCCCCACCTTCATCTGAGGTGGTTTTTGCCTCTACAGAAGGAGCATCATCATATCCCTTTCCTTTCTCAGGAGATTTAGATCTACAGTCCTTTTTGAAGTGCCCTTCCTTTCCTCATTTCCAACACACCTTTATAGTTTTTCCTGGATATTTAGGTCTCCCTCTAGATTTAGATCCCCCACTCGAGGATTTTTTTTATTTTATTTTTTATTTTGGCATTGCCCTTGTATAGAAAAGGCATCACGATTTTGGCCCTCCGTATTTTTCCATCTCATCTCCTCCAACGACAAGGATGAGACTATTTCATCAAACTACAAGGTAGTCGCGTTGCTATCTATTGCAACAACCATACTATCCCACAAATTTGGCAGAGAGCACAACAAACTGATGCACTTATCTTCATCTGAAATTTTTATATCAGCAAATAACAACTGGCTTACCATAGTATTAAAGGCATTTAGATTCTTTGTCATTGAGTCTCCATGCTTCATCCTCATGTTATACAACTTTTTCCATAGGAACAATTTATTCACCAGAGACTTAGATTGGTACAAAGTCCCTAAATTGTCCCACAAAGCCTTCACCAAAGATTCCTGGTGGGCCCCAGTATTGTAGCAATAATGCTACAACTCCTGTAACTCCCTTCTTTAATTTTATCAACCCGGTAGTTCGTAACAAACTTGGAAGCGACGGTGCTGTATGCACAAGTACTAGCCCTTGTCGCAGCTGTCACTTGGTCAGCTGGCACAAGTCCGCTAGGGCTCAAGCCAACTCCTATATGCTCTCAGAAGAAGCTTTCTAAATGATGGACGAAGGCTATCTCAAAGGAAATTAATCTACTTTGCAAAAATGAACTGAAAGCCAACCAAAACATGGAAACCCTAGTAAACCCTAATCTGACTAGTTTAACCTCTATGATGCAATAGTGAGAGTGCAAATGTCTAAAAATGATGCCATTACTGCTAGTGATATGAAATGCATGAACTTAAACTACTTCCATTGAAAAGAACATTGTTTTTGTATTTTTGCTTAAGTGGATGGAGTGATTATGATTTTGTTTCTTATTAGGGTTTGGCTATGCAGAGGTGGTGCGAAGGGAGAGAAAGCTTGGGAAAGGTCAGGAGGGCTAGGAGAGGTCCCGGGGGATCCCTAGCATCAGTCCACAGAAGTCCACAACGTTCAGGTGCTCGGCAACTGAGTTTGCAGGCTTCTACAGGATGTCTGCAGGGGATCCTACAGGAAACTCAGGAATTCTACAGGAAGTCTGCTAACTTCTACAGGATGTTCTACCGTGGGAGTTTTGGGTGATGGTGAAGTGATGGAGCGGTATGGGTGGATAGGTAAGATGGAGATGGAGCTTGTGATGGCTCAGGGGCAGAGAAATAAGATGGAGAAAGAGTGCATGAAGTTGGTTGGTGGATAGAAGGATGGAAGCAAGGAGAAGTTGAAAAGATGGAGCTACGTGAGAAGTAGAAGGGTTGGAAGGCTAATGAGTTGAACATAGGTCGAGCAAGTGGCTTCAGGTGTGGTGGAGAAGAAAAAGAACACGATAAAGTGAAGCTATGCAGTGTAGAAGAAACAAATCCTCTATGTCTTGCACAAAACCAAGAATTACATCAACCTATTCTAACTGTGTTATTAAATCAATGAACATCAATGTAAATTGTGGAGAGAAATCATGCATGGTGTTGGAACGAAGAAGTATTGCTCAAGATCAGAATGCATGGACGGTTTTATAACTGAAATGACTGTGTGGCAGCTTGCATGAAAGCATAAGACTGTGTTTTTTTGGTGGTTGGTACAGCCCACACCCCCAATCTCTAAACAAAGATGGCAGCGAGTGCACTATCAACCTTTTTTGGATCTCCAATGAATTACAATCCTCCTACTCTAATCTAAACAACTAAAAGCACTTGAACTGTAAACTAATCCTACTCAATCACATAAAAGAAATCAAATCAGCAGACTGTAAATTCTAAATGCATGTCAAAACAGAGGAATAAAGTGCTGAAAGGAAAGTTAAATAACAATACAAGGAAGAGGAGGTCTATTGCTCTCAGGTTGGGCCCTAACCTGAGAGCTATAGCTCCCTTAAAAACTCAGAATTGGATCCAAAGATGCCTGCCTTTATTAAATAATCATGAGTCTAACATCATGCCAAAACTGGCTTACAAAAAGACTAACTGGCTAACCAAATTTACTAACTAGCTAATCCCAAAAATGACTAACTGAAATGAGGTCTTAAGCCCTCTTATTTATACAATTTGAGGACCCAACAATCCTCCTAAAATTTAGGGACTTGGCTGCCCAAGACTTGTAGTTAACAGCAGTCCTACTTGACTTGCTTCGCTGCCCTTGTGCTCATTGATTTGGTGGCCCTTGAACTCCGAGCTGATGGTGGAGAATTCGAGGTAAGGGCCCATAAATGAGGGGGACACCTTCCTACAAATCCTCTAGCTTGTTCTCCCACGAATTTGGCTGCCAAGTGCTCATTAAGACCTTCAATTTTGTCTCCAAGTTGACCAAAAAGGCTACACAAAGCACCCATTAGACTTGTTGGCATAATGACTAACCAAATTCACTCTATTAACATAAAAATAATCAAAAACATGCAATAAAAAAATGAGAATGGTGGACTAAGCCAAATTAGGAGGTTGAATGAGCCCAAATAATTGTACATTTTTGGGGCTCATCATCACCCCCCTACTGAAAGTGTTGCTCATCCTCTGAGCAACCAATCTCTCTCCTCGTCTTTGATGGCCCTGGTGGCTTCCTTGGCTAAAATCTCGGCCGATTTCTCCTTTGGCTTCCCTCTTTTCAAACTTCCTGTAGAAACAGTTCGTTGGCTTCCTGTAGAAACAGTCCTCTGTCTTCCTGTAGAAACAGTCTTTGTCTTCCTGTAGAAACAGACAACACCACTGTATCCTGCTTGGTTGTGGGCGATTCTCCTTTCAGCTGGGCTGCGGCAGCCTTCATCTTCTCCTCCTTCCTGCTCTTCTTTCTCACTGCCTGCTTCTTGTAACTCTGAGCTAGTGTGATTTGATGATTTGATTCCATTAATTAGGATCATAGCACAACATAAAATTGGAGCAATATGCCTGGTTGACCTCCATGGCCAAGCTAGGAATGTTTCCAAAGCAGAAGATCAACAAAATGCTATATGAATCACCTGCCATAATGTGGCAGCTTTCATGGATGTCTAAAGAACCCATGGGAATATGGAGCTAGGGAAACATGCAGCAGAATGCGTTTTTATTTGGACTTGTTGTATCCAGCAACTTATGTGCTGCTATAAAACATTTATGCTGCAGCTGGAAAGTAGACTTATGTAACAAAGGTAAGAAATATGAGGAATTACAATGGGTGAACAAGGAATCTGGATGGTCTTGGATTGTGCTAAAGATCAAGAGGCGTGCATTTATCATAGCAGATACATAACACCGAGAACCCAAGATAATCTATGCAGCGTTGGGGAGGTTAACTGGACAGGTGAAGGTGGCCAGCTATAATCATGAGTCCTCACACAAATTTTCTTCTGCATGATGTGGACGAACAGAATAACCATCATGCCATATCAATTGGAAGCTAATTATTGCTATTGATTTGACCACATTTCAAATAGATTCATCACAAACCTTCATCTGTGTGAGACTGGAGATTTGCTTATTTGTAAACAGAAAGGTATCTTGACCTTAAAGACCTAATTGCAGTGAGGATTTGATGAAGCCAAAACTTGTAACAATTTTGCTTTTGCTGTAGAGGATGACATAAATTGCACAAGTTAACAACCACTCTACGAAATCAAGCCTTCACACCCATGTATAGGTTCACCATGCATTGCTGACTTCTAAGTTTTCTGCATGCATTGCTAACTTCTAAGTTTTCAGCTAGCATCTCCTGAAGCAGCATAGAGGCTATTTGCTGCGTCCTCATAGCCATTCCAATCTTCTTCTACCAGAATCCTAGGAATATATTGGTCCACATGCAAGACTTCAAGAGCTTCATTTTCAATTTGAAATCAGTGGCTTACAGTCTTAGCTAAACGTGGCACACCATACTTCTGAACTCGTACAATGGGCATCTCCATGCCTTCTGGACTGGTTGGCCATCTTAGAAGAGCTGTGAAAGCACCTGATTGGTCTTCTGACAGTGGTATTGCAAGAGGAATTATACCCCGTCTAGCATAAGGAGGGACAATTTTTTCACCCTTGGCCATATGATAATTGTCCATCTTTCTTCAAGCTCCAAACTTGATGAAGAACCTTAGGCTTCTCTGCTCTGGAAGTCTCTGCTGCACTTTCCTGTAGAAGACCCCACCCGTTTCCTGTAGAACGTAATTCGGCCTTTGAGTGAGCCCGATGCACTAGAGAAATTCGAAAATAGGTAGGAAACTCAGCGGAGGACGATAGATTAAGCCGATTGTGGAAGCAGAGGATGTATTCTTTGAGTGAACATGATGCAAGTGCAAGTTGACTAACGGTCTTTGAATTTAAGCCGAGCGCTCAGTGATGTCTGCGTGATTTTTGGAGTGAGGTGGCACATACGTGTGCTGGCTTATGTGACTGTTTTGCAATCATGAACTGCAGTGGTCACCATTTGTTCTCTGCTTGAAATCTCATCGATTCAGCTGCACTGGAGTTAGACTGCCCATACTGTCCGTTTTTTGACTTTCACGTGCATGGCTGACCCATGCATGCTGCGTGACTTGCTAGAGAACTGGACATCAAGTGAACCTTCCTAAATTCGTGGCTTAATTCCATCACTCCATTCGTTCATGCAGTTCTTGAATTAGATTCATGCAATAGAGGAATAGGTTTTGTCACGTACCTGAAGCCAAACGGCTGCTTGTGAAGCTTCTTGCTGCTGCATGCTCTGATCCTTTGATTGCATGAGGCTTGGCTAATGATTTTTGATTGCTTTTCCTTGTGCAGGTGTCCTCTGGCCGGATCTGAGCTACATGCAATCGTTTCCACGTTCAAGCTGCTGCTGCTGCATGGTCACAAAACCAGAACTTCTTTTTGCCATTTCTCCCCAACGGTAGATCGGATTGATCTGAAACTCAGTGAGCATGTTCCTACCATCATTATGCATCTCCCATAGCAAATTCGTGATCAATGGATGCACGGATTTCGAGAAAAATGGAAAATGACTGAAGATTTCAGAGGTCAATTTCTCGGAAACCGTGCATCGGAATCGGCTGAAATTGCTTGGGTAGGTTACTATCACCCATGTGCATCTCCCCATGAAACAGGTTTTGAAACAGATGCACGGTTATGGAGAAAATGCAAAAATGGCTGATGGTGATGGAGGCTGATTTCTTGGAAACCGTGCACCGGAATTGCATGAAACTGCTCAAGCATGTTGTCATCAACCTTGTACAATTCCCCATAAAACGGTTTGTCAAATGGATGCATGGTTTTCAAGTTATGGCAAAAACAAATTCTGCTCTATGTGTTTTTGCTTCAAGGCACTTTGCATTTTGGTTGCATGGTATGACAAAATGAATTTTGGCTGTGATGCAGGTATGGAGATGATGGAGGAGTTGGAAGATTGCATGAGGGCTTCTGAACCCTTGAGGAAGCTACCATGCTTGCCAAACCACTTTTTGAAATGCATGCCTAGTTTCCCACAATTTCTACAGGAAGTTCCTGTAGAAGCACAATGAGAAGCACAAGGAGGTGAAAAAAATGATGGATAAAGGCACAGGATGGACACACAAGTGCTTGTAGGCCTGATCAACAGATTCCCACCATCAGATTCACTTTTGAAATTGGATTTGGCTCGTCCAAAGGTTCTACAGGATGTTTCGTGTAGAAATACAGAGCTTCCTGTAGAAGGCACAAGAAGAATTCCTTTAGCCTTGATTTGAGTGCTCCTCCTGTCATGAAACGTCCTTCTTGCAACCTGCAATGTCATTGCTGCAACATGAAATTATTCAATGGAGATTAGCTTTATTTTTCTTTTTCTTTTTTCTCTTTTTTTTGAAAAACAACTAGGGCGCCTCATGGAGGTTTTCACCCTAATTGCCTGCCTTGGGCGCCTCCAAGGGAGGTTTTCACCCAAAGATCTTATTCTCTTTTCTCTTTTTTTTCAACCCATTGACTGCCTCATGGAGGTTTTCAATCAATGAGCCAATCTAAGGCGCCTCCGAGGAGGTTTTCATCTTAGATTTCTATTTTCCTCTTTTTTTTTTTTTCTTTTTTTTTTCTTTTTTTTTTTTTTTTTTTCTACCCTACCCTACTTGAAAAACAAAATCATTTTCAAGTATAAGAATACTTCCAATGGAGCCATGTGCACATCAAGATTAGAGACAAAATGATGTGGAGGCTCGAAATGCATGCTCTGACAGGTATCCAGATCTCAGAGACCAAATGATCTGACTTTGAAGGGATCAAACATAGTTGAGGAAGAGAGTACTGCTGCAACTTAGTGACTGTCTGGAACCATGTCTCAATATAGCTCTGATATCCTTGGTCCTTTTGCTGATCTGGATCATTCTTCATGTCACCTTCCATCATGACTTTCTCATCTTCCTCCTTTTGCTGATCTTTCTCTTGAGTACATGGAGGATTTGATGGTAACCATGAGGGAACTCTCTCGATCTCTGATTTAGATCTCTTCTCTTCATCAAGTGCAGCCCATGGTTCTTTGATCTCCTCTTTGGAATCTTCTTTTTTTTTGGTCCTTCAATGTTGTCAATAGATTCTCTCTTTTGCAACACTCTTCCTGAGCTTTGGTGAACATCATTGAGCTCAAAAGGAGTCATTTGCACATGTTGTGCCTCAGCTTTGCAATTGGGTTGAGCTGCTCCATTGCAGGGTCTTGGAAATGGTACGGGTAGTTGAGTGGAGGTGTGAAATTGAGATGGAGATGGATGGCATTGTGGTTGGGTAGGCATTTGGGGTTGCCTCGGTGGAGGAGGAGGCGATGGTTGTGGATGAGCAGGTGGTGGAGGAAAATGAGCGGGATGAGAGTTGTACTGGGGCCTCCACTCCTGATAAGGTGCATTCCACTGAGGCTGTGGCTGAGCATAAGAGTGAAATGAATGAGCAACTGGTTGGGCATAATATGAATCTGTGAAGGAATAAGGAGGAGGTGTGAACCAGGAAGGATGAGCAGGGGGACCCCAAGAAGGCATGAAGGTGGCTTGGTGAGGGTCATAATAGGTCTCGGGTGTCCCTTGTAGTTCCTACTGGTAGGGTACGGGTCCATGTGACCTCCTTTGGTTCATATAACAGAGTGATTCAGTGGCTCCCTTGGCTCTTTGATATGTAGCTTTGATTCTGGGCAAGGAAGGGCACTGATCTGTAGGATGGTATTCTTCACAGATGAAACACACTTCTATGGAGTACAATGGACATTCGTTCCTAGGATGCTTTCTAGTGCACCTAGGACAAAAAATGGCCAAAGCCCTCTTGGCTTCCTCTTGCTTCTGTTGGATCCGCAAGGTATCCAGTTGCATGGCAAGAAACTGCCTCATATCACTCTTGAAATCTTTGATCTGATTTTCAAATTCATCTTTGGACAAGATGTTGCTCCCAACATTTCTACTTGTAGCCATTTGCTCCAGAGGAATGTTTCTTCTTCTTCTCCCCTAGAGGTTCTTGAAATATGCCTTGATGTCCAACCAGGGGTTCTTTAATCACAGCCATCGAAGAAGAGAGAACGTTGGCTGTGTGAAGCAGTGGGGGTGTTTTGCAATCATTTTTCTAACTTATCTCTACTCCTACAAGGCATGAAATGAAATCTTTTTGCTTGATTTTTGCTTTTTTCTACTTCTACTTGCAAAACTGAAATAGATTGAACTGCAACTAACTATCTTGCTAAAATGAAAATGCGGAATTGAAATGAAAGCAGGAAAGGACTAATCTATTTTGCTCAAATGAAATTGCAGGAATGAAATGCTAAGCTACGCTTGCGGAATTGAAATGCTAATCTACGCTTGCAGAATTGAAATGCTAATCTACGCTTGCAGAATTGAAATTCCGGAATTGAAATACTAATCTATGAAAGCAGGAAATGTTAATCTATGAAAGCAGGAAATGTTAATCTATGAAAGCAGGAAATGCTAATCTACTTTTGCATAAACGAAATTGCATAATGGAAATGAAATAAACTACTTAGTAGAAGATTGTAGTGGAAAATAGAAGAAAAGCGACAATCACCAATACTCTGACGCTTCCTCGGCAACGGCGCCAAAAAGATGGTGGGCCCCAGTATTGTAGCAATAATGCTACAACTCCTGGAACTCCCTTCTTTAATTTTATCAACCCGGTAGTTCGTAACAAACTTGGAAGCGACGGTGCTGTATGCACAAGTACTAGCTCTTGTCGCAGCTGTCACTTGGTCAGCTGGCACAAGTCCGCTAGGGCTCAAGCCAACTCCTATATGCTCTCAGAAGAAGCTTTCTAAATGATGGACGAAGGCTATCTCAAAGGAAATTAATCTACTTTGCAAAAATGAACTGAAAGCCAACCAAAACATGGAAACCCTAGTAAACCCTAATCTGACTAGTTTAACCTCTATGATGCAATAGTGAGAGTGCAAATGTCTAAAAATGATGCCATTACTGCTAGTGATATGAAATGCATGAACTTAAACTACTTCCATTGAAAAGAACATTGTTTTTGTATTTTTGCTTAAGTGGATGGAGTGATTATGATTTTGTTTCTTATTAGGGTTTGGCTATGCAGAGGTGGTGCGAAGGGAGAGAAAGCTTGGGAAAGGTCAGGAGGGCTAAGAGAGGTCCCGGGGGATCCCTAGCATTAGTCCACAGAAGTCCACAACGTTCAGGTGCTCGGCAACCTAGTTTGCAGGCTTCTACAGGATGTCTGCAGGGGATCCTACAGGAAACTCAGGAATTCTACAGGAAGTCTGCTAACTTCTACAGGATGTTCTACCGTGGGAGTTTTGGGTGATGGTGAAGTGATGGAGCGGTATGGGTGGATAAGTAAGATGGAGATGGAGCTTGTGATGGCTCAGGGGTAGAGAAATAAGATGGAGAAAGAGTGCATGAAGTTGGTTGGTGGATAGAAGGATGGAAGCAAGGAGAAGTTGAAAAGATGGAGCTACGTGAGAAGTAGAAGGGTTGGAAGGCTAATGAGTTGAACAGAGGTCGAGCAAGTGGCTTCAGGTGTGGTGGAGAAGAAAAAGAACACGATAAAGTGAAGCTATGCAGTGTAGAAGAAACAAATCCTCTATGTCTTGCACAAAACCAAGAATTACATCAACCTATTCTAACTATGTTATTAAATCAATGAACATCAATGTAAATTGTGGAGAGAAATCGTGCATGGTGTTGGAACGAAGAAGTATTGCTCAAGATCAGAATGCATGGATGGTTTTATAACTGAAATGACTGTGTGGCAGCTTGCATGAAAGCATAAGACTGCGTTTTTTTGGTGGTTGGTACAGCCCACACCCCCAATCTCTAAACAGAGATGGCAGCGAGTGCACTATCAACCTTTTTTGGATCTCCAATGAATTACAATCCTCCTACTCTAATCTAAACAACTAAAAGCACTTGAACTGTAAACTAATCCTACTCAATCACATAAAAGAAATCAAATCAGCAGACTGTAAATTCTAAATGCGTGTCAAAACAGAGGAATAAAGTGCTGAAAGGAAAGTTAAATAACAATACAAGGAAGAGGAGGTCTATTGCTCTCAGGTTGGGCCCTAACCTGAGAGCTATAGCTCCCTTAAAAACTCAGAATTGGATCCAAAGATGCCTGCCTTTATTAAATAATCATGAGTCTAACATCATGCCAAAACTGGCTTACAAAAAGACTAACTGGCTAACCAAATTTACTAACTAGCTAATCCCAAAAATGACTAACTGAAATGAGGTCTTAAGCCCTCTTATTTATACAATTTGAGGACCCAACAGTCCTCCTAAAATTTAGGGACTTGGCTGCCCAAGACTTGTAGTTAACAGCAGTCCTACTTAACTTGCTTGGCTGCCCTTGTGCTCATTGATTTGGTGGCCCTTGAA
The DNA here is from genome assembly GCA_031772625.1 of Pinus tabuliformis. NCBI lineage: Eukaryota > Viridiplantae > Streptophyta > Pinopsida > Pinales > Pinaceae > Pinus > Pinus tabuliformis. Next base: position 1,153,045,371 of record CM062805.1, on the reverse strand, counting down.
CTCCGAGCTGATGGTGGAGAATTCGAGGTAAGGGCCCATAAATGAGGGGGACACCTTCCTACAAATCCTCTAGCTTGTTCTCCCACGAATTTGGCTGCCAAGTGCTCATTAAGACCTTCAATTTTGTCTCCAAGTTGACCAAAAAGGCTACACAAAGCACCCATTAGACTTGTTGGCATAATGACTAACCAAATTCATTCTATTAACATAAAAATAATCAAAAACATGCAATAAACAAATGAGAATGGTGGACTAAGCCAAATTAGGAGGTTGAATGAGCCCAAATAATTGTACATTTTTGGGGCTCATCAATTCCCCTGATACATTCAATAATATTGAATTTGAGATACACAACCGTATTGTTCTCTTTGCCTTTCGATCTAACTTCACCCAGTCTTCAACTAACATTGCCATTGGTTTAGTACCTAGATCTACTATGATCCACTGATCTTTATTCACCAGAAAATCCTCCATCTTGTGTTTCCACAACGCAAAATTATGACCATTAAATTTCTCGATCTCTATCTTTCCACTGCTCGCCATCTTCTTTCACCACAAGAATCGATCCCGCAAATCTCCCACTGAATAGGGTCTACCACAGGCCCGAGAAAAATCCCTTAGTAGCAAAGGCGTCCCCTTGAAGCCAAAACAACTTCGATACCAAATGTAGGTTTTAACCTCGTACAAAAATTACCTACATGCGAATTCTAAAAATAGAAAATAAACAATGGTGAGAGCATAAAACATAAAACATATATACATATAGATTTTCCCCTGGATCCCAAAACTGGGAATACCAGATTGATTTTTCATTATATTCCTTTCAATGTCACAATACATATATATATATGCCAAATCATCCATAAACCCCAATCCATTAACCCTGGATTAGAACATAACCATAGTTCCCTTGACCGAATCTAAAAAATACCATGGGCAAAAAAACATCATGCCCAAAACCATGTGTGAAAACCACACACAAAAACATAGGTAGGTATGGCCATCTAATATAGGATCCATTTTTTTCCCCCGGGGCGCTACCCCGAACCCCATAGAGGGGTGCTACCACCCCCCTCAAACCCCCTGACAGGGGAGGTTGTCACCCCCCTGTGACCCCCCTACTGCACTCGACACAATGAACAATGGGGCCTATTGCCCCCTTGCAACCCCCCCATGTGTGGGGCTAGTCATGGAAAGAATATAACACACACCCAACATATACTTTTTATGTTGCATATGTCATGCAATCTATCACGGAAGTTCCTGTACATGTGTGGACCACTTCTTGCGAAATCAAGTGATCTCTACTGCCTATATTTGAAAGGAAGTAACTAAAATCCTCTCGCTGCATGTGTTGTTTTGGGCCACGTTGTTGCAAAGAGTAACATTGCATGCATGATTTTCATTGGATGACATGGTTCATATTTTGAAGAAGAACACAACTAAAGAGAAAATATTTTAGGGTTTGTATTGTGAAGAAGAGCGCACCTAGAGAACAACGTGTGGTTCACCGATGTAGAACGTGTGGCACACCAACACAAAGAGGTTTGAAAATTAATTTCTATATTTAATTGATCAATTTGTGCTAATCTTGAGGCTCTTCACTAATAATTAAAACTCTCCCCGCAATGCGAATTGCATATGTTACTGGATGGATTAGTGAGGGAGAAATATTTTGGGCCTTAAGGAATTTTTTTCTTGGTGCTCATGTAACTGCAAAGATTTCTATTTCAAAGGATGACATGAGCATGAAACTGGTGAATTTTTCAATGCTAGGTTGATTTCTAGTAGTTTATAAAAGGTTTTTATTCTGATATTGTGTGGTGAGCAAGTGTTTTCGCTGCCTAGTTCCTTTTCCTGTGCATTTGCTTACATAGTGATTAGATCCATAAAGGAAAAATTGAATGGTAATCATCCAGTCTTTGATGATCCTGTGAAGCATGTAAAATTATAAGAAAGGGTTGAAAGTGAGAGTAGGAACATCGCCATCAAAGAGAAGAGAGGGCTTGAGGAGGGAAAAAATTGACATTGTAAGAAGAGGCCTATGGTTTCAGGTAAGCGTGATGAATGAATGAATGTTATTGGAACTATCGATATGACGTAGCTATGGTAAAAATGGAGTCGTAGTTATGATTTTCATTGATTAGAAATAAAAAGATTGGCCATAAAGGAGCCCTCGTAAAAATTTCTATACTTTATTTTTTAAGATCAGTGTGCGTCTACTGGAGTCCAAATATTTTGTGCAATTGCGTGGAGTGTTAAATTTTGTGCCTACATGAAGCAACCAACACATTAGAAAGTTGACACAGTGTATGGCTTTGAGCATTGGCCTCCCTTCTGAGCGTGAAGGGTCAGTCTAATGGGTCTAGAAGAGATAAGAAGAATTGTAGTTGAATGAACAAATTGCATTCGACCTTCACCATTTAGTGTCGATTACCACAAAGAGAAAAAACATAGGTACACAATTTTTAATTAAGTAAAAACTAATATATTTGGAAAAATTGAAGAGTAGGAAAGAATAAGGGTTATTGTGCATATAATAAAATGGTAAATATGTTTTTTTGGTTGAATGCTCCAAGAGAAGGTTTGACTATTTATGGCTAGATAATTAGAGTATTTGGGATGCATGAATGTTAATGAAATAGAACTTGTAAAGAAGACATTGCAGTTAGAGAAACACATATAGTTACATGGTATGTTAAAGGTCACAAGTTCAAATCCCCGTGAAGATAATTTTGGAAGTTGTCATACTCAATTAGAAGAGGATATAATTTTTTACACGTGAGATTGAATAAAATGTCTCAAATTAAAAATGTATTAGAAATTTTAAATGATCTCATTAGTTCCGCTGCTGATGAAACTGTAAATATCAACAAAGTAAGTCTTGTTGATATTAGAGTTTGTTTACATAATGCATTGGAGATAGTTGAATTTCTCCAGATTATGTCTCAAGTACATTGAGACAATCTTAATTCCAAATAACAGTTGAAGTGTAATGAATCCATTTTAAGAGAAAATTTGGATGCAGATAAAATGCATGATGTGAACCTATTATAAGACCTTGGGAAGAAATTACACATAACAAAAACAGAACTGGTGTTGGATATGATAAAGATGTTTTTTTTAATGTGCCTGATTTTTCTAAACCTATACAATTTCGTAGTGCTGGATTTCTAGATGGTGTTGTTCCAAAACAAGTTAATCGATGCCAACATTGTGACAGAGTTGGACATATGAAAGATCAGTGTTTTGATCTTCACCCACGTGAGCATTGTGGAAAGAAAAATCACCATTCAAATAGATGTTACAGAAAGAAGAATATCACAAGAGAGAAACTAAATTTTGGATGGATTACTTCTTGGGATTGGTCTAAAGCAGGAAAAAAGTTTTACAGGTCATACCATAGGATATGTTCGAGAGTATTGATGAATCTTGCAGTGATAGAGAGTACTTCATATTCTCACCTTGTATCTATCAAAGGGGGAATTAATGAAATTGATGGTCTAATACAGATTCAAAGATTTTTCAAGTGAGTATGAGTCAGAGATCCACAAGTGAGCATGAGCCACAAACTATACCAGTTAGAGCCAGAGTTGTAGCTAGAGAGACTTAAGTTTTTGTTGAATGAGTTGTTTGTGAATGGGCACTTCCAGATTCAGAATTATTCGAGGAACTACATTGATAGTTCCAGACTTAGTGGTCACCTTAAAACCACATTTTTTAGTGTTATGAGAACTTCTATGAAGGTTCTATAGTTGGTGTTGGTTGAGACCTTGAGTTCTCCCACATTGGTTTGTGGTCATCCTTAAAAACCATTTCTAAGAGACATTTAGCTCTTGGTTGAGATGCATTTTTTCATTTTGAGCTCTCATTCTTGGAATTTGATACTGCCCTTTGGATTAAGGGGGGAATGTTTGATAACTAATCCTCTAGATTAGGTTTGTGTTATGGTGAGTGGTTATTAGAGTCTAAGAAGACCTAGAAATTAAACCAACGGTTTCACTATGTACTTATATGTACATTATGTACATCATTATTTAAGATAAATTCTTAATATACGTTTGAGTTTGGTTTCTATTATTGGTGTCTTATATGTAAGGTTGACTCTTTGTGCCCCATGTAGTAGCCGGCTTGATATAACAAAGTTTTGATTAATACAATTTTGGTTTGGTTCATGAATTCTTTGTGATATCTCTTCCTCTATGATTGTAAGTTAATCAACGCATTATCGGTGGGAAGGGCCCATCACTCATCAGTGTACCTACTTAATGTATTTTATTGGTTTATTTCATGTATATGGTTTGAAGGTTTTCATTTAGATATGAGTGATTTCCCAAATCGTCATATTTTGTTGATTCGTATTATGACATTCATCATGGTTATAATTGTATGTGTGAGTATATTATAGGGTGAATATGTGTATTCTATTTACGAGAAACAATAACATATAAGATTCACATTTTAAATAGATTTGAGACTATATTGAAGCCTGCATCATATAGTTCTCTGTCTATTTGCATTCGGGTTAAACCATATTTATATCATGATATTAAATCAAAGTATTAACCTTTTGAGACTGGTCAAGTATTGTATTGAGTATTTGAGCTCAATAATATGATGTCTCTATTCTATTTTCTTCCTTAGGTTTTATATAAAAATTATATGATATCATTAACTTTCAGGATTCAAATGAACACTATGTCATAGGTGTGATATTACTATGAAATTAATGAGTATGCTTTGAGTTCTGCAAAGGAGAAACAATATTGGTTTCTAGCTTTCATTTTGGGAAACTTGATACGTTATTCACATAATCAACTCTTATCACTTGAATTATAATTTTGTCTATGGGGTCGACCTATTTTCTAAACAATATACTATTTGAAATCAATATGCTCATAACCTTTTATGCTCAAGTTTGGTTTCATGTTCAAATAATAGTCCATTTCATTTCAATATCAGGGTTTATTGTCCATTGTTAAGCACAATTGTTTTATGTAGAATTTACAACACTACACTCTAATAATACTTACCCTTGGTTTATATCTGGATTGTTTATCTGAGTGTGATTCATTAATATAGTGATCTTTTTCCTATATACTTTGTCTATACCACTCATGTTTTGTCAAGATTGTTGGAAATAATACTGAGAGGGGGGGTGAATCAGTATTATCAAATTCTTTTCAATATATCTTCCTTATTTATACTTTGAATAATTCTTCAAATATTGATCATTACTTTGTATGTCAGTATCATAAAATAATGAGCAGGAACAAGAAAAGAAAATAGTCACACAAAAGAACACCAGATATAAGGTGGAAACTCAATGTGGGTGAAAACCACCTGCTGCAATATGTCTCTATCTTCTTTTAATAAGAAACTCCTTTTACAATGATTTTGTACTGGTGCAGTCCTTTACCAATACGCAGGCTACAACCTGCAGAGAGCTACAACCCTTTTAGCTCTTGTACTAGCCAAGATACTAGTACGTAGGTGCTGGCCTACTGAAGGCTACAACCTTCTCCTTCTTCCAGGGACCACGTTTCATAAATTTTCAGATTGGATCCATGAACATCAATCAATCATCAAGTATATCTGCATCAAACAATCTCCTTTTCCCAATTAGCACTGAATCAAGTAAACACTTCTCTGACAGCTGTACCCAGAACACAGTAACAGTAACCACACACCAAATTCTGAACCCAGAATATTGCAGCAATAGACAGAGGCAGCTAGATCATAATTTAAAGATATACGCTACTTCAACAACCTGAAACCTGCGTGCAGATCTATAAAGGATAATTCCTTCTTTTAAATATTCAGACACTAATTAACCCAGATTGTCAGATTTATAGATCAAGCATGCGCCTCATATAACATATCAAAATCATGCAAAGATACTATTATTCAAGCATAAAGATTATGACCCATCAAAAGAACTTATCCTTCTTTATGCGCTAAGGTTCCTCCTTCATTCAGATCTAGATCTGCACCATAACCCAATCACAAATATTTAAGATCTAGCACTTATTATATATTCAATTCATTCAATGATGCTTGCCAAATGATCTCCTTCCTCTTTTATAGTCTTAGGCCTTCCACAATACCACGGTCCAAAACCATAGGATCAAAAAACTGTTGGACTAATACCATGAACCAACCATGAAAGTGCGTGAGATCAACACTTTTGGATGCAATACCACGAGCCAAAACCATAAGATCAAAAACTGTCGGACTAATACCATGAACCAACCATGAAAGTGCGTGAGATCAACACTTTTGGATGCAATACCACGGACCAAAACCATAGGATCAAAAACTGTCGAACTAATACCATGAGCCAACCATGAAAGTGTGTGAAATTTTCTCTTCATGAAAGGAACTTTTCTCTGCATGAAAGTGCGTGAACTTTTTCTCTACATGAAATAAACTTTTCTCTGCATAAAAGTGCGTGAACTTTTCTCTACATGAAATAAACTTTTCTCTGCATAAAAGTGCGTGAAATTTTCTCTACATAAAAAGTGCGTGAACTTTTCTCTACATGAAATAAACTTTTCTCTGCATAAAAGTGCGTGAACTTTTCTCTACATGAAATAAACTTTTCTCTGCATAAAAGTGCGTGAACTTTTCTGCACTATAATTTATCATCTGAGATGAGTGGGTTGCCATCAAGTACAACATATGTATCATAATGCCAACAATCTCCCCCTTTGGACTTGATGGCAACAACAACCAATCACTCTCCCCCTTTGACATCAAGGGCAAAGGGTTATGCTCCCCCTAAGAACATGCTCCCCCTGACTATAAACCAGATCTGCAAAGAAGAACCATAATCCATCAAACACCATAAATGACCATGAAAGAGATAGAGACGTATTGCAGCAATATTCAGACCAGCATCCATGATATCCTTCTGTACTTCCTCCATAATGCCAACAATGCATGATATGCTCCCCCTGAACTTGTGCCATTCGATCTTTGACCAATCCGCAACCCAACACATGTACGCATATAATTCAGATGAACCTTGCGTACAACCAACAATCAGAAGAGATTCAACAACAAGATGATGCATCAACAACCCCCAGCTTTTGCCTGAGGTATTCAAAGGTCTCCCTAGGGAATGGTTTGGTGAGTATATCAGCAACTTGTTCCATAGAAGGAACATACTCCAACTTGACCTTTTGTTCAAGCACTTGTTCCCGGAGAAAGTGATACTTGATTGGTATGTGCTTGGTTTTTGAGTGCATGATTGGGTTCTTTGAAATGCTGATTGCACTTGTATTATCACATAAGATGGAGATAGGTGGTGTACAAGTGATTTGAAAATCCTGCAGGGTCTGCATCATCCAAAGGAGTTGAGTGCAGCAAGATGCAGCAGCAACATATTTTGCTTCAGCTGTAGACAAGGCAATCGAACTCTGTTTCTTGCTGAACCAAGATACTAATCTGGAACCCATAAAGAATGCACCACCACTTGTGCTCTTCCTGTCATCCACGCTTCTGGCCCAATCTGCATCAGTATAAGCATGAAGTGTGAGATCTGTATCTCTAGGATACCATAAGCCATAATTTTGAGTCCCTTGAAGATATTTGAAGATTCTCTTTACTGCCTGAAGATGAGTTTCCTTTGGATTTGCCTGAAATCTTCCAACTATTCCCACTGCATGCATGATGTCTGGTCGGGTACTTGTCAAATAAAGTAGACTTCCAATCATAGATCTGTAGGTTGGTTGATGTACTGCTGCTGATTCATCATTTGCACTGAGGCTACATCCTGTGACCATGGGTGTACATACTGGTTTTGCATCTTCCATGCCATATTTCTTCAAAATTTGCTTGAGATACTTGGTTTGAGACAAGAAGATCCCTCCTTCCTTTTGTTGGATTTGCAGGCCAAGAAAATATGTCAATTCTCCAAGCAAGGACATTTCAAATTCTTTCTGCATCGCCAAGGCAAAGCTTTGACTCATAGATTCTTCATTGCTGCCAAAGATAATGTCATCTACATACACAACAAGTATTAGTAATTTGTCATTTTCAATTTTTATATAAAGATTGCTATCTGCTGATCCTTTTGAAAAACCTTGTTGATGAAGATATTTGTCCAAACGATAGTACCAAGCCCTTGGAGCTTGTTTAAGACCATAGAGCCTTTTTTCAGTCTGTATACAAGATTTGGATCATTTCCAAGAATGAACCCATCTGGCTGCTCAATGTATACTTCTTCTTCTAAGTCTCCATTCAGAAAGGCTGATTTCACGTCCATTTGAAATACTTTGAACTTTTGAAAGCTTGAGAGAGCAAGGAACATTCGGATGGCCTCAAGTCTTGCAACAGGAGCAAAAGTCTCCTCAAAATCTATTCCTTCTTGCTGCGCATACCCTTTACAAACAAGTCTTGCCTTGTTTCTAGTTACTTCCCCATTTTCATTCAACTTATTTTTGAAGACCCATTTTGTCCCTATAACATTCTTATCCTTTGGTCTAGGAACCAACTCCCAAGTGTTGTTCTTTTCGATCTGCTCAAGTTCTTCATCCATTGCTTTGACCCAACATTCATCTTTGCATGCCTCTTTTACATTTTTTGGTTCAGTGGAGGAGAGTAATGCCAAATAGCTTGAAGCTTCTGCAATTGTTCTTCTTGTTTGTACACCTGCTTCTTTCTGCCCCAAAATCTGAGATTCTGGATGATTCTTCTGAACGTACCGGGATGGAGTCTTCTCTTCTATCCTTATCTGTTCCTCTGGTGCTTCTTGAGGTTCTTCTTCTTCATCATTCTGTCTTTGAGGGTAGTCTTCATCTTCTTCGACATTTTCATGATTTACTTGCCTAGGAATGTATCCCTTTTCATCAACCACTACATCAATGTTGTCAACAATTCTTCCAAGTCTTTTATTGTAGCACTTATATGCTTTGCTGTGTGGAGAATAACCAAGAAGAATGCCTTCATCTACTCTAGGTTCAAGTTTTCCAAGTTTCTCATCAGTATTCTTAATATAGCATTTGCTCCCAAAGATTTTGAAGTGCTTTACCGAAGGAGTCTCACCATACCAGAGCTCATGAGGAGTTTGAGTGCTGTTCACTCGGACATTTGTTTTGTTGAGAATAACAATCGCAGCATATGCGGCTTCACCCCAGAAAGTTGCGGGACTTCCAGACTCATCTAGCATAGCACGAGCCATTTGTTGGACTGTTCTGTTCATCCTTTCCACCACTCCATTTTGCTGAGGAGTTCTAGCTGTAGAGAATTCTCTTCTTATCCCATGTTCTTCACAGAAATCGAAAAATTCATTTGAGGTAAACTCCCCACCTCTGTCAGACCTGAGGCACTTAATTTTGTAACCTGATTCATTTTCAACCAAGGCTTTGAAGGATTTGAATTTCTCGAATGCTTCGTCTTTGTGCTTCATAAGTCCTAACCAAACAAACCTGGAGAAATCTTCAATGAATAATATCAAGTATTCTTCTCCTCGAGGTGTCCTTTTCCTAAATGGACCACATACATCTGTATGGACTAGCTCAAGAGGCATGCTAGCTGATCCTTCCTTCTCTGGAAAGTTAGTTCTGGTTTGCTTTCCAAACTGACATGATTTGCATATGGTGTTGTCTGGAATTTTGATATCTGGAAGACCACGAACAACCTGATATTTGCATGCTTTCCTTATTTGTGAAAAGCTTAGATGCCCCAACCTCTGGTGCCATAACCAGTGTTCATCATCCTTGCTCAAATAGCATTGTTGTTGTCCTTCTTCAAATATGTATAGATTATTTGGAGTTCTTCTACCTTTGATCACTGTTTCACCTGTATCAAGATCACGAACACGACATCCGTTTGATCTAAATATCACCTCGGTTCCTTGATCACACATCTGGCTGACACTTAGAAGATTATGCTTCAATCCATCAACATACAAAACATTTCCAGCTTTGACCTTTTCTTTTAACTGAGCAGTGCCTTTTCCTTTTATAGCTGCAGGAGTATCATTTCCAAAAGAAACTTTCTTTCCCTTTTCTAAAGCAGAATATGATTCAAGTTTTTCTTTATCACCTGTCATATGTTTCGAACATCCACTGTCAATGTACCATAGATTTTCTTGTCCTTCTGCATAAAATGCTATCCCACATCTTTCTGTTTGTGGTTCCTTTATTCTCCATGTTCTGGTGCTTGAGGCTTGTTCCTTTGTCTGCTGAAACCTGCTCCTGCATTCAGAATCTTCATGACCAAAGTTATTGCAAATAGAACATTCAACTTCATTTTCAAGAGCCGAAAAGTTGTTATAGGTCCTTTTTGTAATCCCGATCATACTTCTTTGTTTTTGAGCTTCTCTAGTCATGATTGTTTTATATGCAACACATTGAGCTGCTTTGTGACCAAAGTTATGGCAAGAGAAACATTGCCCATTGAAGAAACTTCTGCGATTATCAAATCTACCGGCCAAATGATTGTAATTTCTATTGTCATCCATTCTTGAAGCAAATTGAGAAGATTTTACCTGTGGCTGGTTGTAGCTTTTGTTCATCCTTAAGACAGATTGCCCCTGGTTTACTTGATAGTCTTTGTTCGTTCTTGATGTAATTCGTCCCTGCTTTACCTGGTGATCTCCATTGTGCTTTTGCTCATTCCTTCTTGCTGCATCAAGATAACTCTTTGAGGTGGATGCTTGAGATGTTTCTCCATTATACCCCAGACCTGTCTTGTTTAGCGGAGAACGCTGTACATTGATGATCTCATCTAGAGTTTCATATCCTTTGACAAACTTAAGATTAATAGCCTTTGTTTTCTCAATTTCTTTTCTAAGGCCAACAATTTCACCTTCTAACTTTTCAAGATATTTTTCTTTTTCATCAATTTGAAATTTTAGAGTATCAATGATCATATTCTTTTCTTCTATACATGTCTTAAGTCTAGAAATCTCATCATAAAAACTATCCACATCTATAGCATCCATGTAATAATCATCTTCAAATGCCATTAAAAGTTTATAGTCATTACCTCGTTCATCTTCATCACTATTTGATAGACCATCACTGTCTTCATGAGTGTAGTAGCTTTTCTTATTTGCATTCTGTTTCTTGTTCCATCTAGCAGGTTCCTTTCCTTTGTCAATCTTATCCTTATGAGGACATTTGGCAGCATAATGACCTACTCTTCCACAAGCAAAACATTTAAAAGGTAGCTTACCTCTGAACCTTCCAGTACCCCGTTGAAGATTTCTGACAAAATTTGATTCTTCTTCTTCTTCTGGCACATGACTTGATTTATAGTAGTCTCGTTTGCCTGAAGCCTTAAAAGCAGCTTCTCTCCTGTCTGATGGACCTCCTTTTCTCATTTCATAAGCAGTTAGAATTCCGTGTAGCTGAGACATAGTAAGAGTTCGTAGATTTTCCTTTTCTTCTATTGCAGATACTTTAGATTCAAACTTGGGGGACAATGATCTTAGGACTTTTATTTCTTCACCCAAGTTTTTCATACAATTAACAATCTCATCTACCCGAAGGAAATAGTTAGCCACACTTTCATCATTATACATTCTGAGATTCTCATACTGAATCCTGAGGGTTTGAAGTTTTGCACGTTTTACCTGTTCATCTCCTTCGTAGCTCAAAACAATCTTGTCCCATATTTCTTTTGCGGATTTATATTGCATAACCTTCACGAATTCAGATTGAGATAGACATCCTAGAAGAGTAATAACCGCCTTTGCATTTGTTTCATATTTCTTCTTCTCAGCTGAATCTGTAGGAGTAGCTGATGGAAAAGTATACCTTGTTTCTATAATGTCCCATACTTCTGTACCCAAAGATTGAAGATAGGCAGTAACTCTTACCTTCCAATATACGAAGTTTGTCCCATCAAAAATCGGTGGCCTGATTGATGCTTCCCTCTCGTAGTTGCTCATGATGTTAGATCTTCCTTCAAGCGATCAAGCTTCTTCAGAAGGACCTGCTCTGATACCAATTGTTGGAAATAATGCTGAGAGGGGGGGTGAATCAGTATTATCAAATTCTTTTCAATATATCTTCCTTATTTATACTTTGAATAATTCTTCAAATATTGATCATTACTTTGTATGTCAGTATCATAAAATAATGAGCAGGAACAAGAAAAGCAAATAGTCACACAAAAGAACACCAGATATAAGGTGGAAACCCAATGTGGGTGAAAACCACCTGCTGCAATATGTCTCTATCTTCTTTTAATAAGAAACTCCTTTTACAATGATTTTGTACTGGTGCAGTCCTTTACCAGTACGCAGGCTACAACCTGCAGAGAGCTACAACCCTCTTAGCTCTTGTACTAGCCAAGATACTAGTACGTAGGTGCTGGCCTACTGAAGGCTACAACCTTCTCTTTCTTCCAGGGACCACGTTTCATAAATTTTCAGACTGGATCCATGAACATCAATCAATCATCAAGTATATCTGCATCAAACAATCTCCTTTTCCCAATTAGCACTGAATCAAGTAAACACTTCTCTGACAGATGTACCCAGAACACAGTAACAGTAACCACACACCAAATTCTGAACCCAGAATACTGCAGCAATAGACAGAGGTAGCTAGATCATAATTTAAAGATATACGCTACTTCAACAACCTGAAACCTGCGTGCAGATCTATAAAGGATAGTTCCTTCTTTCAAATATTCAGACACTAATTAACCCAGATTGTCAGATTTATAGATCAAGCATGCGCCTCATATAACAGATCAAAATCATGCAAAGATACTATTATTCAAGCATAAAGATTATGACCCATCAAAAGAACTTATCCTTCTTTATGCGCTAAGGTTCCTCCTTCATTCAGATCCAGATCTGCACCATAACCCAATCACAAATATTTCAGATCTAGCACTTATTAGATATTCAATTCATTCGATGATGCTTTGCCAAATGATCTCCTTCCTCTTTTATAGTCTTAGGCCTTCCACAATACCACGGTCCAAAACCATAGATCAAAAAACTATTGGACTAATACCATGAACCAACCATGAAAGTGCGTGAGATCAACACTTTTGGATGCAATACCACGAGCCAAAACCATAAGATCAAAAACTGTCGGACTAATACCATGAACCAACCATGAAAGTGTGTGAGATCAACACTTTTGGATGCAATACCACGGACCAAAACCATAGGATCAAAAACTGTCGGACTAATACCATGAGCCAACCATGAAAGTGCATGAAATTTTCTCTTCATGAAAGGAACTTTTCTCTGCATGAAAGTGCATGAACTTTTTCTCTACATGAAATAAACTTTTCTCTGCATAAAAGTGCGTGAACTTTTCTCTACATGAAATAAAATTTTCTCTGCATAAAAGTGCGTGAACTTTTCTCTACATAAAAGTGCGTGAACTTTTCTCTACATGAAATAAACTTTTCTCTGCATAAAAGTGCATGAACTTTTCTCTACATGAAATAAACTTTTCTCTGCATAAAAGTGCGTGAACTTTTCTGCACTATAATTTATCATCTGAGATGAGTGGGTTTCCATCAAGTACAACATATGTATCATAATGCCAACAAAGACAACATTTAATTAGTAGAGAATTATCATAAATATGACACTTGGGTTAGACAATCTCCTCTAGAAAAAGTTGGTTGATATATTTAATATAGGCTTCATTTCAATGATTTTATTTACATTTTGATGTCTTGTCTTTTGATTTCCGGTATTTGATTTCAAGGAACTAAGAACCAAAACTTTCTTCGAACCAAACTTACTAGTGAGTGCATGGACATTGTCCTAATTAGTAGAGAATTATCATAAATTTGACACTTGGGTTAGACAACCTCCTCTAGAAAAAGTTGGTTGATAGATTTAATATAAGCTTCATTTCAATGATTTTATTTACATTTTGATGTCTTGTCTTTTGATTTCCGGTATTTGATTTCAAGGAACTAAGAACCAAAACTTTCTTCGAACCAAACTTACTAGTGAGTGAATGGACATTGTCCTACACAATGAAATATTATATTTTTGAGCTGAGTAAATGGTTTTAAGACAAGGACTACCCAAACATATTTTAGTTTAAGATTGTGTTTATCAACATTCAATCTTCCTTTATGAACATGTTAAATTTAGTTGTTGATTTTTAATTTTAGGAGCATTAGGTTAGGATAGAATAGGGATTTAATCTCGTATATATTTTCCTTGCATTTGTAAGTTTACGAATTTGATTCTATAATTTAATGTTGGAAATGTAATTATATAATTTTCCCAACGCATATATAAAAGTATGATATGTGATATTTTTTTATTTAATTATAATCACTTTCATTTTCTTAGTATTAACAATGATAACCATCATGGAACAAACATTTTGGAGGATTCTTACTTCCATACCATCTTGGAACAATTTTTTTGGGAGATTCTTAGTTGCATAATAGAAATTTTGGAGGATTCTTACTTGCATACCCACATTAGAACATAAATTTTGGAGGATTCTTGGTTTCTTACTAAGGTCATAAAGGCTCAATGAAAAGATTCCTCCAAACATTCTTCTAACTTATCAATGTATATGCCAAAAATGGTAGGTGACAAGGGACACCCTTAATTGAATTGCAGTTGATTTATTTTAACACAAAAATTTATAGAGGTATACATATTCTATCCCTTTTGAATTTTAACCTATAAAATTTTACCAAAAAAATACATATTCTTTTTTTTAAATAGTGGGAAAACATATGATAACTCAGTTGTCAAACCAACAATAGGGACGATCATCATTGGCTGCTATTGGAAAATTTAGGTGGACTCATCACTGTTATTTAAGGAAAACCATGCTTGAAATTACCCGTTGGTGGTCCATAAGGAGGCATGATTTCTCTCCTCCCATATGGTCTTGGGACAGTAACCCATTTCTTGATATCTAAGGAAGATGAACTCCTAGCCAATTTAAAGCAATTTTAGGGCATATTATAGCACAAAAAAAATACATATTATTAACTTTTAAACCTTTATTTACACACTAATAAAGTAATAATTTAACATATATGCATATAGTGACATATGATACAACAATTATTTAGATTTACTGTCATTTTAGAGTTTGTTATATGATCTCCAACATGCTGAAACACATCCTCTTATAATAGAGTGTCACATATAAACATGAACTTTATATTGATAGAACATGTTTGATTTTTCTCTCATGAAAATATAATTTAAATAACATGTATTTACTTGTGTGTCAAATAGTTCTTATAAATGTTGTAAGAACTTTGATTTCAAAATTTTTTTTTTTTAGAAAGTGGTGTAAGAACTTTGATCTCATCGTTATCCATATCACAGGATATGGATCATAGCATTCACAAAAAAAATAAATCTATCCATTAGATTTTCAAGATTCTTAATGAAATATTTAAGAAAATTATCAACTAAAAACTACTTTAATTAATTGAAAAAATTACTTAAATTTTGTTTTGTTACAGTGTTTGGGATTCAAAAACTAAATTGAAAAAAATTACTTAAATTTTATTTTATTACAGTCTTTTGATTTTTTTGTGAAGTGATGGTGGCGTTCCAAGTAATGTTATTTACATTAAGCTCCTTGTCAGTATTACAAATGATATATTTATTTCCTCTATCTACTTCCATCTGACTTTAAATCTATAATTAACATAAATTATTAAGAACAAGCATAAATCTCCTGATTACTCTTCGTTATTACTTGTGAAATTGATTTATTTATTTTAGAGAGCCCAAAATCTCACATGGTTTCATAGGACAAAGAAATGTGAAAAAAATTTAGAAGAAAAAACGTAGTCTTTTCATTATTAAAAGAGAGTACAAAATACATAGGTCTATCTCCTCAAAATTTTATAGATTTTTGATCACTGTTCCTCTAATAGGATCACAGATTAACTATAGGATCTCATCCTGTAGTTTTAAAATAAATACAACTCTATTTCTGCTTATATTTTCCATTTTTTCATTGTATGTCTCTTTTCTCGTATAACTGTAGATTTCCAACTATCTGGATAGAAACATTTGTCTACTTGAGATACATAGTGTCTAATAGAGAATTTTATCAAAATGAAAAAACTCTTTAATTTTTTTTTTTTTTTTTTCCTTTTAAGAGTATTTTATACTCTGAACATTTGTCAAGGTGTCCTGAACAAAAGCAGTAAAGGAAAACTTCCAAGGCTCCTTGTTGATGCCTCTCTTGGATAGGATATCTGCAACCTAGTTTTTCTCCCTATATATGTGCCTGAATGTTATAGATTGGAAGGAACACACCAAATTTTTGATACGTCACATCCAGATTGATAGGATGGGCATGATAAATAGTGTATGCCCCTTGACCCAATCTATTATTCCTTTTGCATCCCCATGGATGTGAAAAGTCTCCAACCCCATCCATCTAGAGCATATTAGAATCCCCCACAATGCTATGATTTCTGCCCTACTATTTGTACCTCTACCTCCCTCCCACCAAAAGTGGTAATATTTGCCATGATCTAACACAATGAAAGCTCTGCAACCACAATTAATTTGCTTTCATGCACCATAAAAGAAACCCGTCAGGAGATCTTTCCAGATATCCTTATACGCAATCTACCTCTTTTTGTTGATCTTATTTTCCAGGCCAATTTCAGAGAAATATTTCAAAATCTTTATTATTACAGCTCTAACATTGGGATCTATCTGTTCAAACAAAAGAGAGTTCCTACTTCTCCAGATGGACCAAAAGATATATAAAGGAAGGGACCTGAATTCCTTTTGAGACTTAAACCAGGATAATAACTGTTTTTCCAGAGATTGAGATTCCCATACGTGTATGATGTTTAATGTGTCCATAATAGCTTCCCACACTGCCACTGCAAATGGACATCTCATAAAAAGGTGACAGACCTCCTCGGGACCTTGTTTGCACATTAGATAGATACTTGGGCCAACGAAGTTCCTACGAAGAAGGTCGTTACACGTCAGGATTCTATCATGCAGCACCAACCAAATGAAGCATACAATTTTTCTTGGAACCTCCCATTTCCATATACCTTGAAACCATTTATATTTTTCTTGTGGAACCTACACCTTAGGGAGCCTGTTGTAAATTTCTTGGAAAACATCTTGCCCGTTCCTTAACTGCCCATCCCATACCATCCTGGCGCCATTTACATTAATATTAATACATGTTGCACATATATTTGTCAGGTATTCTTCCCATTCTATAGTCAAGCCCCCCATAAGGCCCAATTCCTCCACCTTATACCATTGTTGAGAAAAAATCATCGATTATGTGTATGATGGATCTACTTGAGAAAGTAAATACCTTTGACATGAAATATATTAAGAAGAGGAATGGATAATGTATGATTCTCATCGATGCCCTTTAGAGCGTCTAAACATATTTCAATTTGTGCGCCATATCCAATGTCCCACTTGAGAAACCCAACTAGCCAAGGTAAGTTTTTCATCATACAATTCCATATGTGTGAAGAGCTTGATTGGTGCCTAGCTCCCGTCCTAAGCCATTTAGTGAATTTCTCTCCCTTCATATATTTACCTCTAATAGTTTGTGCCCAAATACTACTGCCCGCCATCACCCTCCAAATATTTTTAATGAGGGATATGTTGAAAGTGTTTAAATCCAGAATGCCCCATCCACCATCTATGATTGGGCATGTGATGTTGTTAAGTAAATACATGGCGGAGGCAATATGAAAGATAACCATTAGATTAATTTTCTTATTCACAATGATACATATTTATAATACATAGGAGTGACCCTTGGTTTCATATTTCCAAGTGGTCCCTTGGAATCCCTTTGGCTGTTCAGCTTCCACAAAAACCCTTAGAGGATTAGGTGTCCAACATTCCCCCCCTTAATCCGAAGGGTTATGTATGTATATAAGAAGAGATCTGTAATACAAAAAGTGAAGAAATGCATGGCAACACTAGGCTGAATGTTCTCTCTGAAATGTTGGTATCAAGGGAGGTGGTTTAAGGATGAGCACCAACACTGGAATACTTAGTGCAGTTCCCAGAACTATTCTATGTCTGGCAAGAATTTGAGGTCTTTTGCTAGAGGAAGTGCTCCTGATGTTTTGGAGAGGGAAGCCTTCAACCATGAAAGGGAGGTCTCACCCCACATAAAAGGGAGAACTTCAACCTGAAAAGGGATGTCTCAACATGTGATGGTTTAAGGATTACCACCAACTCTGTAATGCTTAATGAAATTCCTGAAACTCTTCCAAAACTGGAAAGAAGATGAAGTCTTCTGCTAGAGGAAGTGTCGCCAACTCTTTGAAGATGCATCACCAACTGAAGGCATGGTCAAGGGCATCTTTGTCTATGGCTACAATTATGAATCTAGTATGGAAGGTTGTGGCTCAGGCTCGCTTGATGTGGCTTTGAAGCTTGTAGATGACCATCATTTCCCCCCTTGTTAGATATAAGGTGAGAGGATTGAGAAAAATCAACTGCAAGACTGTTCAATATTCGAGAACAAATCCTTTTGTATGAGAGAAATATCTTCTTGGCTGTTGAAGCCCATTGCCAAGAAGCGATCCATCCAAGATGAATCTTTGTTCTTGCAGGAGCTTTGTTTTTGAAGCATCTGTTTGAATAATGACTGGTTTTATGACAATGCTTACATGGATGAAGATCAAAATAATGATCTTTCACATGGACAACTTGGTAACAATGTTGGCATTTAACATTCTGTTGTTGCTGCTGGGAAAAGGAATAGAATCTGAACCAGCTGAAGGTGAATTGTCATGAATAAATCGAGCACTCTAAAACTGGATGGGCTTCGAGTAATCTGGAATATGAAAGGACATGTCCTTGTCATATCCAATTCCAGTTCTATGCTTGTTGTGGACAATCTCTTTCCAAGTTCTGATGACCGACTTGGGAAGTGCAGATCGATTTTTTGCATGTACATTTACAACTGCTCCTGAGAGGGGCTCAATGATCTGACAAATTTCTTGTTGTTTATTGGAGTGTGTCTCAAACAAAGAATTGTCTTGAACAAAGACAAGTTCAGAATGATGAATACACTTCTATAACTCCTCTTCCTATAGCTATGATTCAAGCTGCAAAAAATCAATGTTGTCATGTGCATTTTGCAGACAGGTTTGAATGTATTTGATAATTTCTTTATCAATCATGATTGTACTATTGAAAATAGAATGTATTAAATTTTTTAGTAATTCCAACACTCCATCAACCATTTTCCAACAATTTATATTGTTGAATGCAATCCAAAAATCAAATAAAAAGGTGCTCCACCACGCTACAAACTCAACAATTTAACAACATTTTGAAAAAATTTCTATGTAATAAATCATCCAATGCTAAAGCATATGCCATACCAGGACCCTTATCTAGCGAAATCAACATACCAACACTTCAGTGTAAATCAACATACACACCAACCATGAGGTTCTTGATATGACCTCAACGCATATAATAGCTAGAGCCTAACATAATATTTGTGGATGTCAATCTAAACAAAACTCAGAAATTCAATTCTTGACAACTCTTTCTTTCCATAGAATCCGATAAGTTCTTTGGATCTAAATCCATCCTTCAATATTCTATTATAAACCCTGTATAAATTATTGCGTCCTTTGGAGAGAACCAATGAAAGGTTAGGCAGGGTCTTTAACATAAAACATATTAACGCACTCCAAATCAGAAAATATAATGAAACAAAGCATCATATGTAAATTTCTTCTTTTTAAAATAAGAACGAGAATCAATGCAACTCACAGGTGACAACACACATGCCACTGAAGGTTCATTGGTTTTGTAGCATATGTTGAGCACTTTCCAACATACATAAGAAGAACGCAGTCCTTAGCGCATATCATATTTACATTGCATGGTTTCCAACATGTATTATAAAGCATATAACACTATACTATTCTTCAATACCATCACCATAATATACCATTCGACCTTAAAAAGAATGGAGCTACACAGAGACCAGATTTCAACGATATAAATGGTTAAGCGGTGTATATTTAGGTGGATATATAATATGCTTGTATAACGAATGAATGGATTGCACTTTCTACTAGTCTTTTATAGTCCAAATTAGCAACAATAAATGAGTTGAATAAATACTAGCAGCTATCAATAGTAAACTTAGTGCAGTTCAACCAGCAGTTGATAGGCCAACTGCGTTACCTGTTTTTTTCTCTCAGCATCAGGAGTTTGGTCACTAGTGAGTTCGATTGGAGAACAAGGATGTAGTCATTATGTAGTAGCTCTTTTCTTGAATAAGATGTCAAGGAGGCTCAAAGTTGCACTATGTGAGCTGCAGTCAACATTAGTGCTCTGGCTGTCAAAGGTAAGTTGAAGCTTCAGAAAGTAGACTTCGCCATAGAAATAGGAGTTGTGTTTCTCGCTCAATTTTTGTAATAAAAATCCATCTACAAATAATTTGGTCACCTATTCTCTTATAATTGTTCACAGAGCAGGCACTAGATTCCTATTCTCCTGTTTCAGTAGTCATTCTATTCTCATAGCAGGATCTCTATTGAAGGAGATAGAAAAGCTTGTTCAAGCTTGCAAACCCAGCTCCTAAAGTCCCCGTCATGGGTACAAACGAGGACGACCCATCATTCATATGTTACTCATTGAGTCCCCCAACCCTTGAGGACTTGCAAGGGTCTGCAGAGCCTTCACCATAGAACAAGGAGGTCATGGATTACATAATGCTCGAGTGGAATGAAGATGCCCAAACTGGAACAGATGATTGTAATATTGAGAAAACAGGTAATGATCTTTCAAATCGAGGTTCTGAGCTCATGAATGAATATATGTGGGTGGATGATTTTATATTCAGTGATAAGTCCTTGGTAGGTAGATTCACCCACATGAACCCAACTCTTGAGGAGATTTTACAATGGTCTCAAAAGCAATGGAAATACAAATTGAGCAACACTTGGATGTTTAAGATAATGGGAAGTAGAGTGGATGTGGCTTGGTGGAAGATCGTAATGCCTTTGTCCAGAGTTTTTCAAGTAACATTTAATCTATCAAAAGTATGATAAAAAATGAAGGTGAGTGTGATATTTTGACTTATAAGAGTCTATCTGCACAAGGAGATTTGGAGAGATGGGAGTTTTGTCTGAGATATCCACCTTAAATTGAGTGATCCACAAATACGAGAATGGAATGAACACTTGGAACTGCTTGTGCTATGGCAGGGATAATAAACCTTGATTTTAACACAGTCGAGCAATGTTAGGATGAGCGATGGTGTTGCAGGACCAGCGCAGGATAGTGAATCTCACAAGCAATGTTCAAACACGAGGTATGGTGCAGTGGTAACATAGTGGAGGCAGCGGAACATGGTAAGTTATGGGGAGAGGAACTGAACCAAACTGGGGTCAATGCCTTTGTAGATCAGAGCATAATAATCAGGATTTAATGAGTTGGTGTAGGTGTAACGTATGGAAGGGAAGATATGAAAGACTAGGAGGTATGAGTGTGAGGACAACGTTTGATATGGTATGGCATTAAATGAATATATTTCAACTGCAACAATAACTGTGCATGATATGCGATGTGGTATAAGTGGTAATAACAAATGGCGTGCAGTTTTGGTTTCAATGCACAACGTTCAACCTCCATCACAACACCTCCAACACAACACTTTTGACACACATAATTTGATGCACTTCAATTCTCCAAGCATAATGGATTTACAAAGGAAGAGAAGCCAAGAATGGAGCTGGAATTTAGCTGAGAAAACATTCATGAAATGCAGAACTGATGGCAGCACTGACATGCACAGAGAGGGCAAAAAATAAGTGGCTCAAATATGAGTAGGGTAGGATATCACCTACTCTGATACTATGTTAAGGAAATATATGGCAGATACAATATCAAAGATAAACATTAGATTACTTTTCTTATTCACAATGATACTGATGGAGGGTTACCCCTGCTTTACCCACAGTTTGCATGAATTATGCATACATCTTGTTTGTCCTAGGAATTTTAACTCACCAAGGAGTCAACATCTTCACCCATCAATGGTTAAGGCTCTAATAATCAACCCTATATGGAATAATTCATTAAAAACCCATCAATGCCTAACTCCTAAGCCATATCCACTTAACATAAATTTTAATCACCCCTTATCCTTCGTCTTTGACTTTATTAAAGCCCTTCTCTTAAATCCTTCCTATCAGGATATTATAACCCTTCTAAACCTTCGATCATTCATTATCGGGTTCATACAATCCTTATAACCCTTCATTAAATCTTAGTCCCGCATATATAACCAAACCCATATGTTCCTTTGGTTAATTCAGACTTAACTCACAATTATTTCTATTGGTGCTTTAATCCCTTTAAACCTATTACAAAGGAAATACATTCAAAACATACCTTTCCGCCTTCGTATGACCTCTACATGTTTCCCGATGCATGCCTTTATCGCAATCGAGGTTTGCTCCTTTGCAAGTCACATTACACATAAACCTCCTTCGTATCCAATATGCGATAATATTCCGGATCTCAAAATTATTGAACTCCCCACTATAACTCTATCGGGTCCGCTCCTTTAATCCTTTATTTTAGCACTTTGCCATTCTCTATCCGCCTCTAATTTCCGATCAAACCTTTATCGCTATCGGCGCATCGACGTTCCATAGTCACCAGCCTTTGACCTTTGTCTAATGTGATTGCGATTAGATCGTGACTGTTGATCAGGTTCTCAATCCAACGGTCAATATCTCTTCCCGATGCAAAGTCGCCTTACATTCCTCTGTCATTGATCTACACTTAGTAGATCCAACGGTCCACAATTATTTCGGGATGACAACAAGCCTGACAATTAACACCATTTCGAACGCGATGAGATTTATCAACTCCCAACTTAATAAATTTCAGGACCGTGCCTCTTGGTTATCGTTTTGTCAACTTTCGCCCGATGATCGTAGATGTTATATCATCGATGGTTGCGATGCTACGCTGTCTGATTTAATCCTGGCCATTGATCACCAAGATCCAACGGCTATGGATCACTAACACTCCATTTCTTCCGCCCTTCTATTTACTGTGTTTTTCGCCATTTCCTCAAGGTTTTTGTGGTTTTCTGATTTTCTTCAAAGGTTTTACTTTCACCCTTTTGCTACGCAATTAAGTCCTGCTTGAGCTTCACTTCGTGATTTCTTTATCACAATCCTTCCCCAGCATCACTTGGACTCTCCGATTGGGTTCTACGCCCTTTACGACCCTCAGTCTCTTCTCCTCTTCTGTACATTCACCTCGACTCTGCCTGCATATATGTATTGCACAAAACTCTAGTTCACATTGAATTTATCATTCAATCACTCGAAATACACACTTATATAGATTCTAATCAATTTCTGTATATATAAATACAAACAAATAATTACAGATTGAGACTCTGTCTCTCGGGCCTGATTTTCTAATATTAGTGGCCTCTGTTTACATTCTGCCCGTAGGCTCAAAACCACACTCTAGCTATCTATCTAGCCTCTCTAAAACATCTAACTCTTGTCTCTGCCTTTTAGGCTTACATTTATACAAAGGGATTCTAAAACCAATTCTGGTTTAGATCCATGAATTCCTTAACAAAATTCCTAAATCTCTTCCTTGTTCCTAAAACTCCTCTCTAATCCCTAAATTCATGAACTGACTCCTAATCTAAGATTTACAATCAATTCTCAAATCCCTCAATCTCTCAACTATCCTAAATCTCTCATGTTCTCCTATATTCGAGAACATTTACAAATATGCCTCACAATATTCAATTAATTCCCTATTCTAGCTTCTCTCATTAAAATCACTCAAAACATTAATAATTGCATTTAATTCACTCTTAGGAAACCAACTTCCTTGAAAAGACAATACCCCTATATCTACTAGAATACAATGAGTTTTCTTGTCTTGAATGCTCCTGCATCAGACTCCCAAAGTATAAAATTTTCATGATCTCCTGATCACGTGTCTTCATAAGTTGATTGAAAAACCTCCAGCGTCCCAAACTTTAGTTTGTAGCTGCCCAAATGCTTTGTTCCTTTGTTGTTGATGTAATTCTGCTGTCTTCTGCTTCATTTTCTTTTCTTCAATCAGTTTCAAATTCTAATTAACCATTCTTCCTACTACTGTTAATCTCCTCCAAATGGACTATTTCATCATTAGCAGCCACATTTCTTCAATTTCTGTGTCCAGTACATCCTTGGACTAGTCCATATTCTTCCATTCATTGTTATTTCTTTCTCTCTACTTCAGGTTGTTGTTGCTGTCCATTAACTCTTCAAACTGTGGTTCTTCTCCTTGGAGTTTTCGAATGCTATCACTTACTCTTACTTGTTCTTCGCTTATTCTGATTGCCTCCCTTTCATCCTTTCCCTCTGTCAAGATTATTTCTGTCTACACTGAATCCTTACTTTCCAACATTCTCTCTAGCAATTGAACATCTCTGTTCCATGGATTAAATTCTTCCATAGAATCTTCTTCTTCCATTTTTTTTGGTTGTCCATCTGTGCCAAATTTGCTCCAGCACTTGCAACTAAACTTGCACTCATAAAACACTTGTTAAAGTAAAAATCATAAGGCTTCTGTGCCTTATCTGCCTTTGGCAACACATCAGTATTCCGCTTTGATTTTTCCTCCTTTATCAACACATCAGTATGCTGATTTGAATTCCCAACAGAATTCACGAGACTGTTAGCTAGTGTCTCCTCCATACCATCTTCTTCTATGATGTCTTTTTGCTCTTGTCCACTAAAATGAACTTCCTCTGCAATTACACTGTCATACTTTGAATTTCCCAGCAAATACTCTAGCAATTCAAGTTCTCTGTGACACTTCATAAGTACTTATTCATTACTTATGATTCCTGCATTTATACACAAATTATCAATCCAACATTTACAAGGTTCAACAATCCCAACTGTTTTTTTACATATCAGCTCTTCAAACTGAATTTTATCTCCTTCTTTCACAAGAAATTGTTCCTGTGTTGTCACAATTTCAAATATCAATGCATTATTAAGTTCTTTCTGTTGCAATAAATCACCACTTTTCTTATTTAAGAGATATTCTCCATCCTCCTTTACTTCGGAGTTTTTATCTTTTGAAAGATATTCTCCCATACTTTTGACAGCTTCAAAAGATTACTCATCCTCTGCAAAACTTGTAATCACATCAAAATTATTAGATTCAACAATACAAGGTTTTACCTTTTCCTGCCAGTCTGCATTTGTCCAACAGTTCAAAAAGTCATCAATAATTCCTTCCTCTTAACCTAGAACTCACCATGCTCTGATACCAAATGACGAAGGGTTATCCTTGCTTTACCCAGAGTTTGCATGAATTATGCATACATCTTGTCTGTCCTAGGAATTTTAACTCACCAAGGAGTCAACATCTTCACCCATCAGTGGTTAAGGCCCTAATAATCAACCCTATGTGGAATAATTGATAAAAAGCCCATCAATGCCTAACTCCTAGGTAATATCCAGTTAACAAAACTTTTAATCACCCCTTATCCTTCGTCTTTTACTTTATTAAAGCCCTTATCTTAAATCCTTCCCATCGGGATATTATAACCCTTCTAAACCTTCAATCATTCATTATCGGGTTCATACAATCCTTATAACCCTTCATTAAATCTTAGTCCTGCATATATAACCAAACCCACATGTTCCTTTGGTTAATTCAGACTTAACTCACAATTCTTTCTATCGATGCTTTAATCCCTTTAAACTTATTACAAAGGAAATACATTCAAAACATACCTTTTCGCCTTGCTATAGCCTTTGCACGTTCCTCGATGAACACCTTTATTGCAATCGGGGTTCGCTCCTTCGCCGGTCACATTACACATAAACCTCTACCATATCCGATATGTGATTATATTCCGGATCTAAAAATTATTAAATGCCGCCACTATAACTCTGTCAAGTCTACTCCTTTAGACCTTTCTTTCTTTCAAAGCTCCATCAATCTTCGTCCACCTCCGATTGCTGATCAAACCTTTATTGCTATCGGCACATCGACATTTCATAGTCATCAGCCTTTGACCTTTGTCTAATGTGATTGCGATTGGATTACGATTGTTGATCAGGTTCTTGATCCAATGGTCGATATCTCTTCCCGATGCAATGTCGCCTTGCGTTCCTCTGCCATTGATCTGCGCTTAGCAGATCCAACGGTCCATAATTATTTCAGGATGACAATAAGCTTGACAATTAACATCGTTTCGGACCCGATGAGATTTATCAACTCCCAACTTAATAAAGTTCAGGTCCATGCCTCTTGGTTATCGTTATGTCAACTTCCACCTGATGACCGTAGATGTTATATCATCGACGGCTGCAACGCTACACTACGTGATTTAATCCTGGATGTTGATCACCAAGATCCAATGGCTACGGATCACTAACACACCATTTCTTCTGCCCTTCTATTTACTGGGTTTTCGCCATTTCTTCAAGGTTTTTGTGGTTTTCTGATTTTCTTCAATGATTTTCCTTTCGCCCTTATACTACGCAATTAAGTCCTGCTTGAGCTTCACTTCATGATTTCTATATCACAATCCTTCCTCGCCATCACTTGGACTCTCTGATTGGGTTCTATGCCCTTCACAACCCTCAGTCTCTTCTCCTCTTCTGTACATTCACCTCGACTCTGCCTGCATATATGTATTGCACAAAACTCTAGTTCACATTGAATTTATCATTCAATCACTCGAAATACACACTTATACATATTCTAATCAATTTTTGTATATATAAATACAAACAAATAATTACAGATTGAGACTCTGTCTCTCGGGCTTGATTTTCTAATATCAATGGCCTCTGTTTACATTCTGCCCGTAGGCTCAAAACCACACTCTAGCTATCTATCTAGCCTCTCTAAAACATCTAACTCCTGTCTCTGCCTTTTAGTTTTACATTCTTACAAAGGGATTCTAAAACCAATTCTGGTTTAGATCCATGAATTCCTTAACAAAATTCCTAAATCTCTTCCTTGTTCCTAAAACTCCTCTCCAATCCCTAAATTCATGAATTGACTCCTAATCTAAGATTTACAATCAATTCTCAAATCCCTCAATCTCTCAACTATCCTAAACCTCTCATGTTCTCCTATATTCGAGAACATTTACAAATATGCCTCACAATATTCAATTAATTCCCTATTCTAGTTTCTCTCAATAAAATCACTCAAAACATTAATAATTACATTTAATTCACTCTTAGGAAACCAACTTCCTTGAAAACACAATACCCCTATATCTACTAAAATACAATGAGTTTTCTTGGCCTGAATGCTCCTACATCAGATACATATTTATAATACATAGGAGTGACCCTTGGTTTCATATTCCAAGTGGTCCCTTGGACTGCCTTTGGTTGTTCAGCTTCCGCAACAACCCTTAGAGGATTAGGTGTCCAATAGATCTGATTCCAGTTAACTAGGTGACTTTTGCCCTTTTGGAGGTGGCCAACCCACATGTACAAAGCCGTAAAAGTCTCAATTTTATGTATAATATCCTTTGGAAGCATAAATAGGTGCATCCAGTAAATTGATATGTGTTGTAATATCGATTTATTATAGTAATGCGTCTCCCAATAGTAAGCCATTTGTGAGTCCATCCTGCCAACTTCTTTTCAAATATTTCTAGCAGCCATTTCTAGTCTTTATTGTTGTATCTATTTGGTTTTAACTTGAACCCAAAGTATTTAAAACCCTCCTCAAATTTGCAAGATATAATCTCAAATAGATTGAATAGGTCATTGGTAACCCCTTTCATATTTTCTCCAGAAATCAAAATATACTTTGATTTACTCATGTACATTCCAGAAGCATCTCCAAAAGACTTAATAATACTATATATGTTGGCCCACATATTCAGGCCTCTTCACCCCAAAATAGCAGATCATCTACAAACATTATATGCGTGATGGCTATGTTTCTCGAGATGCTTATGCCCTTTATCTTACCACTGTCTCTATCAACCCCTATCTTGTAGCTCATATAATCTATGACCAACAGAAAGAGTAATGGGGATAGAGTGCAGGCTTATTAGAGACCCTGAAATTCATTGGAAAACTATGAAGGGAGGCCATTGATAATAATAACGAAATTCATTGATGATAAGCATGTAATTATCTAGTTGATGGTCCTTGGTTCCATCCCCACCTTTAAATACAAGATCATTTTCAGAAATTCCTAGTCCACTAAATCATATGATTTTACCAAATCAACTTTTAACATAAAAGCCTTCATCTTATGAACCTTGATAGAGTGGATTCACTCCTATGTTATTATGATGATATCCTGTATCTAACACCCTTAAAGAAACCCAAATTTTTCTAGAGTTATATGATTCGGCAGGACCTTCTTGATCCTTGATGCTACTAATTTTGAAATCATCTTTTATATAACGTTGGAAAGGGATACAGGGTGATAGTCATCAAAAGTCTTAGGATCAATTTTCTTAGAGTTGACGACTATAAATGTCGTATTAATAAACCCATAAATCTAGCCATGAGTCCTAGATTCCTCTGCAACATCCACCAGGTCTGGAGCCATCAAATCCAAGAAATGTGTGGATATTTCCAACCCCCAATGATCAGGCCCCAAGATCTTATCCCTGTCACAATCCTTTAAAATAACAACTATCTCCTGTTTGGTGATAGGATTGTCGAGAAGAGCATTATCTACCTCCGAAAACAATTTGGGCATAAGTGAAACAAACTACATCTGTGCTTGAAACCTTGTTCATAATCCATATAAAACTCCTTGAATTGTCTTACAACGGTGACTTCAGTATCTGTTTGGGAAGAATGTAAATTCCCTTCCCCATCCTAAATGTCCCTGATGACGTTCTTGGACCTCCTTTTATTTGTAAATGAATGGATGAATTTCTTATTTTTATCACTAGCAATGACCCATATGGACTTGATTTTCGTACGCCATGTTGCCTCTTGTGACAGAAGAATTCTTTCTTTTATTCCTCCATTGCAATAATTTTGTTCCCGTACAGTTCAAAAAAAGTAAGGGATCGCCAGGGTCATTGTAATACCCGAGGGCAACTTCAATCCTTATTAGAGAATTAGATTCTGCATCTTTTTTGTTCTTTGCCCATATGCAAGCCTCCTTTTTTGAGAGTCCTCATATTCACACAGAACAAATCCATTTGGTTCACTAAGTCACTTTGAATAGGACTTGCCCAAACTTCCCTCACCAACTCCTCAAAGTCCTTCACTTTCAACCAATCTGAGTTGAATTTGAAGGGGTATGAACTCGACCTTCCCACATCTTCCCATGATAACATGATTGGTTGGTGATCAGATATGAATGATGAGATAATAAAGGAAGAAATCCCAAAGAGACATAATATCAATGATGCGCTAATGATAAATATGTCTAATCTCTTTGATATCCCTTCAACACCTATCTAATCATTCCTCCAAGTAGGAGCAAGAGGGTGTGATGCAATATCCCTAAGGGAATGTGTAGCCAACAAGTTCTTGAAATAATTGGCCAGATGGTCTGCCTTTTCCCTCACTCCCCAAATTTCAACCATAAACAATGTCCAGTTAAGGTCCCCAGCTAAAATCAAAGATGAAAACCCCACAATACCTATGTCAACCATCTGATTTCGGAAAGTCTTGTGGCCCAGATATGGCGCATATGTTTTGATAATACACAACCTATGATTGGAACCCGACATGAACCCTAATAAGATAATACTTGAACATGAAATGTATGTTATCAATAAGATGTCTTTTGGGTTCCATAACGTGCCCAATCGACCAGAGTGGAAAAATGCAGTAGATGCACATGCATACCAGTCGAGATAGATAGAACGTAATACCTCCCATGATTTTTCACATGGCATCGTAGTCTCTTGGAGAAAAATGACTGAAGGCTTGTGTAATCAAATTAAACCCCTAATAGAGTTACATTTTGGTTGAACTTGGAGACACCTAATATTTAGA
The DNA here is from genome assembly GCA_031772625.1 of Pinus tabuliformis. Classification (NCBI taxonomy): domain Eukaryota; kingdom Viridiplantae; phylum Streptophyta; class Pinopsida; order Pinales; family Pinaceae; genus Pinus; species Pinus tabuliformis. The sequence goes on along the minus strand of CM062805.1, from coordinate 1,153,015,413 downwards.
GAAGTAATATTCATGGGGGAACCTGTTTAACGGGCTCATCTTCTCTAAGGGCTTGGAATCCATTATCTAAGAAAATTTGACAAAGTGCCTTCAATGAAGTCTATACTCACTTTTGGCAGAGATCTAGAAGACTCTCCTACCTCAGGAGTAAAAGAAAATTCCCCCTAGTTACACATGGGTACCTTCTTATATTTCGGCTACCTCTTCTTTCTTTGGGTAACATTTCTTTTGGGATCAAGTGTGCCTGACCCCTTTTGTGATTGGAAAAAGGACCTCATAATGGGTAAGGGTTCCATCTAAGAGGAAGAAAATACAACAATCGAACCCAGTTCGACATTTGGCGTAATATGCAAACATAAAACTTCAACATCCGAGGAGGGGTGCAGGGTAAATGAAGGTGCCATAGAACAATTGCGATGAGGCCCTATGTCAACAATCAGTCGCAGCATCATCCATCCATTTTTAGAGGGATGTAAGGGTGGGGATTCGAAACAAACCGATGTATAACCCTTAACAACATCTACAGGGTGACTCAGAGACAATGACGATCAGGAAGGGCATCCCGCATCGAGAATTGGATCACTTTGAGCCGAAGAAAGGGAAACCCCCTAGAAGAGACTGACCCCCATAAAAACCCCTTCCTCTAAATTAGATGTTTAATCAACTTCATCATATGTATAAAGGGAAGTAGGAAAGGGTATATTACCTTAATCCATATGATGAGACGAAGCCTTACAATTGTTTAAGTCGCCTCCCTTCTTCATCCCATATTTTTAATGACATTGTTGCAAGGAGAAAGGAACTTTTTGGCAGGCAACCAAGAGGTGACCTGTTTCATGACTTTGTAAACAAAAAAATGGAACACCCCAATAGTCAATATGTATCTTGTTAGAAAAAGTGCTCCATTGGATTTCTAATTCACCTAAGAGACCACCTCCAAAATTAATCTCAATCAACACCCAGTCCATCCATTTTTCTAGATGCCAAAAGTAGCTCTTGTCCCAGTAGTAAAAATTTCCTATACAATTTGTAATGTCTCATATGGTTGATTTGTTCAACAGCTCCAATGACAATCCTGACAACTTTTCCCACACCAGGCTCCCCCTCTCTATTTCTTTAAACGAGTCAAAACCCGCCCTCCAATGTTGCAACAAGAAGAATCTCATTCCCTTCACCCAGGGGGCTCATAAGATGAGGTCTACATCCTCTGCGCTTAGAAAATGGAAGCTAATCCATCCATTGAACATAATACTGAACTTCTACCTATATTTTAAATATGCAGGCTACTAGTGTGAAATTGCAAGGCTCAATGCCGCACATAAAAAATTCATACTAAAGCTCCATGGTTTATTGATTGTATGTGTGGAAAACGTATTGTTCATAGTATTTCACTCACCAATTTTTAATTTTTTTGGGTAGTTAGTGGTAAGGAAAAAAGTGCACAGTGTTGTGTGTAGTTTCCCGTTGTGCAGAGAATCACATTTATGTACAAACAATAATTTTATGTAACTTTCACATGATCATAGGTATAGTAATACATGAAAATATTTCACTATTTATATATGTTTGTATACAACATCTGAATACATCCTCTATACAATTCCCATGATACTCATGGTTGTTGGCCATTGTGAAAATATATGAAATGCTTTATGATATGCATTGATTATCCTTTAGGCTTTATCATATTTAAATCTATGAAAATTCTAAGGAGATGAAGTGGAAGGGTGAGCGTATAAAGTTTTAAATATTTTAAATGTCATTTAAACTCATAAAAAACTCGTTTTAAAAATGTATTGGTAATAACTAGGTTTGTGAAGATCAAAATTTGAGAGGTCACTTGAGGATATGCTAGGTTAAGACACTTTATTAAAAACGTTTGCATGTGTTTTCTTAAAATAAATTTTTTTTTACTTTATCAAATTATTTATAGATATTTTGCTTATATAAAATTAATTTCATTAAATAAAAACACTTTTTTCATCACAATTATACATTATTTGTTAAAGAAAATCACATACATTTTAATAACATGAAATGGTTTATTGACATAATGTTATGAAACTAGCTCACAAAAAGATAGAAAAGATAGATGAACACCTTAGAAATAAGCCTCTTCGAGGGGGAAACCTCCTTTACATTACACAAATGAACAATTCTTGGATGCTACAAATAACAAGACCTCCTTTCTATAAATAGGAGTTTAAGCATAATATAATCAGAGCCGACATAAAAATAATAATGTAAGAGCACAATAATAACAATAGTGGGCTTCTATGGGGCACAATAATAACAATATTGGGACTACATGGGCACAAAAATATAATAAGGGGGTTGTACTAATAACAATAATGGGTTACACTAGTAGTATAGGGACCTAACATGCCCCTCTCCTTCAAAAAGTGTTGTCCTCAACACTTGAGTAGTTCTTGATGCTTCTGTATAAATTCTTGTCCTCCCATGTGGAATTTTCAGCGGGTAAGTTCTTCCACTTGATGAGATACTCTGGATTTGATCTATTTTGTAGCTTTCAATTTCTCAGTTCTGTGACTGCTTCAGGTTCCAATATGATTTTTCCTTCCTTGTCAAGTTCTCGCAATATTATTTGAACTAGGATCTTCTTCAACTTTTGAATGAGTTCCCACTCCTTTGGACATATGGATATATGTAAGTCTTGATGTTTGGAGGAACACTTCGTGGAATTAAATGAATAGCATGATCATGATCATGAATATGTGGGAGGCCTTTTGGAGTCTCAAATACCTTGGAATAATTGTCCAAAAAGTTTTGCAGATCTCAAGAAATACATGATTTCGATGTGGGATTCTCTAGTAAGCATAATTTTGCAATTACACCCTATTGTTCTTTATTTAGAATCTTTGTCATGTTGTTAGAGTTGATTATCTTTCCAGGTTTTCCTTCGATACCAATTCAACTTCCTTTCCTTCCCAAAAAAATTTCAAGAAAAGTTCTTGAAAATTAAAAGCTATCGTACCCAAAGACTGTAGCCATTGGACTCCTAGTAAAACATCAGCACCACCCATTGGAATGGAAAGCATTGGGCTATTCAATACATATTCTCCCATGGATAGCTTGATATTATGAAACTTTCTAGAGAAATTTATGGTTCCTCCACTTGCAACCATCACTTGACACTCTGGTGCTAGATATAGGAAGCAATTCAATTCCTTGGCTATTTTACAATGAATAAAATTATGGATACTTCCCGAATCAATCAACACTATTACCTTTTTCTTCTTGATATGTCCTTATATCTTGATAGTTTGAGGAGCAGTAATTCTAGGCAATGAATTACAAGATATGGTCGGATTCATTTCTTCTTTATCTAGGGCTTGTTCCTGGATTATACCCTCTTCTTTTGACATTTCTCATTACTTTTCTTCCTCCTCTTCAGAATCTATGTAGAATAAATTCTTCTCAGCACACTTATGACCTTTAGTGTATTTTCTATCACAACTGTAACAAAGACCTTTTGCTCTTTTTTCTTCCAATTATTGTGGTGTCAACCTTGTAGGTTGTGGAAGGCTAGGGGAAACAACACTTCCATCTTTATAGTTGTGAGTGGTAGGCTTCGTGGTTTCCATAATTTTGCTTTCCATTTTTCTTGCTAACCTGAATGCCTTCTCCAGTGAATCAGGTTCCCAAAGGCGAACATCATGTTGGATATTATCCTTTAAAATCCCTATGAACACATCAATCCTATGCTCCTCTGAAATATCTTGGACCCTTATGTTCAATTTTTGGAAGTACTCAATGTGCTCCATCATTGAACCATTTTGTTTGAGATTTATCAATTGGCTAAAAAAAGTGTTGCTTTTTGTATCCTCATAATGTGCTATCATTTCTTCTGTAAAAATTCCCCAACTGACAATTTGTTTACGAGAGCAAAGCCATCGATACCATACAAACTGATTTGGTTCCAAATATAAAGTTGCAGTATGTACATTTTGTGTGTTTTTCACATTATGGAGATTGACAGATTGCTCCATCTGTAGTATCCATGGTTTGAGATCCTTGCCATCAAACTTCCTCATATCAATTTTTCTTGATTTCAGAAGTTCGATCTTGAAATGGCTGTAACTATGTACTTTCAGATCTCAAAGTTTTGAAATTGTATCCTGCAGTAGCCCTCTGAGTCCTCTTTCTAACCCCGCAAGTCTAATCAAAATTTGATTCTTCAAGAAAGAGTTATGCCCAATCTCCTAAGATGACCTGATTATATAATGTTTCAGTGGATTGAACTTGTATGACGTGACACATGTCATTGTTTTGACCTTCGAATATAAAAAGTATGCACAGAAAACTACAGTCCATCCTCTTTCTGTAACTTCTTACGAAATTTCAATTTGTTGCTCAGAGAGAAAGTTATGACAATTTTCCCAACTTGATTAGGATGTAATTCAGGAGTCTACAAAAACCCTAAATTCCTTATATCATATATCCGAAAATATAGGGAGACAAGACCTAAAATTCGGACCCAAGATTCAGAACGATTTCTTCTCAAATGGGTTTTTTCTTTAGCTTCTAAAACTTTGTAGCAAAAAGGTTATAGCGAAAATACCACGAAAACCTATTTTAGATGAAATTCTGGAGCTTGCAAAAACCCTAGCTTCCTCAGATCATATCTCCGAAAATATACCAAGGCAATATCTGAAATTCAAACGCGTTGTTCAAAAAGATTTCTTCGCAAATGGGTGTTTTTTGTAGCTTCTGAAACGTCGTATAAAAAAAGTTATATTTAAAATACCACAATGACTTTTTGGATCAGTGAAACCCTAGAATCCAAAGCTCTGATACCAAATGTTATGAAACCAGCTCACAAAAAGATAGAAAAGATAGATGAACACCTTAGAAATAAGCCTCTTCGAGGGGGCAACCTCCTTTACATTACACAAATGAACAATTATTGGATGCTACAAATGATAAGACCTCCTTTCTATACATAGGAGTCTAAGGGTTCATAATATAATCAGAGCCGACATAACAATAATAATGTAAGGGCACAATAATAACAATAGTGGGCTTCTATGAGGCACAATAATAACAATATGGGGACTACATGGGCACAACAATATAATAAGAAGGTTGTACTAATAACAATAAGGGGTTACACTAGTAGTATAGGGACCTAACACATAATTAAAAGATATTTTTAATGCATTATTGAAACAAGCACTACATGGTAGCTACTCCCTACCACTTAGTTTAAACATAGCTGAATAAAGTAAAAAACAAGATTCAATCTTAGTATGAGTATGTGACATATTTATAAACTTATATTGTGTATATCCTTTATAATGGTTTTTAGAAGTTGTCTAATTTTTTTTCAACTATTTATAAAAATTAGATGTAAATTAGTCATTTATTATTTTAAAGTCCCTCAGTCATTCATGGTTGTCAATATTTAACTATATGTGAATATGGTTGTCCATGATAACCATGGAGGAGGAATATGTCTATGGTTAACCATTATTGAGGTGGTTTAAGGATGGATGAATATGGTTGTGTTGTTTCCCATGATTGACCATGATTGAGTTTATTTGACCATGGTTAATTATGGTCAACCATGGTTGATTATGGATGAACATGGTTGGCCATGGGTGACTATGGGCTAATGTGGTTGAGTATAGTTGTTAATGTTTAACTATAGATGAATATGGTTGACAATATTGACTATAGTTGATAATGGTTGAACATTGTTGAGTTTGATTGATCATTATTGAGGTGGATTGACCATAGTTGACCATTGTATAGTTTGACCATTATTGGGCTTGTTTAACCATTTTGACTATAGTTGATCGTGTTTCGCATGTCAACCGTGAATAACCATGGTTGAATATGATTGAACTTGTTAACCATGTTATAATATAGTTATGAACTCATTGATAAACGCTACATAAATCTCATCAATAGAAGTAGAATTGATTATGTTGGAATTTTGAAAAAAGCTTTCTTTTTGTGCAAAACAAAACCTAATAAAATTTTAAATTTACAAATTTTATATTAATATAGCTTTAACAAAATAAAATAAATAATATTATATTATATTAAAAATATATTAGTAAAATAAGTTATTACAGTTATATAAAAGCTAAATAATTATATTAATTATTATTATTATATTTATTAAATTATTATAGCATTATGATTATTAAAAATATATTTTATAATAAAAAAATATAATATTAGAATTATATTAAAAATTATTTTGTAAAAGTTGTCTGCTTGGGGTAGCTCAAGTGGTGATGGCCGTGGAATGAAGTATCACCGAACCGGAGATCTTGGGTTCAAATCTTGTGCTACCCTCCTCATAGTGGGGTAAATAGTGGACATGTAAACTCGAAAATCGAAGAGTCCTATCAAGCTTACAATTTTTTTTGTTGTTGTTGTAAAAGTTGAATTATTTAATTGTTGAAACTAGATTATCAAACATATTTATGAATTGCCAAAACTTGAAAAAAAATGATTATCAAACTTTCCTAGGGTGATCTGCAAGGCTTTGTACTTTCCCAGGGTGAGCGTGGGCAATTTAAACAATAAATGGAGTCATGCTTGCTTAGGAAGCCAACCTGAATGAAATATAACATACATTTATTGATGTTATGGTTCAACACTAATCTGCAAGGCTTTGTACTTTCCCAGGGAGTCATGCTTGCTTAGGAATCCATCTTGAATGAAATACAACATACTTTTATTGATATTATGGTTCAACGCTAATCTGTAAGGCTTTGTACTTTCCTAGGGTGATCTGCAAGGCTCTGTACTTTCCCAGGGTGAGCATGGGCAAGTTAAACAATAAATGGAGTCATGATTGCTTAGGAAGCCATGTTGAATGAAATACAACATACATTTATTGATGTTATGGTTCAACGCTAATCTGCAAGGCTTTGTACTTTGCTAGGCTGATCTGCAAGGCTTTGTACTTTCCCAACATGAGCGTGGGCAAGTTAAACAATAAATGGAGTCATGCTTGCTTAGGAAGCCAACTTGAATGAAATACAACATACATTTATTGATGTTATGTTTCAACACTCCTCGTCCACTCGTGGGTTTTCCAAGGCATTTGGAAATAATATGTTAAAATGAACCACCAATCAAATGATAGATAAATAAGAACAAAATAATACACAAAAATTAGAAAATAATTTTTTAAAGTTGTGCTTTGCCAAATTAAAAAAAAATTGGTACATTTACTGAATTAATAGGTAATTAACTTGATACCCTATGCATAATACCTACCTCGGAGGATGCATACTTAACTAGTAAAGAAGTATTATATTATTGAGCGTAGAGGCTCATCCTATAGCCCACTATATAAAAATAAAATTAAAAATTATGTTCTAAATATAAAAATAATATCGGCTATACTTAAAAAATGATTATGCTCTAAAGTAATTAGAAGTAAAAAAATGTGTGAATATGTTGTAAAGTAATTAACTAGAAGTAAAAACACATTGTATCTTGCACTCTAAAAAAGTTTACACATGAAGAAATTAAAAACAATGAATATGATGTAAAGTAATTAGAAGTAAAAAAAAATGTGAATATGTTAAGTAATTAGAAGTAAAAACACATTGTATTTTGTACTCTAAAAAAGTTTACACGTGAAGAAATTTAATCCCTCTAGGTACTTAAGATGGATCTATGCTAGTATTAGATGTCCAAATCCAATACATACCTAATTATTGAAGACTTTATTATTTCTTATACATTAATTATTGAGCTTATATTGACTATAACAAAAAGAATTATATTAGATTAATTAAATATATTTCATTATCTTAATCTAATGTATCTCTAACTTTTCAATACCTTTACTTATTAGTATTAACACTATATATATGGAAAAAAAATACTTGAAATTTGAAATTTGAAATTAGCATAATGTAATTATTAAAGGTTTTTTTTTTTTTTTTGGTATATATTTTTATTAAATTTGTTCAAATTTGATAAGTAATTGTTGGAATTGTAAGTTTTAATTGCATCATCTGCACTAGTAGAGTGCTTCAAAAGTGTCTTAGGGTATTGAGTATATTTATGCATTTATAAATCATTATTTCAAACAATAAAAAATCATAATCTCTACGAAAATTGTATCACCAATTTTGATTAAAAAAATTAAAACATGGAATAATTAAACAACTTCTTAGAAATTATGTTAAATTAACAGTCTTATGGATGGCTTCTTCCAATCTAATATTGATGATGTGATTATTCCAAAAGCCAAAAAAAATATAGATCACAAAAGTCTGAAACCAAAAATTAACATAATTTTATTGGATGGTTTCTTCTAATCGTGAACAAGTCCAAGTTTTCTTTGTCACCTGTGCTTAATTATTAGCACAACTTTTCAGGGCCAGCGTTATGAAAGCAACTCACAAAAAGATAGAAAAGATAGATCACTAAATTAGAAATCAACCTCTTCGAGGGGGAAACCTCCTTTACATTACACAATGAACAATTCTTGGATGATACAAATGACAAAACCTTATTTCTATACATATGAGTGTAAGGGGTCACAATATAATCAAAACCGACACAAAAATAATAATATAAGGGCACAAAAATAACAATAGTGGGCTTCTATGAGGCACAATAATAACAATATGGGGACAATAATATCACAACAATAACAATAAGGGCTACAATGACAAAACTAATGGGGGAAGCACTACTATTATAGGGACCTAACATGCCCCTATCCTTCAAAAAGGTGTTGTGTTGAATGCTTGAGTAGTTTTGGATGCTTCTGTATAAAATTCTCATCCTCCCATGTGGAATCTTTAGCGGGTAAGTTCTTCCACTTGATGAGATACTATGAAATTGATCGATTTCGTAGCTGTCGAGTTCTTGTTTCTATGACTACTTCAGGTTCCAATATGATTTTTCCTTATCAATTTTTGGCAATATTGTTTGGACTGGGATCTTGTCACCTATAACCTTCTTTAAGCATGAAACATGGAAAACTGGGTGCACTTGGGAAGCTGGAGAAAGCTCCAATTTGTATGCCATAGTACCTATCTTTTGCAACACCTTGAACAAACCATAATACTTTGGTGATAATTTATTATCCTTCTTAGCTTGCTTGAGGGACATTTGTTTATATGGTTGTAGTTGTAGGAATACCCAATCACCCACAAGAAAACTACTTTCAGTGCGATGTTGATCTGCCTGTTGTTTCATTCTATTCCGCGCCAAAGTGAGGTTATCCTTTAAGAGTTGGAGAACTTGTTGTTGATGCTCGATGTGATCTTCCATTGCTTGAACCTTAGAATTTTCTCTTAAATACGATGTGATGGACGGTGGATGATATCCATAAAGTACCATAAATGGGGTAATTTTTGTTGGAATATGGAAGGAAGTGTTATACCACCATTCAACTAGAGGCAACAATTTGACCCATTGTGTCTGTTTATCAGATACAAAGAAATGAAGATATCCTTCCAAACATTTGTTTACTATCTCAGTTTTCCCTTCAGATTGAGGATGATAAGATGGGCTATGAGCTAACTGAGTACCAAGACAAGAAAATAATTTTGTCCAAAAATTAAAAGTGAAAATGGGATCTCTGTCGCTTACAATAATCTTTGGGTTTCCATGTATCTTTTAAATTGTTTCCATAAATGCAGTAGAAAATGTACTCGCTTTAAATGGATGAGATAATTTACAAAAGTGTTCATACTTGGTAAGTCTACCAACTACCACCATGATAAAACTCTTTCCTTCGGACTTGGGTAAACCTGTGATAAACCTCCTCCCAATGTTGGCTTGGAATGGATAAAGGTTGTAATAGACCTGGGGTCTTAATTGTTTTAACTTTATTTTGTTGGAAAACCAAACATTCCACCACAAACTTTTGAATATTCGATTTAAGGCTATCCCAAAAAAATTCCTTCTTAATCCTGTCGTAAGTTTTTAGAAATCCCGAGTTCTCTCCTAAGGGAGAGGTGTGCAATTCCATAAGAATATTTTGTTTGAGTTGGGAATTCTTACATAGGTATAAGCGATCTTTGTACCATAACGAATCATTTTTCCAGCTAAATGTATCAAATGTACTGGGATATTGTTGTAACTTTTGAATGAGTGCCCACACTTCTTTGTCATTCTTCCATTCATCCCTTGCTTCGTTTATCCAATCTGGTTGGATAATAGAAATGGTACGAAGAAATGCTTCCACATCCTCATCCTTTCTTGAGATTGTATCTGCCACAACATCTTGCTTCCCTATTTTGTAGATGATTTCAAAGTCATAATCCAACATCTTTGTGACCCATTTTTGCTGCTCTTCTAAAGATAATCTTTGTTCTAAAAAGTATTTAAGACTATCATGATCTATTTTTACCTTGAAGTGTCTTCCCACTAGGTAGGGTTGCCATTTCTTAAGTGCATTTAGTATTGCCAACATTTCCTTCTCATAAATAGCTTTGTGTAAATACTTTCCTCTGATTGGATGACTTTCGAAAGCAATGGGTCTTTCCTCTTGCATTAAAAAAACACCAATTCCATTTCTTGAGGCTTCACATTCCACTATAAAGGTTTTTGTGAAGTCCGGCGTAGCTAAGATCGGGGCTTGTTACATTGCTTCTTTAAGATGTTCAAAGGCCTTCATTGCTTCTGGAGTCCATGAAAATGCATCTTTCTTTAATAATGTTGTTATAGGTGCTACTATTCTCCCTTGATTCTTAAAAAACTTATGATAATACCCAGTCAACCCGAGAAATCCTCGTAGATGCTTTATGAATGTAGGGATTTTCCATTCCTTAATGGCTTAATTTTGCTAGGGCCTACCATAACGCCTTCATGAGATACAATATGACCTATATATTCCACCTCTTGTACTCCAAAGAAACATTTGGAGATTTTTGCATGTAATTGTTTCTCGTCCGATGGTTTGAGTGCCCTGTCAACATGTTGAGCATGATCCTTCCAAGACTTGCTGTACATTGGTATATCATAAAAAAATACTAACACAAATTTTCTAAGGAAGGGTTTGAAAATGGAATTCATCAAACCTTGAAATGTAGAAGGCGCATTGGCAAGGCCAAAAGGCATGACCCCAAATTCGTAATGACCCTCATGATTTCTAAATGTTGTTTTCAGAATGTCTTCAGTATTCATTCTTATTTGATGATATCCTAAATGAAGATCCAACTTGGTGAAGTAAATTGATCCATGGAATTGATCCAATAATTCATCAATGACGGGAATGGGAAATTTATCTTTAATAGTGAGCTTGTTGAGCCCCCTATAATCTGGACACATGTGCCATGATCCATCCTTCTTGTGAACCAATGCTACTTGAGCAAAGAAAGAACTTTGACTAGATTGAATTATACTAGCCTCTAGCATTTTTGCAACCATACGTTCAATTTCATTCTTTTGGGAATAGGGATATCTGTAAGGCCTGATGTTTGGAGGAACACTTCCCGGAATCAAATGAATATCATGATCATGATCACGAATAGGTGGGATGCCTTTGGGAGTCTTAAATACTTTGGAGTTATTGTCCAAGACGTTTTGGAGATATGGAGAAATAGATTATTTCGATGTGGGAACCTCTAGCAAACATAATTGTGAAATTACGCCTCGTTAACATTATGTCTTTAGAATATTTGTCATTCCATTAGAGCTGAATATCTTTCTTGGTTTCCTTGCGATACCCCCTAATTAAACTTCCTTTCCTTTTGAATAAAATTTCATGAAAAGTTCTTGAAAATTAAAAGCTATTGTACCCAAGGATTGTATCCATTAGACTCCTAGTTCAACATCAAGAACACCGATTGGAATGGAAAGCATTGGGCTATTCAATACATATTCTCCCATGGATAGCTTCATATTATGGCACTTTCTATAGAAATTTATGGTTGCTCCACTTGCAACCATCACTTGACACTCTGGTGCTGGATATAGGAAAAAATTCAATTCCTTGGCTATTTTATAATGAATAAAATTATGGGTACTTCCTGAATCAATCAACACTATTACCTTTTTCTTCTTGATATGTGCTTCTATCTTGATAGTTTTATGAGTGGTAATTCCGGCCAATGCATTACAAGATATGGTCAGATTCATTTCTTCTTTCTCTAGGGTTTGTTCATGGTGTATATCCTCCTCTTTTGACGTTTCTTGTTCCTTTTCTTCCACCTCTTCACAATCTATGTAAAATAATTTCTTCTCAGCACACTTATGACCTTTAGTGTATTTTCTATCACAATTGTAACAAAGCCTTTTTGCTCCCTTTTCTTCCAATTGTTGTGGCATCAACCTTGTAGGTTGTTGAAGGCTAGGGGAAAAAATACTTCCATCTTTATAATTTTGAGTGGTAGGCTCCCTTGTTGCCATAATTTTGCTTTCCATTTTTCTTGCCAACCTGAATGCCTTCTCCAATGAATCAGGTTCCCAAAGACGAACATCATGTTGGATGTTATCCTTTAAAGGCCCTATGAACACATCAATCCTATGCTCCTCTAGAATATATTTTACCCTTATATTCAATTTTTGGAAGTCCTCAATGTGCTCCATCATTGAACCCTTTTATTTGTGATTTATCAATTGGCTAAAAAAAGTATTTCTTTTTGTATCCTCGTAATGTGCTATCCTTTCATTCGTAAAAATTTCGCAAGTTTTGTTTACGAGAGCAAAGCCATCGATACCATACAAACTGATTTGGTTCCAAATATGAAGTTGCAATGCGTACCTTTTGTGTGTTTTACACATTATGGAGATCAAAATATTGCTCCATCTGTAGTATCCATGTTACAGGATCCTTACCATCAAACTTCCTCATATCAATATTTGGAACATGGTGGGTCTTCGAACCAAATGAAATCATGATTAAAATTTATTTTGTTCTCATCATGAGTTTCCTTTACTACCTGTGGATGGGCCAAAATGTACCTCCAACATCTAAGGGGTCTCCCCGGTGTAAAGTCCCAATTAGAATTCACACTGTTTGGAGTAGGAGCCCCATTCGGTATGTGGGCCCGATTGCTAGCATGATTGTTTTCTGCTCTTGGTTATCAAATGAGAAGGTGCCAGAGTGGGGAGAGAATGAAGTGCTCGGGAAGTGAAACAAAATCAAACCAAGATTGACAAATTGCAGAAAGAGGTTTAAACAAGTCACAACAATGATCATAATAGTTAAACAATGAGGATGATTAGTGAGGTAAAACCCCATCGGACATAATAAACAAGAACATGCGGGAGGTCAATTGCGAAGTAGTTCACAATAGGTCACCGACATGGAAAGGAACAAGTAAACACAGATTCTAAAGCGAAACATACATGCAACCACTATGTATCAGTACATAACATCTCATGTATATGACAACACTAATACAAATATGGTGAGGTACCAAAAAAATAATACAATCACCAGGAGTAAGCATGGGAATCAATGGTTAAGGAAAAATAAAACATCTTATTAATATTGTTGCAACTTCAAATACATATCATGCAAGTGGCCAATACCCAGTAGTGGAACATGGACTATTCATACCATCACCCGGTGTCAAATCCCTAACCCTACTGCAAACCCATTGTTCTAGCTACTAAGGGCTGAGGGGCCCTCATCTCTCAAGAATCAATCAACTATCTATATTGGCCTCAACTTGAGTGCTAAGAGCCCCCCTTTTAAGTGAGGTATGAGGGCACATTTATAGAGGTCAGGTGACCTTTCACCTACTATGACCTTTGGCCTTCCCTCGTGCCCTTTCAGCTACCTTCATTCCTTTTGAGCTTCCTCACTACTCTCTCATGCCTACTTCCTAGTACAAGCTTAATCTCTCTCAACTTAACTGTTGGCATCATAGGAGAACATTTACATTATGATAAAAAGAAGAAGAAGATGTGGAGGGTTCTTGTAGACCCTAGAATTCTTATCACCAAGGCAGTTCCTAGAGTACAAGACCAAATTGTGTGGTTCCTTGGCTGCATGGAATGCCATCGCAGTTGCCATCGTGTCTCGATCAACCATGCTGAGCCGACTTATTTATTGGTCGGACATCCTAGCTGCAGGTCTTCCCATAAGTAACCCTAGATCTCTCCTCATAGGTCGGAGTCCTCGCCCTCCTGTACCCTGTAAGACAGTAACCATAGTTAAACACGATGATATTTGCAGAACCACACCATAAATGTAACAATAGATAAATAAATAACAATAATCACAAAAAACTGAAAACAACTTTGGACCCCTAGATAGTCCTATCCTATGCTACAATGCAGTCAATTAATGTGATCTTTATGGGGTGTCTCTGGGCTCCAAAATGTTTACAATAGTTCCTGAAAGGACTATCCATATCTCTCCTTGCTCTAATCAATCATCAAGAGGTGTTTTAGGGTGAAGGACCCAGAGCATTTGTTATCTTCTATAGAGGAAATGTAATGATAAGAGACATATAGCTTCCTGGGCTTCAAGATCCAACACTCTAATGCATATGGCCAACTCCCTGGATTTTTATGTTGGTTGACTATGGAGGTTTCTTTTCAGTGCCATATATGTTCATCCACAATCCAAATATTACAATAGTCAATGGGAATGTCATTTCATAAGAAAAACTGGTAATGTAACTTCCACTATTCTAAATAAAAGACAACTCAATCAAGAAGATTGTTGAATAGTCCTTCTATAACTCCCTTGTCATTTGGACATTGATAATATCTCCCTTTTCCATCGGTAATGCTATCCAAGAGATGTTTTGTAACCAATGCACTTGTGGATGGAAATTGTTTTTCCTTTATTTACTTCATGATTTGTTTTGTCTCATGGTTGCAGTATCTTCTCATCATTATTTTAAGGGAGAAAATGCATAATGCTCATTTTCCACTGCCCCATGCAACATCTCAAAATGGTTTGAGAAGACCCTATTTAAATCAAATCATGTCAGCTTCATGACCCAAGCGTGGATCCCACAACCTTACAGTCATTAAATCAATCACATTTACAAATGCGACTTGAAGCAGTTCGACAACCTCATTATTTGTTGAAAAAATGTGACCTTTGGGAGGAAAGTCAATCTGTGAGGTAGTTTACGACTTCCAAAAGGTCGCAAAGTCGTGTTATAACATAGTCACATCCTTCGTCTGCCTTCCCTAAGATATAATAATCCAATGATGTGACCTGGGTGGAACTGTGACTCATTGGAGGTTTCAGGGACACGATGTGACACAGGTCACATTTCTGGTTTCCCACTTGAGGTATTTGAGTGCAACTTAGTGACCATTAGTCACGCAGTCGCATTTGGAGTGAAGTTGCACTTCCATCACTTGTTCAAGGCTCTGAAATTGCGATCTTACGACTGAGAGAAGCAACATGGTCACAGGTCACATTTATAACTTTGTTTATGAGCATCGATTCCTGTGACTTGCCCAACTGTTGTGATGGTCAAGCCCAACTCTCAACTTCGATTGTGAAAGATAATCCGTGTTATGTTTCAGTCAAGACTACTTGACAGTTTGAAAGCATGTGAAGTCTTTGAAGTATAAGATCTTCGTCGTCTCTGGAATGGTACTTTGACAACAAGATGAGGTCTCGATGAGGCATGACTTCATTATATAGGCCTCCAAACCATAGTAGTTGGTTATTACTGATCTTATTAAATCTGTGAAATGGACCCAGTTCCACTTTTTGGGCTAACATAGCCCGCTTAACAGCGCTTTCCTTGGTTGGAAATAGAGATGTGGTACACCTAATTCCCTCCTCCTCCTCGATAAGTTTGATTGGGAGGTGTCACGCTGGCCTCGTCTTGATAACATCGTGTGCTACTAGGTAGGCCTGCTCATCGCTATGCACTTCCTCATGCTCATACTCCCAAGGGTTTGCCAACGAAACGACGGTAACTATTTAAGAAGGAAGGGATCCGCTTTTTATTCCTGAGTATCCCTCGACGCATAGATGAGGTTATCGGTCCTAGCTAAACCATATGACTAAGTCACTCAGAAAAAATAAGGCTACTGCTATATAGGCAAGCAAGGCCTTGAAGTTCTGAAGTCATTCGATGTTGTGTTATAGTTTAACCATGATCACTAAATCTGAACATCGATTACATGGTGCCCACTCTAGATCATCCTTGGTGGCTTGATATTATGTTGAGGAGTCAAACCTGGTGGTCAAATGAAAGAAAAAGAACCTATTCAACATGATGCCTGAACCTTTTGCTTCTAAAGGTATGGTTTTATATCACTGCACAATTTGGGCTACCCACTGTTAATTACATCACCAAAACTTCTTGACGACCTTGAGTGCAATGCATAGCTATGCATTTTTTTATCGACAGGAAGTTTAACAATTACCCCATGACTAGCACTATCCTAACTCTTTGTCATAATGATTAAGGTTGAGAGAAAATGGTAGTGGTGGAGTTGTTTCAACATATATCTAGACATCAACCACCATTATGCCTGATATATGTATGTATATTAACCAAAATAGTCCCCCTGCTTTCATTCCCTCCTTTTCAAAACCCTTCAATCCCGCATTTGAGATTAGTTTTGTGGAAAACAGTTGCTTTGTTGGACATGTGCCCGAGCCACCTCCCCTTGATCCCTATAGAGAAAGTGAAACCAACCAATTACTTTACCAAAACAACATACACATGTATATATTTGCATGTGGAAGCATGGAACTTAAAAAAATATGGAAATAACTCATTAAAGGAACATGCATCCCAAGTATCAAAATTAAGGTGTCATACATTGTATGGTTGAGCGAATTATGCTTTCATTTGGAAATCAGTTCAACGCTCAAGCATCTTAATGCGCTTCCTAATTACAAGTGGTCATGGTATTATATGAGATCCAAGGTAATTCCAACTCGTAGGATAAACACCTAGAAATATCTTGTTAATACACATCTGAGAGTGAGGACTGATCCAGAACAGGGTTGGACCTTCAATCACATATTTCAGGGTTATTCAGATGTAAGGGAAAGATATGATTCCCATAGACCCTAACGCATATGTTGAGGTGAAGGATATGCCAAGGGTATGAGGAAAATGTGCTACTGTAACTCCCATGATGATGCCATGTGACGCCCATGGAAGAACACTCATAGAGACATGCGGATATGGTGACAACAGGCAGGACATCACTCTTCTAACAATCTAGGATTTCTCCCAAACCCTAATATTGTCACTCTTGCAGGAAGCCGCCTTGAACACATGCTTGTTCAAATATAGGACACCCACTGATCACAATGCTTATCATGGGAATATGAGTTTTAAAATCACGAGAATCTTAACACATCAAATGAAGTCATTGACCTTCGAAACCCTAATGCGATTCTGAGGCCTATATCTAAGATAAAACATGATGCAGGAATGCGATGCATGAAACGTGAGTGGGCGCACCAAAGGGGCTGGATAGGCAAGGTCACTGGGAGAGAAATCAGTTAGGGTCCTATCAAGAACCCTAGAAGCTCGGGGTGAATACGCCTAAAAAATTGGGTGGTGTTGTAGCGGCTACAACAATTAGCAAACCACTAGTAGAATCCAGTATCTCTGTGAACATCCCTGTAGTAGTTCAAGTGTGAATAATGATGCAAGGGAATATTGAAAAGATGCTATGGGTACCTCTTGTGTTGCCACGACCTTTGCAGATATGCCTTCCCTTGTGCCTCATCTAGGTTTTGCGAGTCAATAAACACCCAATTGACAGTTCACACATGCCAGTAGTTAATGATGATGCAAAGAACAGGGTAAAGGGCTTATTGTATTTAGAATTTTAAAAGTAAGTTTCTGGTGTTGCTCCACTTCCAGCGGGCCTGGACACTACCCCGGTGGAGTCACTTCAAGAAATCACAAATGTTGCTCCACTGCCAGCGAGCCTGTTCATTACCCCGGGGGAGTCGTTGCATTACCTCTTTGCGTAGGAAGCATTTCTCGATCCTTTACCCTTTATTTGGTTTCATTTTCTTTTACATGTGTATTTGCATTTATTTCTAGGTGTTCATTGCACCAGGGCGGATGAGGGGTCCCGAATTATTTTACGAGCAAGAGAGGTTGTTTCTTGTTTGACAGAAACTAAGAGATATCCTGATTTAGGTTTTCCCTCATGCAAAGCTTCCACATCTCATTTCTAGTTAGTGAGTGAAAAGAACACAATTCATTGAAACAATCAAGACCACGCTGGGCACTAGGTTCAGGTTATGGGTATAGGTCATTCGAACATAATAGGGTTCCCCATGAGAAATTTGTTCTTATTTTCCCTATTAATAAATTAGACTCGTAGGTGAGATATTTAGGATGAAAATTTGATGACTACCTCTAATAGAAGCTACCCATTGGCGCAACCATTGCAGCTTCATGCAATCATTGGGTTAGGTTTTAGTTCTAGGGTTGGGTGACCACGAAACTCTCCTAGGCTTTACAAACTGGTGTGAAGAGGTTGAAGCAATGCACTTGGAGTAAGAGAAAAAGGTGTGCGAAATCTATTCACGGCACCACAAGTTTGAAATATTCAAGTTCATGAAGCCTCATGTAGTGGCATGCAACACAGGTGAAACCTCTAGGCTAGGTCAAAGGTGAGTGTGTGTTAAGTGAGAAGGAAAGTGAATGATGCAATGTAGCAGACACGGTTAATGATGAAATGTAATGATATGCATGGAAGCGATCAACCAATTGCAATTAAACGACCAATGCAAATGTATATGCATAGATTTCATGAATGCCATTCAATAACAAACCAATACAAGGACATGAGTGCAAAAGAAACAAGTAGGGAATCAACTGCCAACAGTAGAGGAAATGAAGCATGACAAATTTAAATCATAAAGCAAACTCTAATCAGTGAAATAATAAGCAAAACTAAAATCTAACTAATCTAAAACCCTAAATCCTAATTTAAACATAGCATAGGTTGGGTTATGTGAAATCGAACTTCCAATGCAACCACTACAGCAATTCCCACCCTGCAAAGACAAATATGACAACCATTAGAATGTGTGGAAAGAGTTGTGCAAAACATAACATGCTTACCTGTAAAGAACGACAACAAAAAGAACATCTCGTCCATCTACAGGGAGATGTGTTAGAGAAGACCTTTCAAGGTGAACTGCAACCCAATCCTAGTAAACTGAACCACAAGTGTGAAATTTATAGTCATCCAGCCATAACATACATCCATTTATGCTTAACCCTAAATCCAACACAATTAAGGCAAGATGCTGCCGGCTAGTAAAGGAATCTGCCAGATTGATCTGATTAACAACCCTATCGTGATGTAGAGGATGAACAACTTGATAACCTTGAAAAGATGGGCCTTTTTTAGGTGTAACTGTGATCCCTGAGGATTCAGACACAGAAACCCTAATTTCAGAAGCCCTAGTTTGAAATTGTTGATAGACTTTGTCAAGGACGTGAGGAACTGCCATAACCACCAGCGGAAGCTGAAGTGCCTCATCATCCTGGTTAACCTCTGAACCTTCAAATGACACAACATCAAATATTTGTAGCTTCGTAAGGTTTGTATGTGAGTGCATATAGTTATTGTTGGTTGTGACTGGACAACTATCAGTGAAAATATTTTGGATTGGATCCATTGTCTGAATATTTACAGATTGGTAGCTCGACAAATGAGATTCTTTAGATTCTAGAGAATGAACTGAATCGACCGCAAGAGTGTCAGGTAAAGGGGAGATCAAGCGGTTGGCACCCTCCCATATAGGAGATTGTAAGGTATCATTTGTTTATGTATGTTGATAGATTGCATTGGCTAGAAGACAATAAAAAATATTCGATACAATGACCAGAGCAGTTTCTTCAGCAAAAAAAATAGGATATAGAGGTTGATGCACATCATTTGAAAGGTGATGGCAATATTTTATCAGAGTGACATTGCTCAAATCATAGGGTTTCCAAGATGAGCTCGCATCCCGCGAGAAAACATTGTGAGGGGTGTGATGCACAGAAACCCTAATTCAACTTGGTTCAAGGTTCTCATCAAGAACGTGAGAACCTGACATAACCATCAGTGGAAGCTGTGGTACCTCAACTTCTTGATGAATCCCTAAATGTTTGAAAGGTGGATCATCAAACTCTGGGGGCTTCGTATGATCAAAAACTGGATAAGTAGGAAAATCACCAAAGGCGTGAGTAAATATATTTCCAGAAAAAATGGAAATTGCTAAAAAAGGGATCAACGAGAGACCCAGCTTGAGATGGGCGAGATGTTTGGCCCTCTTCTTCACCTGTTAAAAACTGTGACTGGAGAAGATCAGGCATAAGGGGTTCAACATCTACATCCCTTGATCATGAAAAATCACCCCCATGTACATGATTGCAATCAACGCGAGCAAGATAAAGGTGTGAATGATCTGAAGGAATCACAAGTAGTAGACCCATGGACTAAATTAGGGCAGAATGGATGCACAGGGTCAGATGGAGGATCACCGATCGGACCTGGACTCACGTCCTGCCTATTTATGTTTGCCAAAGAGAAAGACAGATTTACAGGCCTGATATGTTCCGTGGATTTGATAAGACAATCAACGTTACTTGAGACAAGACCAAAGCCATCATGCATAGGTGAATGAGATCCTGGGCTATAGTGCGACGTATGTTGAAAGGACTTGATCGAAAGAGATGTTATGTGATTTTCTTTTTCAAGACCAAAAGAATATATGAGGGATTTAGAGGTGAGACCATCAGATCTATTTCCCAGAAAGCACTGTTCATTGTTTGAACCATTTATGGGCATAATATTATTATGTAACAAGTCAAGAGGAGGATGAGAAATCCCACAAACAGTAATCTCCTCCTCGGGGTTTTGAGGTTGTTCCAGATTCAAATAGATCAACAAAACAAAATTACAGGTATAATCTAGACACTTTGTAATCTGGAAATTATGATGATACTCATGTGAAACACGACTTGCTTCTAATCGAAAATGTTGTAAAGAAACGAGAACCAATCGTTGAAAATTTATATTCAAATACACCCATTCGGCATCACTTTCAGGAAATTCAACGCAAAGATGCACATATCTGAAAGAAAACTCCTCTAAATATTCCTCGGGTTTGATCCTAATCTCATTTATCCTCTTTAAAACATCATGAAAATCGTACTTGTCATATGCTTGTTGGAGCTTATCGACGTGTTGCTCGAATGAATGAATGGATGCTGCTGGCAACGTGTGGCACCATTTCTTAGCGCGACCTTCAAGGGTGAGGGAGAAAAACAAACTAGCAAACTCTTCATCACCGATCTCAAAATATTCACAAAACTCAAGGAAATCATAAATGTGCTCGATTAAAGGTGTTCCATCCTCACCATCACTTTAACTGAGACAAGTGATGGAGTTTACCCTAGGGGATGGAAAATTGAAAAATAGACAAACCAAATAAACACCCCGGGAGCAAGATTATGGTCGAAGCCATTAACAGATATGAGACTAAACTATAGGCGCTAAGGGCTTAGCTTATCATCTGGCCCTCTTTCTAGCGCCAATTTGTTGACGGGCCAAAATGTACCGCCAATGTCTAAGGGGTCTCCCCGGTATAAAGTCCCAATTAGACTTCACACTGTTTGGAATAGGAGCCCCATCCGGTATGTGGGCCCAACTGCCACCATGATTGTTTTCTACTCTTGGTTATCAAATGAGAAGGTGCCAGAGTGGGGTGAGAATGAAGTGCTCGAGCAGTGAAACAAAATCAGACCAAGATTGAAAAATTGCAGAAAGAGGTTTAAACAAGTCACAACAATGATAAGAAGAGATAAACGATGAGGACGATTAGTGAGCTAAAACCCCATCGGACATAATAAACAGGAACATGTCGGGAGTCAATTGCAAAGTAGTTCACAATAGGTCACCAACATGGCAAGGAACAAGTAAACATAGATTCTAAAGCGAAACATACATGCAACCACATGTATCAGTACACCAACATGGCAAGGAACAAGTAAACATAGATTCTAAAGCGAAACATACATGCAACCACATGTATCAGTACATAAAATCTCACGTATATGACAACACTCATACAAATATGGTAAGGTACCAGACAACTAATACAATCACCATGAATAAGCATGGGAATTAGTGCAGAAGGAAAAAAAAAAACGTCTTATTAATATTGCTGCAACTTCAAATACATATCATGCAACTGGCCAATGCCTAGTAGTGGAACATGGAATGTTCATACCATCGCCTAGTGTCAAATCCCTAACTCTACTGGAAACCTACTCTTCTAGCTACCAAGAGCTGAGTGGCCCTCAACTCTCAAGCATCAATCAAATATCTATATTGGCCTCAAATTTAGTGCTAAAAGTCCCCATTTTAAGTGAGGGATGAGGGCAAATGTATAGAGGTCAGGTGACCTTTCACCTACCATGACCTTTTGCCTTCCCTCGCACCCTTTCAACTACCTTCATGCCTCTTGAGCTTCCTCATTACTCTCTCATGTCTACTGCCTATTACAAGCTTACTTTCTCTCAACTTAACTACTGGACTCATAGGAGAACATTTACATTATGATAAGAAGAAGAAGAATATGTAGAGGGTTCTTGTAGACCCTAGAATGCTTATCACCAAGGTGGTTACCAGAGTACAAGACCAAATTATGTTGTTCCTTGGCTACATGGAATTCCATTGCAATTTCCATTGTGTCTCTATCAACCATGCTGAGCCGAATTATTTACTGGTCAGACATCCTAGCTGCAGGTCTCCCCATAAGTAACCCTAGATCTCTCCTTATAGGTCAGAGTCCTTGCCCTCCCATACCTTGTAAGACAATAACCATAGTTAAACATGATGATATTTGAAAAACCACACCATAAATGTAACAATAGATAAATAAATAACAATAATCACAAAAAACCGAAAACAACTTTGGACCTCTGGATAGTCTTATCCTGTGCTACAGTGCAGTCAATTAATGCAATCTTTATGGGGTGTATCTAGGCTCCAAAATGTTTACAATAGTTCCTGAAAGGACTATCCATATCTCTCCTTGTTCTAATCAATCATCAAGAGGTGTTTTAGGGTGAAGGACCCAGATAATTTGTTATCTTCTATAGAGGAAATGCAATGCTAAGAGGCATATAGCTTCCTGGGCTTCAAGATCCAACACTCTAATGCATATGGCCAACTCCCTGGAATTTGATGTTGGATGACTATGGAGGTTTCTTCTCAATGCCATATATGTTCATCCACAATCCAAATATTAAAGTAGTCAATGGGAATGTCATTTCATAAGAAAATCTGGTAATGTAACTTCCACTATTCCGAATAAAAGACAAATCCATCAAGAAGATTGTTGCACAGTCCTTCTATAACTCCCTTGTCATTTGGACATTGATAATATCTCCCTTTTCCATCAGTAATGCTATCCAAGAGATGATTTGTAACCAGTGCACCTGTGGGCGGAAATTGTTTGTCCTTTATTTACTTCATGATTTCTTTTGTCTCATGGTTGTTGTATCTTCTCATCATTATTTTAAGGGAAAAAATGCATAATGCTCATTTTCCACTGCCCCATGCAACATCTCGAAACGGTTTGAGAAGACCCTATTCAAATCAAATCATGTCATCTTCATGACCCAAGCATGGATCCTGCAGCCTCACAATCATTAAATCAATCACATTTGGAAATGCGACTTGAAGCAGTTCGACAACCTCATGATCTGTTGAAAAAATGTGACCTTTGGGAGGAAAGTCGATCTGTGAGGTAGTTTGCGACTTCCGGAAGGTCGCAAAGTCATGCTATAACATAGTAGCATCCTTCGGCTGCCTTCCAAAAATATAAGAATGTGATGATGTGACCTAGGTGGAACTATGACTAATTGGATGTCATAGGGTTGCAACGTAACGAAGGTTGCATTTCTGGCTGCACACTTGAGGTCTTTGAGTGTGACTTAGCGACCATTAGTTGCGTAGTCACATCTAAAGCGAAGTCACACTTCCAACACTTTTTTAAGGCTCTGAAATTGTGATCTTTTGACTCACAAAAGCAACATGGTCGCAGGTCGCATTTATAACTTCGTCTCTGAGCATCGACTCTTGCGACTTCACGACTTGCCAGCTGTTGTGATGGTCAAGCCAAAGTCTCAAGCTCGATCGTGAAAGCTAATCCGTGTTATGTTTCAGTGAAGACAACTTGACAATTTGAAAGCATGTGAAGACTTTGAAGTATAAGAGCTTCATTGTCTCCGGGACGGTCTGTTCACAACAAGATGAGGTCTCGATGAGGCATGACTTCATTATACACACCTCCAAACCACAGTAGTTGGTTATTACTAATCTTATTAAATATGTGTAACAAACCTAGTTCCATTTTTTGGGCTAACGTAGTCCACTTAACAACTCTTTCCTTGGTTGAAAATAGAGATGTGGTACACCTAATTGCCTCGTCCTATGTGATAGGTTTGATTGGGAGGTGCCACGCTGGCCTCATCTTGATAACATCAGGTCCTACTGGGTAGGCTTGCTCATTTCTATGCGCTTCCTCATGCTCATACTCCCAAGGGTTTGCCAATGAAACGATGGTAACTATTTAAGAAGGAAGTGATCCGCTTTATATTCATGAGTATCCCTCGGCACATAGATGTGGTTATCGTCCCTAGCTAAACCATACGGATAAGTCAATTACAAAAAACAAGGCTACCGATATATAGGAAAGCAAGGCCTTGAAGTTCTAAAGTCATTCCATGCTATGTTATACTTTAATCATGATCACTGAATCTAAACATTGACTACATCGTGCCCACCCTAGATTGTCCTTGGCGGCTTGATATTCTTTTGAGGAGTCAAACCTGGTGGTCAAACGAAAAAAAATAACCTCTTCAACGTGATGCTTGAACCTTTTCCTTCTAAAGGTATGGTTTCATATCACTGCTTAATTTGGGCCACCCACTGTTAATTACATCACCAAAAATTCTTGACGACCTTGAGTGCGATGCATATCTATGCATTTTTTTAATGAGAGGAAGTTTAACAATTACCCCATGACTAGCGCTGTCCTAACTCTTTGTCATAATGATTAAGGTTGAGAGAAAATGGTGGTGGTGGAGTTGTTTCAACATATATCTATACAGCAACCACCATTATGGCTGATATATGTATGTATATTAACCAAAACATTCTTCCCTTCTTATGTTCCCTCCTTGTCAAAACCCTTCAAGCCCGCATTTTAGATTACTTTTGTGGCAAACAGTTTCCTTGTTGGACATGTGCCCGAGCCACCTCCCCTTGATCCCTGCAGAGAAAGTGAAATCAACCAATTACTTTACCCAAACAACATACACATGTATATATTTGCACGTGGAAGCATGGAACTTATAAAAAAATGGAAATAACTCATTAAAGGAACATGCATCCCAAGTATCCAAATTAAGGTGTCATACATTGTATGGTTGAGCGAATTATGCTTTCATTTGGAAATCAGTTCAACATTCAAGCATCTTAATGGGCTTCCTAATTACAAGTGGTCATGGTATTATATGAGGCCCAAGGTAATTTCCAGCTCATAGGATAAACACCTAGAAATATCTTGTTAATACACATCTGAGAGTGAGGACTGATTCAAAACAGGGTTGGACCTTCAATCACATATTTCAGGGTTATAAGGATGTAAGGGAAAGATATAATTCCCATAGACCCTAACACATATGCTGAGGTGAAGGATATGCCAAGGGCTTGAGGAAAATGTGTTGATGTGAATCCCACGATGATGCCATATGACACTGATGGAAGAGCATTCCTAGAGGCATGCAGATATGGTGAAAATAGGGAGGAGATCACTATTCTAACAATCTAGGATTTCTCCCAAACTCTAATATTGTCACTCTTGCGGGAAGCCACCTTGAACGCATTCTTGTTCAAATATAGGACCCCCACTGATCACGATGTGTATCATATGAAGATGAGTTTTAAAATCACGAGACTCTTAACTCATTCAATGAAGACGTTGACCTTCGAAACCCTAATGCGATTCTGATGCCTATATTTGAGATAAAACATGATACAGGAATGCGATGAATGGAACGTGAGTGGGTGCACCAAAGGGATTGGATAGGCAAGGTCGTTGGGAGAAAAATCGATTGGGGTCCTATAAAAAACCCTAGAAACTTGGGGTGAGTGGTGGGGGTACCCAAAATTTTGAATATGCTAAACATTTGAGTGGTGTTTTAGCGACTACAACACTTCCCTTTCGCCATTAGTAAGCATTTCTTGTAGAAACTTTGTCAAATCTATCTTCAGATCTTCCATGTTGCCTTTAGTTTTTTCTTCATAACCATCCATCTTAGCTTTCATGCCTTTCTTTAGACCATCCATCTTAGCTTCCATGCCATCCATCTCATCTTCCATGTCGTTCACCTTAGCTTCCACGTCATTCATCTTAGCTTCTATGCCTTTCTTTAAATCATCCATCTTAGCTTCCACGCATTTCTTTAAATCATCCATCTTAGCTCCCACGACATCCATATTAGCTTCTACTTCTTTCTTTAAACCATCCATCTTAGCTTCTGTTACTTTTTGTGAGAGTGAATTTTGTTGCACTCGATCTCGTAATTTTGATGTATCATGTTGCATTTCTTCCTCTTCTTCATGAGTCATGCTAGAGCTTTAGGGTTTCTTACTAGGTGTTTCCATTTTCTTTCTTTGGGGCATCAATTAATGATAAATTATGCTTCACTATTTGATCCGGATTTAAACAGGAACGCAATAAAATACAGAGATAACCATAAAGACAAATATGCAGCGGAAATAATACTTCATTTCATTACTGTAAAATACTGAAATATGCTTACAAATAGAAATGGAAATAACCCAGCTAGGGTGATGGTAGCTTATCTCTGAGAAGAGATGTGTCGGCTACATGCCTCTGAACTGTTCTCCAAAAAAATGTGTTACAATGAGGCTTGAGGACCTATTTATTGTTGAGAAACAATGGAAAACCCTTCACATTCCAAAACCTAACCCTAGAAGATGAAACGCCAAATTGTGGGCCCCGTTTTTGGGTAAGCTGGTATATCAACTTCCCGGGGTCGTGAATTGGTCGTACTATCTCCATTTGACGCACATGATAGCCCGTTGGAAAGATATCTCCGAGGACTACGACGAAAAAGATGATTTTTAGACAGAAAAATCGATGCGGTGGATTTCCCAAAAAACGTCGTTTAGGGCCTCAAAACGGCTCCAGAAGTTTAGGACCCGAAAAACTGCTAAAAATAGTAAACTGTGCTATAATTAAGGAAATAGAAAAACTGAAAGAGATAGTTATGAGGGTCCAAATGGGATAGGTGGGTGGCCACCAACATGCACCTGGATCATTCCTCCCCCCTTAGGAAGCAATGGTCCCCATTGCTTTGAGTTCCTCCCTGAGATGAGGAAGCTTCTGCTGAGCTGGGTCTCTGGTGAGCTATTTTGCAATCTCTGATGTGTCCAGAAATGGTGGGGAGCATGGTCGGTGACGGTCCACATTGAACACTCGGTGCAAGCAAAGGAATGGAGGAATGCTGTGCTTCAAAGCATTGTTTCCCGTAGCCTTGTTACTGGTGTAAGGACCATGTCGAAGTGGTCTGAGTTTCTGATGGGTTTTGGTAAGGCGCTCCCTCTGCAAATGTACCCAAACTTTGTTGCCCACCTGAAACTTGCGTGGTACCCCTCCGGGTAAGGAGAAGTTGTTCCTATGTTCTGTCACGACTGTATCCCTCTGTTGTTGCTGCTATGTGGAGGAACCCTTCGCGGGGGTCATGGATGTAGCAACGATCTTCCCCTTACTTTGGGAGCGAACTAGACAGAAAATAAATTTCCTACTCTGTGAGATGAGCTTGCTGCCTTTCTTAGCAGTGATCAAAGAGGTGGCGGTAGGTGGGGCTACCTCCAGTATCCTGTATAATGAATTATCCAAATAAATGATGACAACGCGAGGCCTTGACTCATACACAGCATGTTGCCTCCACAAGTATGGCTGGCCTAATAGTACATCACAAACATCCAGAGGTGTAACATCACAAATACCTCGTCTGTGAAGGGCTTGATGCTGTAGGGAAGGCGACACTGCTGGCGAACTTTGAGATCTTGTCCTTCGTGAAGCCAACCGATACTGTACGGCTGTGGGTGTGGTGTAGTTGGTAGGCCCAAGCACTTCACGACCTCTGCTAAAATGAGGTTCTTTTGGCTACCACTGTCGACAATGATTGCAGCGGCGAACCCTTCACCCACATCTGTGAGTGGAAAAGACGTTCCCCCTCCTCTGGATCTTCGGGCTCATTTTTCTGGATCTTGGCAGTAGCAACAGTGGCGCTGGGATCCGCATCAATGATCTGCTTCCCTTTGTCATTCCCCTTGTCAGGTTCTGACTCAGAGTCGGAACATGCATCTGATTCGGAAGCCTTCAACTCGGCCACCAGCGACTGCTTGGTCCGACACTCACTTGTGTTATGAGTGGGGCTCTTGTGGAACTCACACCACTTTCCTGTGTCCTTCTTCGACTTCGTGGTGTTGTTCTTTTCTTGCGGCTTCGACGGGTTGTCTTGGGTCACCCTGCCTTGGCTTTGTCCTTTGGGCTTTGGATTTGCAGATCCAAAGTCTCGCTTCTTCTGTTTGAACTTTTTCTTGATTTTGCCAGCGTATCGGTATGCTGTGCCGAGTGAGGAGATGTTCAAGAACTCCATCTCTTCCTGGATGTATCTATGTAGGCAGCCGCAGTATTTGAGTACCAGATGCAGCTCAGAATCTTTGATACCCAATTGTGTGCGAAGGATATGAAAAATGTTTGTGAACTCCGGCACATCTTGGTCTCGTCCCTGCCGCAATGTTGTCCATTTGATGTATTTGTCCTCATAGCTTTTGACAGGGTAGTACTGCTCCTTGATGGCATCCCGGATGTCATTCCAAGTGGGTGCGACTGAAAATAGTGAGCCTGTACTTTCATCCTTCTATTCGCAGTAGGTTTCCCACCAGTCCTTGACGTGGGGGGCTGCTTTGAGAAGAGCGAAAACAATCTTTTCCCGACTTGAAAATTCATGAACAGAAAAATACCCATCGAGCAGATTTAACCATTTATCTACGACATCTGTGTCTATTTGACCCTCAAAGATGGGGATTTCAAAATTAACTTGTACCTTAAATGGTGTGGCATTTCCAGAGTAGCTGTTGGAAGCCGATGTGTCGCCTCTAGGTAGCCGCTGAAGGATTTGGGCAGAGCTGTCCATCATCGCGTTCCTTTGTCGCTCGAGGGCTTCTTCGAGCAAGATTTTGATAGGATCTCCTGCCCCTTCGTTTTTCTTATCATCTGCCATGGGAGGTCGTTGAGATTTGCGAGGCTGGTCTTGCAAAGGTTCGACCAGTTCCAGACCTAACTCCTTATATCCCGACCTCGTTGGGGACATGCAAAGAAAAACAAAGAAAAAGCAGACCGCTCTGATACCACTGATCCGGATTTAAACACTAATGCAATAAAATACAGAGATAACCATAAAGACAAATATGCAGTGGAAATAATACTTCATTTCATTACTGTAAAATACTGAAATATGCTTACAAATAGAAATGGAAATAACCCAGCTAGGGCGATGGTAGCTTATCTCTGAGAAGAGATGTGTCGGATACATGCCTCTAAACTGTTCTCCAAAAAACTGTGTTACAATGAGGCTCGAGGGCCTATTTATTGTTGAGAAACAATGGAAAACCCTTCACATTCTAAAACCTAACCCTAGAAGATGAAACACCAAATTGTGGGCCCCGTTTTTGGGTAAGCTGGTACATCAACTTCCCGGGGTCGCGAATTGGTCGTACTATCTCCGTTTGACGCACATGATATCCCGTTGGAAAGATATCTCCGAGGACTACGACAGAAAAGACAATTTTTAGACAGAAAAATCACTGTGGTGGATTTCCCAAAAAATGTTGTTTAGGGCCTCAAAACGGCTCCGGAAATTTAGGACCCGAAAAACTGCTAAAAATAGTAAACTGTGCTATAATTAAGGAAATAGAAAAACTGAAAGAGACAGTTGTGAGGGTCCAAATGGGATAGGTGGGTGGCCACCAACATCCACCTGGATCACTATTCCCTTTGAATTCCTTCAAACTAATTTTTCAAACCAAACTTATGCAAAATTTTAGAAAAACTAAACACCTTTTCTCACTTTGTAGGAGATCGATATTGTATCTGATGTATCTCTGAAATTTCAGATCTCCAACGTCTGAAATTACGAACTATGGTAGCCCTCCGAGTCCTCTTTCCAACACCAGAATTCTAATCAAAATTGGATTCTCCAAGAAAGTGTTATGCCCAATCTCCCAAGATGACTTGATTATACACTTTTTGAGTAGAGCGAACTTGTATGAAGTTCCACATGTCCCTGTTTCAACCTTCAGAACTAAAAATGTTGCACATAAAAATGTAGTCTATCCTCTTTCTGTAACTTCTTACAAAATTTAAATCTGATGCTTAGAGAAAAAATTATGACGATTTTCCAAAGGTCACCTGTTTGGAATGTAATTCGGGAGCCTGCAAAAACCCTAACTTCCTTGGATCATATTCTGAAAATATAGTGAGACAAGATCTAAAATTCGAACCTAAGGATCATTGAGATTTCGGCTCAAAGGGTTTTTTTTATCTTCTGAAATGTCACAGAATAAAAGGTATAACTAAAATTGCACGATGACCTATTTTGGAGCAGCGAAACCGTAGAATCCAAAGCTCTGATACCAAATGTTATGAAACCAACTCACAAAAAGATAGGAAAGATAGATCAACGAATTAGAAATCAACCTCTTCAAGGGGGAAGCCTCCTTTACATTCCACAAATGAACAATTCTTGGATGATACAAATGAAACAACCTCCTTTCTATATATAGGAGTTTAAGGGGTCACAATATAATCAAAGCCGACATAACAATAATAATTTAAGGGCACAAAAATAACAATAGTGGGCTTCTATGGGGCACAATAATAACAATATGGGGACAATAGGGGCACAACAATAACAATAAGGGCTACAATGACAATAGTAATGGGGGAATCACTAGTATTATAGGGACATAACATTCAAAGTTAATAAATAGGCACTTTACTTGTTCTATTTCGAATGGTTTCTACCAATCGTGAATCAAGTCCAAGTTTTCTTTATCAGTTGCGCTTAATTATTAGCATACCTTCTCAGGTTTAGAGTTAATAAATAAGCACTTGACTTGTTCTATTTTGGTTCGTTGAGAGACGAGTCTCTTGAAACTTCTTCAAGACGAAAAATGGGATGGATAGGAAAAAGAATGTGATGTTATGACCGTGGGATCAGATAGTTGATACAATGGGAATGATGGATTTGGACAACATACTTCAGTAGAATTCAATTTTCCATGTTATGTTTTGCTTGCATTCTTAAAATATGTTTTCCCATTGTACTACTCTTGCACTTGGTGAAACTAATATGCTTTAACGAGAAAGGCAACCTGATATCGTCCATGACATTAGTTGTAATATGAAGATCCTTGACTGACTGGTTGGAATGGAGGTTGGTGCTCAGTTTATATCCTTGTCGTGTAATTCTTGGTAGTGATCAATAATGATGTAGACTTCCTGAGATCATTTTCAGTATATAGAATCCTTGAACTTTGCAGTGAACTTAATTACTTTGATTCTTACGCCGCTCATGGAAAAAGTGATCAACTTCTATAAATGACATCCTCTGCATTGAAAACCACCCAACACAAATTCCTTTTCATCTTTTATAAATATTATCGGCTTAGTTCGTTGGCAATCTCTACTTAGGTTGAGTTTATATGGCAAATATGGGATTTGGATTGGATTGAAAGCAGCCAGTGGCATCGTATTTTGGTTGTTAGCATTAATCCACAAAGAATAACATTTAATGTTTCTTGTGTGTATACTGACACGTCAAACTTTGTTCTTGAGATGTGCACCTTACCGCCATTTATAAAAGATAGGCTATGGTATATTACATCTTCACAGTTTATAACATGTCCTATTTGAAAATGAAGTGATATATAACAAGTACATAATCATTATTGCAAGGGTGTGCCAAACAAGGCATTTTCCAATAATATCTCCAAATAAACAACCAATTGCATCACAAATAAATCTAGATAAAATAATTAGTAAAAAATATAAAATTAATGAGTTAAAGTTACACTTTAGTTTATTGAAAAATATTTCATAGTTCGACTAAATTAATATCAAATCAATCAAATACCCTTACAGCAGGGATAATAATATTTTTGTGTGGTGTAAATCGATAGTAGGTTTTAAAATTTTAAGTATCCAGGTGTGTAGCAAAGTTAAGATGAAAACAAATAAATAAAAAGGAATGGTTGTGAGGAAGTAGATGATAATAAATATGGTGGTGGTTGGATATTTGTAGCATGTTATAGGGTTGTTGTATGTGTGACTACAATAAAATTACTATTTTTTTGTCATTGGACAATAAGTAGATATGAAGTCCATTGTTCATAGAGTGCATCCATTCTCTTGCATATAATATGTCCTGAGATATCAAAATTTTATAATGTCAACAACAATGAATATGTTTAAGATACCTTGAATAAGTTTTGTTAGAAAGTAGGGCATCTCACACTTTTCTTGTGTCTTTATATTTGAATGGTGTGAAGGAAAGAATATTTCAATATATAGCATACATGTTTTGGTCATTTTGACTTTGAATAAATGGGTCTAGTTCCCTATAATATTGTTCAAGTTTAAAATATAATGCAGTGGTCCCTAACCATTTATTTTTAGCACTTATAAGTCATCTTCAGAGGCCTAAATAATCACAAAAGACATATGTTTGGATTGCAAGTGATATTGGGAATTATTTGAGTGATTGGTGGACTGGGTAGAGGTATCAACAATAGATTTATGGTTTGATGATACAAAACTAGAAACCTAGGCTGAAATAATTCTTCTTGGAGTTCATACGACATGCTTAAGGACAAAAACTAGCACAAATGCACCATGAAGAGAATTGTTGGCCTTGAAGTTTCAGCTCAATAAAAATTGATGTTTGGTACAACATTAATGGGTCATGAAGTTTAGATCATGCTTTAAGTATAAAACTTAGGAAACTAAATCCTAAGAATTTATAGGCCTCATGTCCTAGGATATTATTTATATACATAAACTAGGGAGATAGTCCATGATATTTATTCTATGATTCAGATTCCATATAGCGTGAAATCATGAAGATGGGTTACACTTTTGGGCCAAATGTGGCGATGAAATTTCAAATGTTTCCTTTTTTATTGAATTGTAGCCCTCAAAATTCATATAAGCATTGTGAATTTTGATTCGGAGTAAAAGGAAAATATGTGGAGAATTACATTTTTGTCCTAATGATATTTTTTGAAAAAAAAATTAGTGTCGCACAATCTCTCAAATTTCCATTAAATGCAATATATGTCCTTACCAATTTCGCAAAACTTAAGAGGTATGTGTGTGTTCACATAGCATAACTTAGTCTAAAATGTGTCATTTTTAATAAATACATATATTAGCATGATCTATATGGAGATAAATAAGTTTTTCATATTAACAAATATTTTTTATCCAAAATTATATCTTTTTATTATTTTTCGAAGTTGGTGAAGTAATATTTCAATTGCATTTTGGAGACACATGTGTTCATGTAGTTTTTTTTTTTTTTTCGTTAAATAAATTGAAAAACCAAGAGTACCCTTTTGAAGAAGAATCGTAAACAAAGATAGTGGTATTTTTTGAAATTTTTTTGTTTTGTATATTTTATGTTACTGATTTTGTATTCAGCCCCTTTGAAACTGTTCAAAAAAGTTTCAACCATTATGCTTAAAGGAAATTATATACAAAATATCATATGAATTCAAAAAGGTCAAACTCATATGCCATTCGATAGAGAGTTCCTTACTGAATCCAACATGATCAACTCTGTCACTTAAGGACAAATTTTGCTTGGAGTCCGCCAGGATACAAAATAGTGTTACAAAAATCTGCAGAGGAGGATCTAAAACTCTATTTTTTAGGCCCTCAATAGCTCGATCGAATATTTGAAATTCAAATTTCAAATAGATAATGTGGTAAAACAGAGGCTTGATTGAGCTATAGGCTTGATCTATCTATCATAATTATCTTAAAAAAAAACCTCTCAATACTTGTCTTTAAGCGAGTTATAAAATTGATTTATTCCACAAAAATATTTTTTCTAAATGTTGAAATATATTCCAAACTCTAATTTTCCTTAATTATAAATCCAAATTTTATTTTATTTTATTAAGAAGATAATTACAATAATATATTCTATAGAATATTTTAACTCTTCTTTTCCAATTTTGAAATTCTTAAAAATGATAATTTGTTTATTATTTTGATTTTAAATATAACATATTTTTATACTTGTAAAATTTACGTAGAAACTTTAAATAAAAATAAATCAAATTATAGTAAATAAATAAATAAAAACAACAAACTCAACTAAAATAAATCTATAATATTATTATTTAAAAAATAATTTTATATGCACATTTAAATTAAGATTACTCAAATTCAAATTAGTCAAATAAGGTTTAAAATTTATGGTTTCCTTATGTTTTTATTACTTTAAAAATATATATTGTAAGCCTAAGTCAAAGTAAAAATTTCTATATATACTTCGCACTTGTGCGGACTAAGGGTAGAATTGACATTTTACAAGTTGAGAGAGATATATAACTGTAGATACCATTGCATCCATTACAACTATATTCAATTATAACTTATAACTATTACAACTACGTTAATTATTATTGTACTCACACACACACACACACACACACATATTTAAGTATAAGTTTGATTTTATTAGATATGATTATGATGGAGGGAATCATGTTTATTAACTCTTAATTTTATAAAATATACATTTCCATCAGCATCAAATTCACATTTTTGACATAATATAGGAACATTATAGTTTCAATTCCAAGCAGGATAGAATCTTTTTTCAAATCTATACACCAAAACGCTAGAAATGTTATGAGAAATTAATCCACACCATTGTTAATTACCTATTCACATGTAATTAGTAATTAAATTTATTTATTTTAATTATCAAATACTTACAATTTTAAAGTTTGCATATCATTGTTGATATTTACATAAATTTTAAAATTTCCATCTTTAAGGCTCAATTGAGCTTTAGGGCTCAATCAAGCTCCTAACCTAGGGTTACATAGGAGCTTGATCAAGGGTTTGTTTAAACGCTCAATCGAGATATTTTTAAGTTCTTCAATAGCTACACCGAGCACTTAAAAATTACTCGGTCGACCATCCTTTTTTCACCAGATTGCGTCCTCATTTCTCCAAAAAGTGTAACCCAGCTCCATGTTTTCACCCTATAAAAATCCCCAAAGCTCCATAGTTCATATTGAGACATATAACCATTCACATGCATAGTATGATATGGTTAAGATATTGATATTTTATGTAGTAAGGATGTGTCTTGTGCTCTAGGCCATTGTGTAGGACCAAAAACTAGAGGAATAGGCCCTAAGGGTTTCCTCTAAGACTCATGTCTCATGCACAAAGCTCCATACCATAATAAATGAATTACAAAATGAACTCACATTTGGTGTAGAATGGATTGGCCTAATAGAATCATGCGTTTTCTCAATGCAAAAAGCTAATGAATTTGGCCCCATAAATTTGTTTTGTTACTCAAAGAGTGTACAGAAGGTCCTAAAACACCATAAAGGCTCTATACAGGGAAATATTTATGTATGATTGGTATATGGGAATCACATTGGAAATCAGTGTACCCTAGGTGATAGGAGTAACAACTAATTTCTTAATTATTATTAGTTTCTAGCAAGGATCATGGGCCATGGAGTAAGCGCCTCAGAGAATCGTTACAGTCCTTGGGGGACTAGAAGACCCTTAAGAGGTCACACATGGTGGTTTAGGAGATCGTTCATGGCCTTGGATAATTACAAGCCTCGTTTAAGGCTTGAACCTTGGAAGTGTTTGATAAATATGAATTGAATGGAAATGACTAGTGAAGATAAACAACTTCATTGGGGTTCATTTTAGTAGCTCCATGATAACAGTTGTCATACCACCTTTTTTCCAAGGGAAGCCATTGTTCCCATTGATGTGGTTTTTCAGAAGAAGGGCATTTCAAATAGGCTATATTTAACCATATATTTGGGGATGATATCTAGTGCTCATGTCTGGTTCAATACCCTATAATTTAAACAATTCTTATCAAATTTTGCTTGTGAAAATAGGGTCTAATTAAGAGGATGGAAGTGGGTGTTGAAAATGGCAACAAGTAAATCGTGATTTAATTTTCCTTGAATTAAATTAGGAGAAAATTGGAATTCCATATCACAAGACAACAAGAATGATTTAACTAAGTTAATTTCACTTAGTTGGCTCAATTAATTCAAGTTGAGGGCCTAACTTGAGTCATGTAGAGTGGTTCCTAATTTTTAGGAGCCTAGGTTGAGTTTAATTTGATTTGTAATAGTTTAATTCAATTAAACTGAGTTAATGCTAGTTAAAATAGTTCCAACTATTGGAGGAACTAGTAGGATATCTAGCAATGGGGTGCATCTTCATGTAACTAGTTAATTGATCAATCATCCATAATTAACTCATGCATGCATGAAATTTAACTTACCCAATTGAGATTGGAGTTTAAGGGCATTTACTATCAGTTGTATAAATTTCTGAGTTGTACATGTGGTGCATGTAGTCAGAGAAGGGTCTATAGAGATTGCACAATTCAGGATGGGGATTTCCCTAATTAAAAGGGGTATAATTCCTTGAGAAACAATGCAAAGAAATAGGAGGTTGGCAGGCAACAAAATTGGCTAAGTATTGGCCAGAGTCAACTTGTGAGGCAGTGAGATAGATTATACTTGTGCAGAGATTGTTCAGGTTGAACAAGCATTGTATTTCTTCTCTATTTTTATGATCTAATGCAATATATAGATAGGAAGGGGTTTTGAGCAAAAATCTTTCCCCTTAGATAAATCTTTGAGCATATGTGATTGAATATTGTCTCATGTTTATGTTGTGATCTCTCGCTCAATTAATTTTTTCTGCTGATGAGTAGAGTAGATTGGAGTATTTTTTTTTTTAGCATATTACATAAGCAATTTGAATCTACAAGGAATTTCTACATTGTATCAAAGAAGGAATCACAATAGAAAAGAATAATTTGAGTTTGTCTTTGCAGGTGAAATTGAATTTGCAGTATCTTTCTTTAGAGATAGAAGGATGTCGTACTATGGGTTGAGACTCAAGTATTCCCTTGAGGGTAGATGAAATTATATTGCTTGGAAGGATAGGATGGAGGCAATGTTGGAAGATAATGGGCTGAAGGAATTCATAGACAATGATATTCCTAAACCTCCAACAAATGTTGCTCAATATTTGGCAGAGTGGAAGAAATGTGTGGCAAAGGTGAGGAGGATCATACTAGAAGGAGTTTGATATCATATTATATCGAATATCCACTGGAATGATACCCCATATGCAATGTGGGTAGCCTTGATAGAATTGTTTCAGAATAATAGTGACCATAGGAAGTTGGCATTGAAGGAAAATCTTTGGAATATCAAGATGGAGAAGAGAGACACAATACCATAGTACCTGAGCAGGTTCACCCAATGTCGGGATGAAGTTGGGAGTGTTGGTTTTATAGTTGTTGAAGATGATCTGGTAAGCCTAGCACTTCTAGGCCTTCCCAAGAGTTGGCACAACTATTAGGATTCGGTAAATGGGTGGGAGAAGCTACCAAATTGGGAGCGATTGTGGTAAAACTTGGTGCAAGAAGAGATAAGGTGGAACACCATCGATGGAACCTCATCCAAGAATGATGATGAGGAGAACTTTACCTTAGCTATAAAGGAAAAGAAAGGGAAAGGGAAGAAATCCCAATCCAAAGGGGATTCCAGTCAAGGAGGCAAGAAGAAAAACTTGTCCAAGATTAAATGATTTCACTATCATGAGCTGAGACACTATGCCATGAAGTGTACACACAAGAAGGCTAGAAAGAAGCCCTCAAGAGGAGTGACAGGTGAAGCTCTAGCTTCATATTTCAAACTGGATTTCACACTCATTGCATGCATGGTGACATCGGTGATGGGTAGTGTGTGGTATCTAAATATTGGAGCCTCATTCCATATGACGGACAACAAAAAAAGATTCAGTGACTTGGAGGAGAAGGACCTCCATATGCACATCGTGATGGGACTCGATGATGGAAGGTATACCGTGACCGATATCGGTACAATTACTTTTTAGAGGCATTCTAGCTCTCCTCTCAAATTAAAAGACGTCATGTATGTTTTGGGTCTAAAGAAGAATTTAGTTTCAATTGCTATGTTGGAAGACCCGTTACATAACATTTTGTCACTGTCCCTGTACTCCCCATTCCTTGATCCTGGAGGACCTCTATAGTGAAACCCGCATGCTTTGCCTTCATGAAGAAACTCCCATTGTGTCCCTCTTCATGAGTAGATCAATTCCCTTTTGCACCATTTCCCCTGAAACTTTTGTTTTGCCAGTTTACAAGACCAACGCTAATGGCCTTTGTCTCCCTCGCACTGATGTGCAGAGATTAGCATTATCCCTAGCATTGATTAGAGTGATTGAATTGTGTTCCAGTTGCACCGGTCCTATTATGGAAAGCTTTTTAAATTAGGAGCCGAAGCTTCCAGCTCTAGAAGCTTCATAACGAAAGTATGGTAAATGGTTTGGCTGGATGGGGTCAAGGATGACCTTTTGGGCTCCTTTCCCCTATAATTATGGAACTATCTCAAGGGATAAGCTCTTCTCCCATGAGAAGAGGATCCATCTCCCATCCATTCATCCTATATAAACCTTCCTTCTTCCCAAGCACAAGCTAGTGTTAGTGTTGGAGTGTTGATATTTGTTTGCTGTTGTTATTTTGGTTTGGAGTAGACAACAAGCTATTACTATTTGTGTGAGGGAGAAGTGTGATTTGGTTTGGAGTGAAGCCTAAAGGGAAGAGCCTTAAAAATATTGTTGATTGAGGCCATCATGGAATGCTAGAAGAAGTGTGTGGGAACCTGGTCTTGTTAGAGGAGGACTGCAACGTCAAGACAAATGGTTGCAATCTCTCTTTGATACTAATATATGCAACTATCGATTGATTTCCTACATGATTTGTCATATTACATATTCATGGCTTAATGTTTCTTGACTTGTTAAGTAGGTTGAATTACAATTTTTCTATTATGATGTTTGTTGTTTGTTATTGTTTACTTATTTCAGTTGCATGAAGAAGGAAGTGAGAGATAGCTGGAGCAAGCAAGCGAGGACATAATCAAATAGGATAAGCGAACTAAGAGGTAGGCCCTCTTAATTGGTTCTAACCCAAGGAAATCTTCCATAGAATGTATCTATTGTGGCTAGACCCATCATCGGGCTAGAGGAATTCGTTTATGTTGGAAATTATCATTTTACTTCACCACAAATTGACGACTCCACTGGGTAATCAATCCTTTTGTTTGTTTTTGATTTCATGATTTCGTGTGAACTCTTCTAGTTCCACTTTTTACCTTTGGTTTTGTTTCTTTTCTCCTGCTTACTGGCCCAAGTTTGAAATTCATAGTAGTAGAATTGGTCTCTGTTTCAATTTTTTTTTATTTTTTCCTTGGCTCCCTCGATCAACGTGCTTAATCCACTAACAGTCGCGTCAATCAATGCGAGTTGCTGAGAAACAGTTGCGCCAACCAGCCTCTAGCACTTGTTGTCAGTTAGGTAGTCACATTGATGCATGTAAGTGAAGATTAGGGCTTGAACCCAATCTTGGCCAGTGTGTTTTGCTCTTGTGATTGTGACCCGTAAGCCTTTTGGATCATCTTCTCCTTGACTAGAGAGCTTAATTTAGCTTGGTTTGTGTGCTTTCTTGGTTTAGCCCACCCCCTGATGTGTTAAGTCTAGCCCTGTGTGAAGTTCTTTTTTATTTTTTCTTTGAAAACCTCGATCAACGCTATTTTTGGCCAAACAGTCGCACTGATCAAGCCTATCAATGCTAGTTTTAGCTTGAAAGTCATGCCGGTCGTGCTGATCGGTGCTACTTTTGGCCCAAAAAGTCGCTCTGGTCTTTGAGTTAAGAAAAAATCAGAATTTCTCCCATTCTAGTGCCAGTGTGTCTTGACCCTCAAACTCTCTTCTTCCTCCCAGAAGTGACTAGGATGCTTTCTTTGCTTCATTTTCAATTGAATGAGTGAAAGAGTCTTTTTTGTTCTCTTATTTTGAGTGTCTCTTTTCTCTTTCCATTCATATATTACATTGCTTTTTTTGTCGATTGAAGCATTTATGCGTTTGGTTTGTTTGATTCAGGGAAGAAGTTGCTTTTAGTTTCATTTATAATGCTTTGGATTTGATTGATGTTTGTTTGTTCGGAATTGTGAAAAAAATTCATTTAAATTCCTTTATGTGAAGGATCCATTTTGCATTTTATCAAAAGGAGAACATCATTCTAGTTTACTTAAGCAAAAATATTGCATTAGTAGCGTTATGGAGAAGCTAAAATTACATCATCATAATCATTGCAAACAAAATGAAACTTCTTTTGTTGTTAAGGGAAGATTAAGTGTGTTTAGGAGATTTATTAAAGAAAGATTTCATTCTTTGATTGTTCCATTGATTTTGTGTTCCCTATCTCTAAATTAGTGTTAACTTTCATCGAAGACAAATATCTCTTTTCTCATATAGCTGCATATAAGAGTTGTCTGATGACAATGGTAGGGCCTTGTAATTGGAACCTAATTCAAGATCAACCGTTAAAATTTATTGAGTTAACCTAATGAAGAATTGAAACTTAACACTCACATTTAGTGGTCTAGGCTAGAGATGTGTTCCGACGTCTTTAAACCTAGCAGTTGTCATTCGCTTCAACACTAGATAGCACTAGTACGGATTTGTGCGACGCGTACCATTGAGTACATAACGAGAGACCCCTCTAGGCTACAATCCTTTATCAATAGGAAGTTGAGTCGACCGCCTTGCAAACGTGATACACCGAACACAACATTTGGGGAGATTGCCTGCCCATAGTTCTTGGTTCGCCGGGAGGTATTCTGTAGTTCACGGTTTCTTGGTAATCCATGTTACCTAGATAATCCAGAGAAGTCATTTGATATTTTTGACTCATTAAACTGAAAATATCATTTGAGAGTTTGTCCTTTCGAGCTCATTTCCAATCAAAAGTGATAGAGTCACCTTTCATCCTTTTATCGGCTCTTAAAACATGAAAAGGCAAAGTTTTGTTTTAGTGTTCTTAAATTAACTTCCCACGAAATATTCCTGGTTAAAGTTATCTTCCTTAGTGATTCTTTAGGGTTGATTCTAATGGAAAAATTCCCAGATTCTACCAGTCAAGGGTTCCCCTTGATGGGAATCCTGGTCCTTTTATTTC
Organism: Pinus tabuliformis; assembly: GCA_031772625.1. NCBI lineage: Eukaryota > Viridiplantae > Streptophyta > Pinopsida > Pinales > Pinaceae > Pinus > Pinus tabuliformis. Next base: position 1,152,974,035 of record CM062805.1, on the reverse strand, counting down.
GTTTGGAAATACTGGTGCTTCTTATATGGCAACATTGTCCCTTCCTGGGTTAACCATTGGTTTTCCTGTCTGATTATTTTCGACCTTGATGATCTCGAGTGTCCCAACTCTACCCTACCATCTCCTTCATTTGAATAATGTCACAAGGATTCTAAGGTTGACGTCTTCCCTTCTTCCCTTGTTTCTTCCTCTTCCTCTTCTACTTTGCCTGGTGAAAGTTTGAAATACAATAACTAGGAGGATAAGAAGAAGAAAAAGAAGACGAAGAAGAAGAAGTCAGATAAGTGAGAGGACAACCATGCAGCTGTTACTCCAAATGCACCTCTTGTAGACAAACCTTGTGATCCTCCACAGAAGGTTAGATTCCCTTGCAAGTTGTGTAAGGGTGACCATCTCCTTCGAGACTGTCTTAGAATTCCCATAGTCTTAGAGGTATGGTCTCAATACATGAACTGACCATCCCCATCGACCTTTGGAGATCATGTCGATGCTACGCCTTCAGCTAATGATGGTAAGAATAAGGGAAAGATTATATTCCCCTATAGGTTATGTGAAGGAGAGTATCTTCTTCACCTTTGTCCTCCTATGGATAAATATTCCAAAGTTTTAGAAATCCTTGCAACTCCTGAACCCAAAATTCCTATTGTTATCATAGGCTTTGTTCTAACCCTCTCCTAGTTGGTAAAGAGAATGACTTGGATTCATTTCTTACCCATCCTTATCTTCCTAAGAGAGACTCTCTTGTGTTTGTTCCCAACCAACCACTGGTCGAAAAGAGTGTCGACTTGGTTCCACTACCAGTTGCTCACTCTATTCCGGGAGAGAGTGGTGACATATTGCTTATGTTCTTCTTATCTCCTCAGATTCTCATGAATCGAAGAGTGACCCTCCCATCCCAGTTGTTCAAGAGAGTCCTTCTCTTATTCCTGTACAACATGGGGGCAATCATATGATACCCCCACCAAGTAGTTTTGTCGTTTCTTTCGATTGGGGTCCATTAACTGCTTTCCGCCTCCCATCTTATGTGGCTTTCTAGATTACAGTACAAGGCTATGATATGGTAGTACCTAGAACTATATTAGATGAGGGTACATCTGTTAGCATCATGTCTTCTACTACTTGGCAAGCTTTCGGTTCCCCACAGCTTGTGCCTGTCACCTAGAATCTGTTGGCTTTCAATGGAGGAACCAGTCAGCCCTTGGGGATCCTTTCGAAGTTCCCTATTACTTTGGGAGGAAGGACTCTCTATATAGATGTGATGGTAGTCCAAGGACCCTTAGATTTCAATCTTCTCCTTGGATGCGACTATATTTATATCATGGGGGCTCTTGTTTCTTCATCTTTCCATGTGGTGTGTTTTCTACACGAAGGGAGAATTGTGACTATTGATCAACTGTCGTTCATTAGTCACCAGGTGCCTCCTTTGCAACCATAATCCCCTATCGGTTCTTGTTTGCAAGAAGTATCTTCCTCACCATAGGTCAATTATGTGGCTACTCGTTTCATCTCCGCGTTTGCTGATGATCACATAGATGGTATAGTACATTATTGGGGGCATTAGAACTTGATCTGTCTGTGGTACCAAATGACATGTATTCCTCCCAGAGCGTGGTTCTTCTGTCTAATGAAGACCTCTTGGGAGCCATGTTCTCATATGGTTCATGAACAAATGTACGAGGATAGTTCTTTTTCTTGTGTCAACCTCGTTAAAAATGGAAACAACGTCCAAGGATAGTTAGTTCTTGTGTTAACCTCGTTAAAAAATGAATGAAGGGTATGAGGATAGTTCTTGGTCTTGTGTCAACCTCGTTAAAAAATGAAACAAAGGGTTCAAGCATAGTTCTTTTTCTTGTGTCAATCTCATTAAAAAATGAAACAAGGGTCATGAGGATAGTTCATGGTCTTGTGTCAACCTCATTAAAAAATGAAACAAAGGGTGTGAGCATAGTTCTTTGTCTTGTGTCAAGCTCGTTAAAAAATGAAACAAGGGTCTCGAGGATAGTTCTTTTATTGTGTCAACCTCATTAAAATAATGAAGCAACTCCCTTTTCCAAATCTAATCTTTGATTAAGATCTCGTAAAATCCCAGTCGAGTCTTTCCTAGATCTCGAAAGTGAACCTTCATTCCATCCACCTAGATGAATGAAATGAAGCTTGGGGGGCATGTACCTCGATTGAGTCATTATACCGGGGGCATGCAAACTTATTGCAAGCATAGTTTTTCATTTCAAGCTTATGTAAACATGAAACTAAATCCAGACAGAGTTCTCCATGGTTCAAGCTTGTGTAAAAATGAACCCATGCCCAATTTACATCTCGTGATTGTCATTTTTATTAGCTAATTTATGCTAGATGAGCCTTGGTTGTTTCATTCCATCGCCACCATCTCTTTGGCCAATCATATGCTTTCACTTGGTTGTTTTTCCTTTCCTGAGGGACCGCAACGATGAATGGTTTTATTAGTCAGCCTCTTGACCATTACATGTTTTGAGTAGTTCCTATATTTCCGGAACCAGTTGCTACCCTTTATACTATTTGTTCCTCTAGGAAGTGTCACCTTTAAGCTCTTTTCTGACTCGTAAAAAATGAAAATATTGCCGTGTATTTTTTCCTTTTTGATTCGTTAAAGAGAATAAAAATGGGGGGTATGCTTTCAGCGCTTTTCTGACTCTTTAAACATGAAAATATCGCTGAGCCATTGCCATTTCAAACTCATTAACGGATGTGAAATGTCACGTGCCCAGTATAAGTTTACCCCTTTTTTGGGCTAGGATGCACTATTTACAGAAAAGGTACTCCATGACTGAAATGGTAAAGTGGTTCTCTCAAGTATTGTTTTCTACCTTTTCAGGCTCGAGAGACACAAATGTACGAAAATGGACCATGTGGATTTTTCTTTTATGTGTCTTTTTCAAACTATCTAAACATGAAAAAGATATTGAGTTACACCTTTGTCGGACTCGTTAAACTATTAAACAACATCAGATTCGTCACCATGAAGAACATGAGCTTCTCCTTCCTAGGGCTCGTTAAACTTACTAGGTCTGATTCGTCCGAAGAATGAACTTATAGTGCAAACATATTCTATCCCCTTCAAGCTTGTGAATAAAAAATTTTTGGGGTACCTGCCAGAAATGGTGGGGGAAAATTTGGAAATCTAATTAGTGGTGTCGGCAGCTCACTCTTGAACATGACACTTTTTGCTTCATGTCAGGTTGGGACATCCTCCTTTGTATCGTTGACCTTCCTGGGTTTGGGCTTTTTTTTTGTCTTCCATTTGATCTCTGCCACGTCATCATGACCACTGATCCCATGGATCCAAAAGCTGCCAAACTTCCAGTTGTGTCGCCAATATGTTCAAGAGTTGTCCTTCTGCAATTACACTTACCTTTGATTCTCTGTATCATCCAAAATCATTTTGAATCCTTTTGTCTTGTGTTGATAATGTGGGAAACATTATGGCCTTCCTTCGACATAGCTGCTTTCCGTCGGCTTCAATAGATTATCTGGGAAGTTGACCAAGAGACTCCATTCCAGTACCTTAGAGCTTGCATGCCCTAATGGAAAGTTCTTCGCACTCGACGACAAGTTCATATCATTTTCTTTTGATCTAGTGATTTCACGGGTGTTTGACTTTAGTTCCTCTATTCACATTCCATGGATTGCGTTGATATACCTTGAGGACCATTGTCATTATTGGTGGTTTCTCTCGTGCTTTTTAATAGTTTACATCATTGACTGGTAATCAAGTGACTTTCTAGCATGTTCAATGTTAACACATTTAATCACATGTTAGAATTTGTACTTTGATCGGGTCGTGTTGGAGTGCAAGACCTTGGAATCAGATCACAAAAGTCCAAGTTGTGAAGTGATGTGACATGGTTATGATGATATGCATGTCTCTTTTAGATGGCTGGCTGTGACCAAACCATGAGTCATCATATGTGATCCTTCTCATTGTTGGATGGCTGCAACCATACCTTGGTTTCATTATGATCCTTTTTGACGGATGACTACGCCCATGCCTAGATCCATTCACATGATCATTCTCTAGATGGCTGCGTCCATACCATGATTCATGTATCATTTGATAGAGCTTTTAGTTATGTATATTTATATGTAGTTGCTTGGAGGCTTTCCGACGACAGACTACGGTTGCCCGCACTGATTCATAAAGCATTTCATCCCTCACTCTAGCTCGGCCTTCACGCTTTAGGGGGCATATGTTACACACCATTTTGTCACTGTCCCTGTATTCCCCATTCCTTGATCATGGAGGACCTCTACAGTGAACCCGCATGCTTTGCCTTCATGAAGAAACTCCCATTGTGTCCCTCTTCATGAGCACGACAATTCCCTTTTGTACCATTTCCCCTGAAACTTCCATTTTTCCCAGTTTACAAGACTAGCACTAATGGCCTTTGTCTCCCTCGTGCCGATGTGCAGAGATTAACACTATCCCTAGCACTAACCTGAGTGACTGAGCTATGTTCCAGTCCAGTCCTGTTATGGAATTTTTTTTAAATTAGTATTCGAAGCTTCCAGCTCTAGAAGCTTCGTAATGGAAGTTTGGTAAATGGTTTGGCTGGATGGGGTCGAGGATGTCAGTTTGGGCTCCTTTCCCCTATAATGATGGAACTACCCCAAGGGATAAGCCCTTTTCCCATGAGAAGAGGATCCATCTCGCATCCATTCATCCTATATAAACCTCCCTTCTTCCCAAGCACAAGCTAGTGTTAGCATTGGAGTGTTGATATTGGTGTGTTGATGCTATTTTGGTTTGGAGTAGACATCAAGATATTACTAGTTGTAGCTGTCTAGTTGTGTGAGGGAGAAGTGTGATCTGGTTTGGAGTGAAGCCTAAAGGGAAGAGCCTTAAAACTATTGTTGATTGAGGCCATCATGGAATGCTAGCAGAAGTTTGTGGGAACCTGGTATTATCAAAGGAGGACTGCAACATCAAGACAAATGGTTGTAATCTCTCTTTGATATTAATATATGCAACTATCGATTGATTTCCTACATGATTTTCCATCTTACATATTCATGGCTTAATGTTTCTTGACTTGTTAAGTAGGTTGAATTACAATTTGTCTATTATCACGTTTGTTGTTTGTTGTGTTTACTTGTTTCAGGTGCTTGAAGAAGGAAGCCAGAGATAGCTGGAGCAAGAAAGTGAGGAAATCATCAAACATGATAAGCAGACTAAGCGGTAGGCCGTATTAATTGGTTCTAACCTAAGGAAATATTCCATAGAATGTACCTATTGTGGCTATACCCATCATCGGGCTAGAGGAATTCGTTTGTGTCCGCACTTATAATTTTACTTCACCACAAGACCATGTATATGATGTGATACTTAAGAAAGGAAAATATTTCATTAGACATATTGACACGGAATAAGTGAAGCGGATCAGGGTTCGGGTGAATAGCCTCTACAAATTGGATGTAGAATATCGTGTTGCTTTGAGCACGAAAACCGAAAAGGTGCATAGACGAGACATTGGTGAATTATGACATAGGAGACTTAGCCATTTTCATAATGGAGATTTGAATATCATGCAACATATTTCTACAGGACTTCCCAAGGGTGCACTAAAGTAGCGAGATACATGCAAAGGGTGTAAACTGGGGAAGTACACCAAAGCCACCTTTGATGATAAGGATAGTAGAGTGCAAGAAGTCCTTGAATTAAGAGTTCACTCAGATGTGTGTGGTCCTTACTCAATCGCCTCCATGAACAAGCACATGTATTATGCTATATTTGTAGATGATTTCTCACATAAGTGCTGGATTTTCTTCATGCAGAAGAAATACCATACATTCTCCATATTTTGTGAATTTAAAGCACTTGTTGAGAAAGACATTGGTAGGAAAGTGAAGGTTCTCATGAGCAATAATAGTGGTGAATATGTGTCGAATGAGTTCAAGAACTTCTATGCATTAGAAGGAATTTGATGGGAATTAATAACACCCCATAACCCACATCAGAATGGGTGGCTAAGAGAAAGAACAAAAGTATTGTGGGAGCTGCATGATTAGGGCCTACCATTGCACTTGTGGGATGAAGTATGCAACATAGTTGTACATGTGAAGAACATGAATCCTCATCGGATTCTCGGGATGAGTAAACTAGAAGAATATTTTTCAGGAAAGAAACTAGATGTGTCACACTTTAGGATCTTTGGTTCATCAGTTTACTATCATGTTACCAAGGATGTAAGGAAAAATCTAGAGCCAACAACTGAGTTGGGCATATTTTTGGGGTACACTGATACACCTCAAAACTATTGGGTGCACCTTCCATTTCACAGGATGACAATTTTTCGTAGAGATGTGAAATTAGATGAAGAGAAAACAACGTAAACTTTGAAACATGAATTGATACGATTACCTGTTTCATTGAGGTAGCAAAAAAATTAACCGATTTTGAAAAGTGGTGATGCATAATACATGTATATTTTTTTAGCATAGTTTTTGACACTTTAATTTTTTTTATGTACATTAGTTTTTAGAATGTTAATGATTTGCATATTGATTTTAAAAAGTGATGATTTTTCATCAAGTCCTTTTTTTAAAAGGTTTATTTTTTTACCTTAAATTTTCTAATGTATTAAATGTAAATATTATTTTCTAAATTTAACAATTTTTGAAGTGGTCTTCTTCTTCATATATATATATATATAGTAGTGAGGTCTTTAGTTTTTTGCATAGTTAAAGAAAAAGGTCAATATTTTAAAGTTTTGATATTCTACATATTTATATATTGTTAATTAATTTATCAATGAACATCAAATAATTGTCTCAAAAAAATAATAATTTTTAACAATTGACATAAAAATAAATATTTTGAACATAAATATAATTAAAAAGTTACACATTGATAATTTTTTGTTAGAAATGACATGTCAAAATCACAATTTCATAGGAAAAAGAAAAAAAAATGGTTAAATAATAGCTCTTTTTTTATGCATTTCATGTCAAAAAATAATAATAATCACAATTTTTTTCAAAAAATAATGATTCACATAAAAATTAAAGCGAAAATCACATGATACAAATATTGAACATATAAAAATATTAACTGAATACTTGTTCTTCACATAACATGTCAAAGTCAAAATATTACAAGTATAACTAATCAATAGTTACAAAAAATGAGTTTGAATTCCAAGCATAACTTAAATTTAATCAACAATATCATGTAATCCAAACTCTTCATCCTCTAGAGTTTCATCATTGTCTTCTTCCACAATATTTTCTACTTTATTTTGCTCTTTTTCGTCTTCTGATGGATCTTTGATGTCTGCGAATCTCCCAATGTATTCCTTTCCAATCATTCCATCTAATGGTGGTTGAAGTTCCTCTTCCTTTTTTTGCCACACATGATTCATTAAAATCCCATTTTCTCAACCCAATTTCTTGCATTGCATCTAGAAGAAATTGAAGAGCATTAATTCTTTGCCGAATAAATTTTCATTGTACTGGGTCTTTTTTAATGACAATGCAATTTCTGCCTTTTTGTAGGCAACATGCTAGGGTTGTACCTAATTATCAAGCACAAAAGAAATAATGAAGTAAATTAGTATAATGACATATAAATTAAGAAAAACAATATCGAAATTAAATTCTATATAATAAAACTTACCTGAGCCTGAAAATAAATCTAGAACCCAATTCCTTCATTGTAACATAAGTCTATAATATAGTTAATCAATGACTGTGGTTTTTGATAAATGTTAACTATCTCTCATTTTTCTTCTTTATATTCATATATTAGTGTTTTTACAACAACATTATAAACCAATACTTGGCTATGACTCTTTCCATCTACCCGATTAAGAAGCATAAACTTACAGCTATCATATTTTGTCCACCTATCAATATGGATGAACTCACAATCATTTATAATTGGTTGATCTTCACAGTTAAGAATATTTGACCTTTTCTTGTAACGTGAAATAGTAAAAGTTCAATTAACTTTTACATAAATGGTTTTTTTAACATTAATCAAACACAAAATTTCGACGTCTTACCATGTAAGTTGTATCCTTGAGTTTGTTTTCCCCTTGAAGCTTGTCAATAACATTGCCAATTGTGTGTCTGAATGAAATCTCACAAATATACATAATGGTGATGATGTGACTTCTACAAATCCCACAACCACTTTAATAATAACTTGATAAGTATAAGGGTCACTATGATAGTCAATGTTTGGAATATTGAAACCACGGGGAATATCTGCAATAACTAGAGAATAATCCCTTTTAGGTATGAGTTTAGCAATGTCTTCACAGTCACCTTGTATTACTTGATATTAAATAGTGTCAAGCCCATTCCAATTGAAATGAGCAAGAGTTAGATCAAGTTCAACATTCCTAAGACGCTGCTTTCTTAGTCTTTCAATCTTAATTTTTTCAATAAAGCTTATGAAACTATTTGGTGCTCCATTTACATATTTCCTCATCTTTAATAAAATAAACAATTATATGTATAAGTTATAAAATAAAAATAGTATACAGATGAATAAAAATGAATGTATAAATTAACATACCTTTTTAAATGCAAGATAATTTTTTTAGTGTTGATGTAGAACTTGAATCTGGGTAGTGACATACAACATCATCCCAGCTATATTCATTCAACAATTTAAACATTTTTTCTTGTATTTTCATGTAAAATTTGTCACTGAATAGATAAAGTAACAAAAGTTAATATAATGATATGTATAACAAATACTACCAAGAACAATATGTTATATTTAAAAGAAAATTATAATTTAGAAATAAGTAAAAATAAATCAACAAACTTACTTTCGAAATTCGTCACACATTTCGTCCAATGATAATTCCCCTGACTTCACACAAGATAATATTTCTTTGACAATTTTTTCATCCTTCACTCCTTGCAATGCTCTCCAAGGTGTGATAGTCATATCTTCTGGAAGCTGCTTCATTTCAGGACCTGATTTACTGCTGCTACATACCAATGGTTTAGATTTTTTTACCCTCTATTTTTTAATGCCAATGTTCTCCTACATGCTAAAAATATCATTAGTCGATTCCCATATCTCTCCAGTTCTAAATGCCAACTAGAAAATGTTATCAATACTTCTGAATATATCAGAATGTACTTTGCCACCTTTTGAATTTATTTTTTCCTCAATTTGATAACTTATTTCCATACAACATTTCTTTAGAAATTCTAAAGTAACATTTATCTTATCCCCACAATTTTTTTTCTTCAAATTCATTATGAATAAATCTAACCCTTTCGATGAAAGTCATAGACATCCTATACTCATTATCTGTATTATGATCCCATGCCAATAACTTTGCTTTATATTTGATAAACCAACATAAATGATACATTTCATTGTTTCAAAACGTGTGTTATTGGGATATTCCTCCATCAATTTCCTTTGAAATTTTACATAATGGTTCCCCTCAAGAACATAATAATTGTATTCAAAAGATTTTGACTTATCAAATGCTTCTTTGTTGGGAACTTGAACTGGATCAACATGAAGCACATAATTAACCACATGAGAATATGGATTGTTGATCTAAAAATGGGGCACTTAGGCTTCTTGTTAACTTACAAGAACCTCTCCCACTTCTAAAGCTTATTTATTCCCAAGTATTATTGATTAACTAATGTGGAATTAATAATATGGGTGAAAATATAGGTGTATACTTATGTTTGTTTTAAACTGTTTATATGTTGTAAATTGATTTGCTTAGACTGATACAAAAAATATGACATTGAAACAATGCAGCAAGCGAGCATCACACATAAGACAACAATTTAATTAGGAGTTCACCCAAAACTCTTGGGCTACGTCTCCATGAGCTCTAGTCAACTCGACTAGGCTCTCTGGGATTATGGCAACAATATTTTTACAAGCTCTCTGGCTCAACTCCATGGTTTACATAGAAACAATGGGTTTAGAATGCTATTTGGTCCTCAGCTCTGAAGCTCTCAGCCTTCTTGCTCTGGCTTTGGCTCTTAGGCTCTTGTGTTGGCTCTGGCTCGTCGGCTCTAGCTATCTTGAGCTCTCTCTCTCTTCCTCTACGTGCCTCTGTGGTCCGCTTGACCTCCAAGCGATCCTCGACAACCTTCTAGTAACCTTTTTGCAGCTTTGCTGCCTATCAATCTCACTCTCAGGCTTTCTCATCCCTTCATCTCTCTGCACTGCCTACTTATGCCTCTTAGTCATGCTCTCAGAATCAGCAACCCCTCTGTCTCTGTCATTGAATGGATTTAAGCCTATCAATTCTTGTCTGTTCATTTCAGCTCTTGGGGTCTCTGGCTCCTGGTCACTATCCCTTGATCTTCCTTCTGGAGCATTTAACAATCATTGCTAACATCCCAAGGTATGGGTGCCACCTATTTTGCAAAGGAAAAAGGCCACTGGCGCGTTGAAATCCCAAAGATATCATTTCTCTATTTACACAGAGAAATACATCGGAAACACTGAAAAATCCACATAAACGCCATTTATCGTTCTTGAAATTCCCTTAAATCTACTTTATAACCATATCGGGTCCGCCTTTGGCTGCTGTTGTAATCTCCACTATTGATCTGAGAGATCTAGATCCAATGACTGAGGTTCATTTCGAGTGGCTCATGCGTATGGGAGTTAACCTCCTGAAAAGGGTGGTTTTCTCTCTCCGGCACTTGGACATGTGGTAGCCAGTGTATGGGCTTGGGCAGAGCCTGGCCAAAACCACTTACCGCCTACGGCCTGCCCGAAATCCCACTTGTTTTGTGATTTCCCTTTGTATTTGAAAAATACATTAAAACATGAAAATCCTGCAAAAATGGCTCATATCAGACTTGAAATAATACACAACAGCATTAATAAACCCTTTCGGGTCCAGTTTCATCGCATCGGTGCTTTATCCTTTGTATTTCATTTATTTAATGAAAATGAAAAATACAAAGGAAAACACTATTTTCCAGATCTCAAAATATATCAAATATCATTCATAATTTTATCGGGTTCGACCCTTTTATCGACATTCGGGGTCGTCGATTGCCGATTTCCATTATTGGCGATCGCAATGTTGCTCGGCCTTGGGTTCTGTGCATCATCGATGCCAATTCGCTGATTCGATCATCGGAAATCGATGATTGCATGATCGGCGATCAGCAAGTCACGTGATTGCAATCGCTAGGTCCAGGGTCCCGATATTGCTTATGGGTCTACCTTCGATCCAATTGATCATATTGGTGGATTGGGGGTCTCTCGCCTTCGGCCTAAGTCCTTCCCTTTTTCCTTTTTCCGATTCGATTTCCCTTTATAAGGGTTTTTTGCCCATTTTAGGGGATTTTGCCTCTTTTTGCAAAGAACAAAGGGCAACTTCTTCTGGTGATAACTTCCACATCCTAAGTCCATTTTTGCCCATTCAAGTTTTAGTAGATTCAGAATGAGACGGTCTCTGCAATGGGGCTAGTTGCAGGAACTTCCTTGGACTTTCATTTTTCCCTCTGTGAGGAACACTTAGACTTAGGAGTCTATCCAAAATCCATTTTGGATCACGCCTTCCCACTAAAAGAACTTTTGGTCTCAAAAAGACTGATATACTGATCTAAATAGTACCTGATAGTAACAACACCCTCTTCTTTCAGCCTCCACACACTTGCCTTGCATAGTGCCTCTGAACCAAAGTCTCTGACCACTTCCCTTCTTGGATGGGTTGGTCTTCGTGGGAAGAACTATCTTCCTCCTTGTCTTCTTGCAGAACTTCTGCTAAAATGGTCATAGAAGATGGTTTAAACTTCTTTGCCTTGATCATTGATACAAGGTGGCTCAAACAAATGTGAAGTTCATCTGCTCCATAAAACTTTCATTTGTACCTGTTTGAAAATCTGTCAATAACAACTGTTAACAACAATAGAAATACAAACAACAAATGGATGGCCTAAACTCCTACTTCAACAAAAGAACAAATTTCACATCTTGTGAACACCTCCATGCCTTACATCTGCATACAAATTATGGACTAGGTAACATGCCTACAAATCATGCCTTTAAAACAAATGACCCTTCAAGTCAAGCATGTAGAAAAAGACCATTAGGACTGTTTTCAAAAGATGAAAAACTTCATTATTATCCCCATCTTGGAGACCAAGTTAACTTCTCCCAAGTCAACATCGCATCACATGCATGTCAAAGCAATCAACCATACAAGTTAATTACACATACACTTTCAAAACAAGGAAAACATCAACATCCCTGTGTCCCTGCACATCATGATCATGCATGCATTTCATCTTTCAACTTTCACTTAAGCACACCGTACTTTCGAAGCTGAAATGAAATATAATGTTGAAGCAACAAAGTGAGTCTCCTACTCAACTTCTCCCAATTACCTTCTTGGTAAATTCATACAACTTGCATCTCATCAACAAAGAAATGCAAATAAATGCATCAATAGACATGCAACCTTAATTGGAAAAGAACGCTAGCCATTTCTTACCAATCCAGTTCCAAGGTCTTTCATTTGTCTGCACATCAATATCAACATGTGAATCATCCTGAGACACTTCATTAATGGAAACTTCCTTTCCATTTCTTCCATCTTCTCTTTCCACTTTCCTCAGCTTGTGTGGAAGCATTGTTGGATTCAGAGTCCAACACCTTTCAGCAAGATGCCCTTGCTTATGATAGTAAGTGCAACACATGTGCATCCTCTTGACAGCATGATTTTCCTTGTCCAAGGGACCTTTGGCTTTTTTCTTCTTCTCCTTCAAAAGTTTCCTGTATGTGGCCATTCTCTTCCAACATCTAGAAACATGATGATTATCCAAACCACAAAAGTAACATGCAACTCTTTTCCCATATCTATGTGGAAATCTATCATGCTTTGCAAAATCAAAAGGAATATGATTAGAACCAGATTTATACCTTTCTCTTTCACCTTTATTGCCTTCATGAGGAGGTGAAGCAACTGAAGAAGTGGCTCCCTTTGGAACACCCTAAATCTCTTCAATGCTTTCAGAGTTTCCACAACTCTCTGGTTCAAGTGTGTGCTTTTGAACACTTGCATCCTGCAAGTGATGTTTCAAGCTATTGCATTCTTCCTAAACACAATCTTCACACTCTGCAATGAAACTCCTTCTTGGAGTTGTTCTAATGGTCTTCATGTAAAATTTGGAACTCTCTCCATAAGACTTTCCATAGCCAAGCCCCAAATACTTAGGCCTTTCCTCAACCATTATTGGTTCAACAATACCTTGCGTATGCTTTCCTGCGCCCTTTCCTTCATAGCCCATCTTGGACATTAGCTTGGAACCTATGCCTCTAGTATGTTTTTCAAAAGAACCAATATAAGCATTCTCAGAAGAATTTGAAGAAAAATTAGAATGGTTTACCTCTTCTTCAAGATGATACTTGACCAAGGCTTCTTTGGCAATAGAGAGCTGTGATTCCAACTCATGCATCCTCTTCAAGTTCATATTTGCAATACGAAGTTTCCTCTCCATTTCCTGCAATCTGTCAAAAATCAACTGCGTCTATTCCTTCATGAAATTCAACTGCTCTCTAAGTATGCTGCTCTTTCTTCCATCCTCATACATTTCTCTCACCTTTTTCATCATGATTACCAAGTCTTGCTTCATGTCTCCATCAAAGAGTCTTGTGATGGAGAAGGAATTTGAGGATACACTTGAGGAAGTTATCATTATGCCAATGAACAAAGAACTTCAAACAAGATTAATAAAGATCTTATTTAAGCAACCTTTTGCAACAAACCCCTTGTGCTTCAATGATTGTCTTGAGGTCATTGGGAATAGAAGAATGCCTTCAGCCCTTCTTCCTTCCTGGACTGAGCTATCAACAACTTTCCCTTTTCCTATGCAAACTCAGAAAATTGTCAGTCTGCAACAAGGATACCATCAATCAGACAATCAACCCTTGATTGGCCAAATACCTTCCAGACAAGCAATCTTTGCTTTGTCAATCAAGCATTTTGATATAACCTTCTTTGAAGTTGGGGTTAACCAAACTTAAGCTCTGATACCATTTGATCTGAAAATGGGGAACTTAGGCTTCTTGTCTAACTTACAAGAACCTCTCCTACTTCCAAAGATTATTTATTCCCAAGTCTTATTGATTAACTAATGCAGAATTAATAATATGCTTGAAAATATAGGTGTATGCTTATGTTTGTTTTAAACTGTTTATATGCCGTAAATCAATTTGCTTAGACTGATACAAAACATATGACATTGAAACAATGCAGCAAGCGAGCATCACACATAAGACAACAATTTAATTAGGAGTTCACCCAAAACTCTTGGGATACGTCTCCATGAGCTCTAGTCAACTCGACTAGGCTCTCTAGGATTATGGCAACAATATTTTTACAAGCTCTCTGGCTCAACTCCATGGTTTACATAGAAACAATGGGCTTAGAATGCCATTCGGTCCCTAGGTTTGAAGCTCTCAGCCTTCTTGCTCTGGCTTTGGCTCTTAGGCTCTCGCACTGGCTCTAGCTCATTGGCTCTAGCTATCTTGAGCTCTCTCTCTCATCCTCTACATGCCTCTGTGGTCTGCTTGACCTCCAAGCGATCCTTGGCAACCTTCGAGTGATCATTCTGCAGATTTTCTACCTTTTAATCGCACTCTCAGGCTTTCTCGCCCCTTCAGCTCTCTGCGGTGCTTGCTTATGCCTCTCAATCATGCTCTCAGACTCAACAACCCCTCTATCTCTGTCATTGAACGACTTTTAAGCCTATCGGAACTTGTCTATTCGTTTCAGCTCTCGGGCTTTCTGGCTCCCAGTCGTTGTCCCTTCATCTTCCTTCTGGAGTGTTTAACAATCATTGCTAACATCCCAAGGTATGGGTGCCACCTATTTTGCAACGGAAAAAGGTCACTGGCACGTTGAAATACCAAAGATATCATTTCTCTATTTACACAGAGAAATACACTGGAAACGCTAAAAATTGTGCATAAACGCCTTTTATCGGACTTGAAAATCCCTTAAATCCACTCTATAATCATATCGGGTTTGCCTTTGGTTACTGTCCTAATCTCCATTGTTGATCTGAGAGATCTAGATCCAACGACTGAGGTTAATTTTGGGCGGCTCATGCGTACGGGAGTTAACCGCCCGAAAAAGGTGGTTTTTTCTCTTGGGTGCCTGGGCACATGGCAACCAGTGTATGGGCTCGTACCACTTACCGCCTACATCCTTCTCGAAATCCTGCTTGTTTTGTGATTTCCCTTTGTATTTGAAAAATACATTAAAACATGAAAATCCCGCAAAAATGGCTCATACCAGACCTGAAATAATACACAATAGCATTAATAAACCCTTTCAGGTCCAGTTTCATTACATCAGCGCTTTATCCTTTGTATTTCATTTATTTAACGAAAATGCAAAATACAAAGGAAAACCCTGTTTTACGAATTTCAAAATATATCAAATATCGTTCATAATTTTATTGGGTCCAACCCTTTTATCGGCATTGGGGGTTGTTGATCGCCGATTGTCGATATCGAAAATCATAAGGTTGCTCAGCTTGGGGTTCTATGCATTGCCGACACTGATTCGTCGATCCGATCACTGACGATCGGTGATCGCATAATCGGCAATCAGCGTACCGCATGATCGACAATCAGTGAATCGCGTGATCGCAATCGCCAAGTCCAGGGTCCCGATATCGCATATGGATCTGCCTCCGATCCGATTGATCGGATTGGCAGATCGGGGGGCTCCCGCCTTTGGTTTAAGTCCTTCCCTTTTGCCTTTTTCCAATGCGATTTACCTTTATAAGGGTTTTTTGCCCATTTTGGGGGATTTTGCCTCTTTTTCCAAAGAACAAAGGGAAACTTCTTCTCGTGATAACTTTCACATCCTAAGTCCATTTTTTCCCATTCAAGTTGCAGTAGATTCAGAATGAGATGATCTCTGCAATGGGGCTAGTTCCAGGAACTTCCTTGGACTTTCATTTTTTCCTCTGTGAGGAACACTTAGACTTAGGATTCTATCCAAAATCCATTTTTTATCTATTGTACCTCATCAATGTCTTCAAGTTATGAACATGCAGGTGGTGTGGCTTTCTGATTTGATATTTAAATTGTCCTTCACTTGGCTTATAGATTTGTCTCACATTAAGCTGAAATGTACGACCACCCTCAATTAAGTTTGTATTTGTCAAGTTATGTCGAATGGCATTTTGTTTGTTTTAATTATGCCATCCTCTAAATCAACTCCTGGTGTAATGGTTTCCCTACTTTCTTTTGAATTTTCACTAGGATCTTCACTCTTGGCATTGACTATTTGAGAATGATCAAATCTCATTTTCTTCCTCCTCTTTTCTTTTAAACAAGTAACATACTCATCATTAACTAGAACAAAGACATTCTTGGGCATTTTTACTTTTGGTCTTTTACAGTGCTTCTCCTTTCTAACATTAGTTCTAATCTCATCCTCGATAATGGAAACATATTCTTCAGTGTCAATTTCAACTTCCTCATCTTTAAAAGTAACCTCTCTACCTTTGCTAGATTTATCCACTATAGACATTCTTTGTTGATCCCTTAGATGTAGTTTTGAAGCATCATGAATTACTATTTTTTTCTTGTTTTCCATATCTTCTTCTAACCCTGAGTAGAAACTGCTGACAGCATTCATAATATTTTTCTCTATGAAATGAATGCCTCCCAACATAATTGAAAGATTTTCAATAAAATTATATCAATCAAAATATCATATGTCAATAAAAACTAAGTTATAAAAATACAATGATACAGTTACAATAATGTAAAGCACATAAGTATAAATAACAATACTTACCATATCTTATGCAATCTCATTTATAATTTGTCTAAACATCTTTGTAGATTCTTTTGTTATGTCATACATTGACAATGATAACTGATATTTAATATTGTCATGTGACTTGGGCGGTTTTGTAAGTACATAAACAACTTCAATGTCTGGTATCAAACAAATGTCTAGTACTTTTCCTATCACCTCATAAATTTCACTATCATTAGGGATATCAACATATAGATATATCTGCATATGTTTTTCACCTTCTTTATCTTTCACATACCATAAATTTTCCGTATGCTTCACTTATTTTGATTTCTTCAAGTATGAAATCGTCTTCTTATCGTTTGAGGCATTTAATAGATTTGTAGTTATTAGCTCAGGTTTGGGTCATTCAATAATGTTTTTTGAGGATCCACCTTTGATTTTAGTAGTCTTTGGTTCAGAAAGGTTCACAAAAATATTCCTTGATGCCATTTTCCTGTAAAAAATATAAACATATATATAAATTAGTAAAATACAAAAAAAACAATAGCTTAAATAAACAAACAAAATTAAACAAAATCTAAAAACGATAAATAATTATAAATCATAAATAAATTTGTAAAACATAAGCTTTAATTTTTATTTTTTTTAAATGGCTAGCCCCTCCCGCCCCACCCCAACGGCCAAACGGGCCCATGGGGGTGAGGTGGGGGGGGAGGCGATTCTACACACAACCCCCCTTCCCACCCCACCCCAGTGGTCCAACAAGCCAATGGGGGTGGAGGCCCAATTCTTAGAATCAAAACTCCAACCCCACAAGTCATACGGGCCTCCACCCCCACGGGTCCAACGGGTCTCCACCCCCACGGGCATGTTGGGCCGCTGGGGTGGGATGGTGGAGGGGGGCTGTGTGCATCCCCTCTCCCCCATCCCACCCTGATGGCACAACCCCCCTCCCCCATCCCACCCCGACGGCCCAATGGGTTGACCCCATGTGCCTGTTGGGTCCCTGGTGTGGGCAGCCCCCCCTCGCCCCACCCTAGCGGTCCAATGGGCCCGTACGGTTCCTCCACCCCCACGGGTTTGATGGGCCTCCATCGCCACGGGCGTGTTGGGCTATGACAGGGATTGCGTGCATCCCTCTCCTGCCCCTTCCCCGCAACTCGTGGGGGTGGAGGCCCGATTATAATAATTTTCCTTCACCCTTGGTAGGCTAGGCCATGAGGGTGGGTGCCACCTGCCACTAGGACTGGGCCCACTATGCCAACTGCAGATGTAGTGGCCTTCTACCTGCAATGGGGCTGTCAGGTAACCCTCGCTCATCTAAATTTTTAATTTCTAAAAAAAATCTAAATTTCATTAATAAAAAGTTAAATATTATTTTACTGGAATATGTTTTTGTTCTGGTATTTTACACGAAGACAACAACCCAACTAACACATAACTACTAGTAAACTTATTGGAGTTTAAGACTTGCACACAACAAAAGGGAAACTGACCTTTCAAATGTGATAATCTTCCATTGAATATGTTGTCGATAACATTGTAGCTGCTCCACAAAATCGCTCCAAGTCTTTTAACGAACCTCAAAAAGCCTTGATGTGATGTGTGGAATAGCGATAATGAAATCTATGATATAGCGGAAATTACAAAATTATTTTACCGCACAGTGAATGTGGGATTAATTTGTTTTTATAAAAACTTTAACATTTAAATATTGTGATGATGATATAGTAAATTATGATAAAGCGAACATTATGGAATTGTTTTACCACATGGTGAATGTGGTATTAATATTATTTTTTTTAGCTTAACATTAATCGTGTTATGGCAATATAAAAATTTATTTTAAATGTGTGATAAAAGATATAATAAAAATTAAAAGAAACATTCAATTGTCTAGTAAATGCTATATAGTTTAAGTAAAAAAATAATTTAGGTAAAAGATTTAGTTTAAAAGATTAATTTCATAAGAAAACTCTAGTTAAAAATTTTCAATAAATTGTAGAAGAAAATTTTGGAGGGAAAAATTTCGGCGAAAATTTTTAGAGGAAAATTTTCATTCTTTACGCTATATATTATCATTAGGAGAGAGTGAATTTGTGTCATTTAACCTCTTCTGTTTGAAAGGCATGGATTCTTCTGATAGTGAAATTTCGCTTTCTGAAGCATCAATATCTTTGTCGCATAACAACTCTATTCATATTGATGAATATAACAAAAATTCTTCCACTATGAATAGAGAGTCAAATCTTCCACTTAGTCCTAATCCTAAGGACTATGAGAGTAGCATTGATGAAGGGCAGGATGAAGAATTTAAAATAAATAAAGAGTCATGGTTTCCACTTAGTCCTAATCATATGGACTATGAGAACAGAAGAGATGAAGAGCATGATGAAGATTTTGAAATAAATAAAGACTCATGGTTTCCACTTATTCCTAATCCTATGGATTATGAAAGCGGCAACGGTGAATAATTTAAAATGAATAGAGTCACAGTGTCCACTTAATCCTAATCCTATGGACTATGAGAGCAACAGTGATGAAGAGCATGATGAAGACTTTCAAATGAATAGAGAGTCACGGTTTCCACTTAGTCCTAATCCTATGGACTATGAGAGAAGCAGTGACGAAGAGCATGATGAAGGATTTCAAATAAGTAAAGAGTCGCAATTTTCACTTAGTCCTAATCCTATGGACTATGAGAGCAACAATGATGAAGAATTTCAAACGAATAGAGAGTCATGGTTTTCACTTAGTCTTAATCCTATGGATTATGAGAGCAACAATAATGAAGGCTAGGATGAAGAATTTCCAATAAATCAAGAGTCACATTTTCCACCTAGTCCTAATCCTAAGGACTATGAGAGCAGTCATGACAAAGGGCAGGATGAAGCACTTAGTCCTAATCCTAAGGACTATGAGAGCATCAATGATGAAGGGCAAGATGAAGCACTTAGTCCTAATTCGAAGGACTATGAGAGCAGCAGTGATGAAGGGCAAGATGAAGAATTTTCAATAAGTAAAGAGTCACATTTTCCATGTAGTCCTAATGCTATGGACTATGAGGGTAGCACTCATAATGCACATGATGAAGAATATTCGATAAGCATCGAGTCAAATTTTCCATTTAGTCCTAATTCTAAGGACTATGAGGGTAGCACTCAAGAAGGGAAAGATGAAGAATATCCTCCAATTCAGTATTTCAAAATCAAAGATGATCATAGTGAGGATAATATTCCTCATAATGATGATAAAAATGGTTATACAGATGTTGATCAATGATGGAGATGTTGCCAACAAATATTGTATTGAGGAATAGGAGCAAAAAGTTTTGTATGAATCCAAGATGTTCTAGTTCTACAAGGGGTAGAGAAGAATATCTATTATGAAACCAACTCACAAAAATATAGAAAAGATAGATGAATGCCTTAGAAATAAGCCTCTTCGAGGGGGCAACCTCCTTTACATTACACAAATGAACAATTCTTGGATGATACAAATGAGAATAGCTCCTTTCTATATATAGGAGTCTAAGGGGTCATAATATAATCAGAGCCGACATAACAATAATAATGTAATGACACAATAATAATAATAGTGGGCTCCTATGGGGCATAATCATAACCATATGGGACTACATGGGCACAACAATATAATAAGGGGGTTGTACTAATAACAATAAGGGGTTACACTAGTAGTATAGGGATCTAACATGCCCCTCTCCTTCAAAAAGTGTTATCCTCAACACTTGATTAGTTCTTCATGCTTCTGTATAAAATTCTTATCCTTCCATGTGGAATCTTAAGCGGGTAAGTTCTTCCACTTGATGAGATGCTCTGAAATTGATCATTTTCGTAGCTGTCGACTTCTCGGTTCTGTGAATGCTTCAGGTTCCAATATGATTTTTCCTTCCTTGTCAAGTTCTAGCAATGTTGTTGCAACCGGGATCTTCAGAAACTTTTGAATGAGTTCCCACCCTGCTTCGCCATTCTTCCATTCATCACTTGATTTGTTTATCAAATTTGGTTGGATAATAGAAATAGCACAAAACAATGCTTCTACATCATCATCCTTTCTTGAAAGTGCATCTGCAACAACATTTTTCTTCCCTTTTTTTGTAGATGATTTCAAAGTCATAACCCAACATATTTGTGACCCATTTTTTCTGTTCTTCTAAAGATAATATTTGTTCTAAAAAGTATTTAAGACTATCATGATCCATTTTTACCTTGAAGTGTCTTCCCATTAGGTAAGGTCACCATTTCTTAAGTACATGTAGTATTGCCAACATTTCCTTCTCATAAATAGCTTGCTTTAGATGTAGATGTAAAAATACCCAATCTCCTACATCAAAACTTCTTTCACTGCGTTGTTGATCTACCTGTTGTTTGATTTTATTTTGCACCAAAGTGGCGTTATGCTTTAAAAGTTGAAGAACTTGTTGTTGATGCTCAATGTGATCTTTCAATGCTTAAATCTTTTTCTTCGTGATATGTCCTTCTATCTTTAGAGTTTGAGGAGTGGAAATTTCTTCCAATGCATTACAAGATATGGTCAGATTCATTTCTTGATGCGCGATGTGATCTTTTACTTCTTGAACATTTTTCTTCTTGATATGTCCTTCTATATTGATAGTATTAGGAGTGGTAATTATTTCCAATGCTTTACAAGATATGGTCGGATTCATTTCTTCTTTCTCTGGGGTTGGTTCTTGGTGTATATACTCTTCTTTTGACATTTCTTGATCCTTTTCTTCCTCCTCTCCACAATCAATGTAAAATAATTTCTTCTTAGCACACTTATGACCTTTAATGTATTTGTTATTACAATTGTAACGAAGCCCTTTTTCTCTTTTTTCTTTCAATTGTTGTGGTGTAAGCCTTGTAGCTTGTGGAAGGCTAGGAGAAACAACACTTCCATCTTTGTAGTTGTGAGGGGTAAACTTCCTTGTTGCCATAATTTTTCTTTCCACTTTGTAACAAAGCCATTTTTCTCTTTTTTCTTCCAATTGTTGTGGTGTTGCTCTAAAGAAGGTGTTGCTCTTTGTATCCTCATAATGTGCTATCATTTCCTCCATGAAAATTGACCATGTAACAAGTTGTTTATGAGAACAAAGCCCTTTATACCATAAAAATTGATCCGGTTCTAAATATGAAGATGCAATACATACCTTTTGTAACAGTGGTACACCATGTAGATCAAAATATTGCTCCATCTGTAGTATCAATTTTACTGGATCCTTTCCATCAAACTTCCTCATATCACCTTTTCTTGATTTCAGGAGCTTGATCTTGAAATGACTGTAACTTTGTACTTTCAGATATCAAAGTTCTGAAATTGTCTCTTGCAGTAGCCCTCTGAGTCCTCTTTCTAACCCCACAAGTCTGATCAGAATTTGATTCTCCAAGAAAGTGTTATGCCCAATCTCCTAAGATGACCTGATTATATAATGTTTCAGTAGAGCAAACTGTATGACGTGCCTTGTGTCACTGTTTCGACCTTCGGATATGAAAACTATGCACAAAAAACTACAATCCATCCTCTTTCTATAACTTCTTACGAAATTTCAATTTGTTGCTCAGAGAGAAAGTTATGAAAATTTTCCCATGGTCACCTATTTAGGATGTAATTCGGGAGTCTGCAAAAACCCTAACTTCCTCAGATAATATATCTGAAAATATAGAAAGAGAAGATCTAAACTTCGGATCCGAGATTCAGAACGATTTCTTCTCAAATGGGTTTTTTCTTTAGCTTCTGAAACTTCATAGCGAAAATGTTATAGTGAAAATACCATGATGACCTATTTTAGATGAAATTATGGAGCTTGCAAAAACCCTAACTTCCTCATATCATATCTCTGAAAATATAGCGAAACAAGATCTGAAATTTGGATGCATGGTTTAGAAAGATTTCTTCTCAAATGGGTTTTTTTTAGCTTCTGAAACATTGAGAAAAAAAGTTATAGTGAAAATACCACGATGACCTTTTTAGAGTAGCGAAACTCTAGAATCCAAAGCTCTGATACCAAATGCTATGAAAATAGCTCACAAAAAGATAGAAAAGATAGATGAATTCCTTAGAAATAAGCCTCTTTGAGGGGGCAACCTCCTTTACATTATACAAATGAACAATTCTTGGATGATACAAATGACAATACCTCCTTTCTATATATAGGAGTCTAAGGGGTCATAATATAATTAGAGCCGACATAACAATAATAATGTAAGGACACAATAATAATAATAGTGGGCTTCTATGGGGCATAATCATAACAATATGGGGACTACATGGGCACAACAATATAATAGGGGGGTTGTACTAATAACAATAAAGGGTTACACTAGTAGTATAGGGACCTAACAATATCTCACAAGAAGAAGTTCTATCAATGATCTCATTTCAAGTGAATGTTGTAAAAACGATTTCTTGAAACATATGGATTTCAAGTTTGCATTGGAGAAAAGGAAGAGATATTTGTCAATGAATAAAAACATGAACATTTCATATTTAGTGGGGTGCATGAAATTTACATTGCCAGGTTATGATTATGATATTGGGTCTTTATTTATCTATAGAAAGGCTTTAAAAATGTTTCATTACACAGGTAATTTTCATTTGTCAAGAATCCATGAAAATTTGGAAAAGGATCCCACATTTTATTCAAGAGTATGTCATAAATGACAGTTTGGGTCATTATCAAATACTGCAATGTCATGCATGAAAGACTTCTTTTCAAAGCATGGAGAGTGTATGACAAATTGAGAGACAATACATATTCCAGATAATTTCTCAAGATGAGAAAGCTACAACAAATACAAATAATATGCGGAAGGTGCTGAAGGAAATGGTCGATTTATTACATATAAATATTTTGTGAAGACATGGAAGAAAGAATTCAATAATGTCCATATTCCTAATAAGAAAAGGAAGGGGATTTATAGTACATGTGCTTCCCTTAAATAAAAAAGGGATAAATGTGAAGGGGCAGAAATAGGTAAGCATTCATAACATTAATTTTTAAAATTGTATAGTCATCAACTATGAAAATGTATTTATTAATGACTTTCTTTTATGTTGTGTAGATTCCATTGTGAAAGCGCTTCAAGAGCATCGCGAACAACAAACAAGTGAAAGGAAAAAGTGTTACAAGCATCAAAAGAAGTGTTATGATAATCTAAGTAAATATTTGGGTTTGAAAATTGATGGTATGGACCAGATGAAAACATTTCTACCACATTTTGTTTGCACACCCAAATATTTACAGGAGGAAAATTTTATTCAGTATCACTTGGTCAGTTGTATGGTATTCAATGGGAAAATGTTTCCAAGGGTATACTTCATAGCTCCAAATATTCATAATGATGTAAATATAAAAATAACCATAATTCATGATGTGCTTTCTCATTGGTCTGGTAATCTTTCTAAAGTTTTGTATCTACAATTGGACAACACTTGTCGTGAAAACAAAAATCAGATTGGTTTTGGATATCTAAACATGCTTGTTGAATTGAGAATTTTTCAAAAGGTAAAGGTTGGTTTCCTTCTTATTGGGCACAATCATGACCATATTGATTAGATGTTCAGACATTTTTTAGTCACCTTGATGAGGAAGGAAGTTGGGAGTTTTCCATCATTAATTGAATGTATTAAGAAATCATACATGCCATAGCCTATTTTGATACGAAGGTTTATTCTGGGATAGCATGGTGAGAAGAAATGCATTGAACAACTTAATGACATTAGTTTCCAGCATCAATTTTGTATCAAAAAAATTGATGGCAAAACACTAATGTGGGGCAAGAAGTATTCAACTACTGTAGAATGGGCGTCATCACTAGGTTTGGCATTTTTGAAGTTCATTCCAGATCATCCAATATTTGAGTCAAATATATTGCTATTACAATTAGTTGCTAAAGTTCATAATGCACACAGAATAGAGATATACATTATTCTGATTGCCTAGAAGAAATTAAAAAATGTTTTAGATATACATATGAGTACTTTTATATTATTGATTTAGTTTGGTATATTTTCAATAATAAAACTGATAGCATTTCAAGAACAAATGAAGATATACCTTTGAAAACTCCATTTATTTGGCCACAAAATGTGTCAAATGAACATGAGGAAAGAAATATTATTGAACAACGACAATCTCAAGGTATTATTAATTCTTCACAGGTAGAGGAAAGAGAAATTTATATTGGTTCTAGAAGATCTTGTGCACAACATGAAGCCATGGAAGACCTTTATAGGGATTCAATACATGATATTAAGGAGGGTAGCATGACCGCAGTACTAGCAGATGGAGATACCAATGGCTATCCATTCTAGGTTTCTAAGGTTATAAAGGTCATTACAAAAAATAAATATGTTGCAGGTGTTGAAGTACATTGGTATGCCACAAATACACACCCATTCAATGGTGTGTACAAGCCAGAGATGGTAGTTGATAAAAAAATTGGCGGAAAGAGAAAAATAAAGGGTACAAATATAAATCGGCGACGCACAGACCTCTTAAAATTGGAGGATGTTGACATAATTGTTTATGAATTCAATTTAACAA
The DNA here is from genome assembly GCA_031772625.1 of Pinus tabuliformis. Classification (NCBI taxonomy): domain Eukaryota; kingdom Viridiplantae; phylum Streptophyta; class Pinopsida; order Pinales; family Pinaceae; genus Pinus; species Pinus tabuliformis. Next base: position 1,152,948,691 of record CM062805.1, on the reverse strand, counting down.
AGAGGGGAACTCTTCGCTTCAAGAAAATAGAGATTCTAAAGAGGTTGTTACGAGAAGAAACAATGTTGAGATGGGAGTCTGCTGAAACTAGTCGTAGATCCATCATAATTTTGAAACTGAAATGGTGAGCATGCATGTGGACTCAGATGGGGCACTAGTTGATGAAATAGAAGAATATGGAACATCCTCATATGCATCCAGACGTTCATATGAAGATGTGAATTTTGATGGTGTGCAAGAAAATATAAGTGATTTTGAATAATTGTCTAAGACAATTTATATAACTGATGTTTGCATCGTATCTTGAAATAAAATTTTTGATTTCCATATGGTGTTAAATGAATTTATGAATCATTTTTATGTTTGCTGGATTATATGTTTTAATTATGATAGTTTTTATTGTTTAGAATATCTACAATGCAACAATAACTTATAGATATAATCTATGTTTCACTCAATCTACAAGTGTTGACATTTTGATTAATTTAGTCATGTAATTTTTTCATAATGTCATGGTTTAAATGTGTTGAAAACTTTGAGTTTTTTAATTCTATGGTTGAAAATTTCCCTCCTTTTTTTTTTTTTTTTTAATGTTGGTTGAAAACAATTATAATTTTAGCGATCTTTTGTGTCATGTTATTATATGTTTAAAAACATGGATGAAAACGTATGGAATTTTTATGTGTTTCATATTCCATTATTTTATCTTTATCATCATTACTAAAAAATGTTGAAATTATACCTAGGAAAGAAAAATGTTATTCTACCAAAAACATTAGTGTTTTTTTCCTTAAAAAACAATTGTTTTCTTCACAAAAAAAATGGTTTTACTACCATTTTTTAAATATGTTGAAAATTAACCCTAAAAAAACATCGTTCCAGTATACACACTTTTCATTTTTAGCACTATTTTTCATGTTTTTTGGGGTTTTTGGCTAGAGTTCCCGTTTTGAGTTTACAATTCCCATTTCAAAGTTTACATTGCCATGAGATGTTTCCTTGAGAGGGAGATTCAGTTGCATGTAGATGAGGATATTTTGGCTCCATAGGAAGAACCTCGGGATGTTGTGGAGCAACCACAAGCAGAGGAGCAGAGAGTGGATGCACACACTCATGTAGAGACATCCATAGATGGAAGGAAGCTCACCAGGGAAGATGAAAAATTATTGCATGATGCTAGAGAGAATGTGGAAGCACCCACACCACAACACAGCTATAGGAGGTCACCATTTTGGTACACTGGGTACATGGCTTTGATGAGTGAGATAGTTGAGACAAAATCATCCTCATTTTAGGAAGCAGTGCAAAATCCAGCATAGGTTGATTCCATGGTAGAGGAATATGATTCCATAGTCAAAAACAATGTTTGGGAAGTCCTTCCAAGACCAGATAATAAGTCAGTGTTATGTTCTAGGTGGATCTACAAGGTGAAGCAAGCAACAGATGGAAGAATCAAGAAACACAAGGCCATATTTGTGGCCAAGTGGTTCTCTTGGGTGGAGGGAATTGATTACGAGGAGACCTTTTCTCCAGTAGCAAGGTACTCTTCTATCATATCAATTCTAGCACTTGCAGCATGGATGGGATGGAAGATACATCAGATGGATGTGAAAATAACATTCCTCAATGAATTGATAAAGGAGGTGTATATTGAGTAGACGAAAGGATTTGATACCTTCAACAGAGAGTCACATGTGTGTAGAAGCAAGGAAGTGTTGTATGGATTGAAACAAGCACCCATGCTTGGTACATCGAGATAGACAACTATTTCACCAGGTTGGGCTTCACCAAAAGTGAGGTAGATGTAAACCTTTACCATGTTATGGTTGAACGTAAATTATTGATTATAGTATTATATGTTGATGATCTAATTCTAACTAGTGATGAGAAGCTGATCAATTCTTGCAAAGAGGATTTTGCAAGGTAATTCGAGATGAAGGACATGGGACTCATGCATTTTACTCGGTTTGCAAGTACGGAAAGGACATGGGGAACTATTTGTCTCTCAGGGAAAGTATGCCAATGAGATATTGAAGAAGTTCCACATGGAGAGTATCAAACCCATAGACATTCCTCTAGCAGGAAGTTGGAGGAAAGCGAATGCCACTTCAGGTGAGGAGGTGGATACCACTATTTAAAAGCAGCTTGTGGGTTCACTTATGTATTTGGTGAACACACGACTAGACATGTGTTATGTAGTTAACCAACTTAGTCAAGAAATGGTTAAGCCAACCAAACTGTATTGGAAGGAAGCCAAACATGTGTTGAGATACCTTAAAGGCACCACTCAATTTGGTCTTTGTTACAAACAGACATAGGTAGTGAAGATACAAGGTTTCATAGATGCAAATTGGGTGGGCAGTCCATTAGAAAGGAAGAGAAAATCAGGAGGAATCTTCAGTATTGGGTCAGCAACAATTTCTTGCTTCAGTAGGAAGAAAATATATGTTGCACTCAGTTCAACAGAAGCAGAGTACATGGATGTTAGTCAAGCAACTTATGAGGATATCTGGATGAGGAAGATTCTTGTTGGGTTATTTGGTCAGATAATGGATCCCACCATGATTTACTGTGACAATCAGAGTTGTATCAAACTCTCTGAAAATCTAGTTTCTCACGATTGATCCAAGCATATCAACATCTCGTATCACCATCTATGAGATTGTGTGTAGAGGAGAATCATGTTGTTGGAGTAAACTCATATAGAGGAACAAGATGAATTTTAACAAAGGCATTGTTAGGATGCAAGTTTGAGTTCCATAGAGGCATGATCAAGGTAGCAGATAATCCCTTTGTTGTTGAGAGGGAGTGTTGAAAATGGCAAGAAGAAAATCCTAATTTAACTTTCCCTTGAAATAAATTAGGAGAAAATTGTAATACAACATCACAAGCCACCAAGAATGAGTTAACTAAGTTAATTTCACTTAGTTGGCTCAGTTAATTCGAGTCGAGGGCCTAACTTGAGTCATGTAGAGTGGTTTCTAAATTTTAAGAGCCTAGGTTGGGTTTGATTTGAGTTGTAATAGTTTAATTCAATTAAACTGAGTAAATATTAGTTAAACTAGTTCCAACTGTTGGAGGAACTAGTAGGAAGTCTAGCAGTGGGGTGCATCTTCATGTGTTCAACCAGTTAACTGATAAATCAATCATAATTAACTCATGCATTCTTGAAATTTGAGTTACCCAGTTGAGATTGGAGTTCAAGGGTAGTGTACTATCAGTTGTATAATTTTTTGAGTTGTACAGGTGGTGCATGCAGTCAGAGAAGGTCTTATAGGGATTTCACAATTCATGATGGAGATTTCCCTAATTAATAGGGGGCTAATTGCTTGAGAAACAACGCAAGGAAATAGGAGCTTTGAAGGTAACATCATTGGCTAAGTATTGGCCAGAGTCAACTTGTGAGGTAGTGAGATAGATTATACTTGTGCAGAGATTGTTTAGGTTGAACAAGAATTGCAATTATTCTCTATTTTTATGATCTAATGAAATATACATATAGCAAGGGGTTTTGAACAACAAGATTTTACCTTAAATAAATCTATGAGGATATGTGATTGAATCTTGTCTTATATGTTTATGTTTTTATTTCTCGATCAATTAATTGTTTATTCTGATGAGTAGAGTATATTCAAGTATTTTGTTTTAGCATATTATATAAGCAGTTTGAATCAACAAGGAATTTATATAGTGGGCATGCCATGCAAATTAAAAATATAATCATCAAATACTTTGGCTACAGAGGAGGGGGTAAATGGATGTTCTAAGGCATAAAAATGAGAATACTTGAAGAAATAATTAACTATTACCATGATCACATATTTTTGCCTTCCCTAAAAAATCTCATTGACATGTTTCCACCTCATGCATCAAATAGAGTGATTCTAAAACAATAAACTTTTAGTCCTTTTAAATGTTGCAATTTGTCTTCATGAAAAGCTAGCAAGGATGGTTTCTCTTTTGAACAAAGAGAACAAAATAAAATATATCGTGAAGAAAGAAAATGCTCATGTTTGTCCTTTCAATAGCTACATCAAACACTTTATAGAATTTGAAATAGTGATAATTTTTTTTCTATGTGGTTCCCAATCCTCCATGGAATAATTGTATTAGGCATATCTACCTGATCACTTCCTATTGGATTAACCATGGAGCTTGACCTTAAGAGAGTCGAGAGAATTGAACCTGTGACCTACCAATAATAGAAGTGCTTTAACTATAGGGACTAGACAAACTGAGCTAATCATCAAGGCTCAAAACAAAGATCATTTGCATAAGATATTGCTAATGATCCAAGAACCGATGGAATTAACCCATATATAATATTTTCATTACACCTTCCTAATTTTATCCATTGTATTATTTTCCTATTTTTATCCTTTTACCATTTTCATTTTATATTTACCATTTAGTATTTTACCTTTTCTATTTTCGAACAACCACTATCCATTTTTCATTATTCTTCATTTTACATTATTCTTATTACCCCATATTATCATGGAGTATTCCATACTTCCATGATATTATACTTAACCTTCTCACTTTCCTTTCTTACAATTTCTATTCTATGTATTTCAACAAGAAAACCACATTATTTCCATACTATTCCCTTTTCCATACTATTTCTATTTCCAATCCTATTTAATGTCTTCATAACTCCCTTATACTTTCCACATATATGTTTTAACACTTCATTTATTTTTTATGATCCTTTATGAAAAGGTTTGATGCATACTCTTCTGCACAACCCTTACCTACCCTCACTGTCGCAGACTGCTCCACACAACCCTTAAATACCCTTACCTTTAACACCATTTCCTCCGCACAACACACAACCCTTACCTCTTCGTTATCAACCTATTTTACCCCTCTAGGACAATGACCCTCGATACTTGAGTCTAACTAACTTTTTCTAGACTCAAGACTCTTTTTCTTCCAGTTTGACCCAAAGTCACTCACACAATAGCCTATGGGAGCGACTATAGGCTCCCAGTCGCTATCAGGCGTACTCTATTGGAGCGACCAGGGAATTTTTTTCCCTTTTTAGTGCTAGAGACTAGGGATGTCTTCTAGAGTGCCTTAGTCCCTAGGAGATCAGTTCAATTTCTCATCTATTTGAGCTAGCCAGGACTTATCTCTTAGAAGTTTCTATGAATTCTCTTTGTCCTGAGCATCTAGATACATCCTCCCAAGACTTCTCTTCTGCCTGTTTATATTGGACCATCTGAGAGGGTTAGCTAATTTTGGAGAGATAGGATTAAGAATCAGATCTTGAGATTATGTTGCTATATATTGTGAGGTCTTTTGTCATTGGTCTACTACTCTTCATGCTTATTTCTTGGATATAGTGGGGAAACTCTACCAAATTGTGGAGAAGAGTATTGGAGGTGAACTTTTAGCATTGTATTGTTTCATTTCATAATATGAAAATATATGGTCCCTTATATGAATTTGTGTTCAAAATGTTATATGATTGTATCTATTTCTTTTGATCTAACAATCATCTGAGGAAGATCACATGTTGTCCTTGTTTAGTTGTGATTGTGTGCAGGGATAGAGATCTCATGTGGACGTGTTGGATCACTCGAGTGGAGTGCAAGATCCGCATCGAACTCAAAACCCTTCTCTGACATGCAAGGATTTTAGGTGTGATATATTATCTTTATATCATCGATTTGATTTCTTGCTGCATGATTGGGCATTTGGGATTGGGATTAGTTTATTTTTCCATTGATTTTGTTCTTCTTTGCTTGGTGATATGATTTGGACACGAGATAACGGAGAAATAGCTCCTTGCAGATTTAGTTGCAACAAAAGTGGTTCTTTTAATGAGAGCATACTTTCTTTTTGTTCGGTTTGCCTCCATCTTTGATCGATTTGTCTCCGTCTTGTTTTGTTGAGTTTTTTTACTTTTTTTTTTTTTTTTTTTTTTACTTTTCAGGGTTATTTGAATTTGTGTTTCACTTGTTTCTTAGATTGAGCATGATATCTTAAGGAATTTTCAAGTTTTTTCCTTGGTCACTCTAACAAAGAGTCATCTGTGTGACCACGGTCCCTGGTCGCTCTCTTGCTGATGTTCTGAGAGCATCCCTGGTCGCTCTGATCCAGCTTTGTGCTAGCGACTAAGATTTTAAGCCCTATAAAAGGCCCTAATCTGTTATGAGTTTCTTCAACCCTATTCCTGCTTAGTCTGGGCCCCCGTTCATCTGTTGGTTTTGGTCTAGATATGTTGTTGTTTGTTGGTTTCCCTTAGATCAATCGCTTGTCATCAAGGATTGTTTTCTTCTTTGATTGGGCTTAAGCTCTCTTTTTATTTAATGATATGGTTAGGTTTTGTGTGATTTATGGTTTTTTGTTATTGATCAACAGTTGCATGTATCTAGTATGATATTTTCTATCCAAAGTTTTACATTTCTTTTAGTCCTTTAAATTATCTTTGATTTTTTTTTTTATTCTTTAGGTTGAGGTTTGATTTTCACCTCTAGGTCTCACTTTTAGATCTAATTGGCTGTTATCAACGATCGTTTAGGCCTGATCCACACATTATTGACAAGATTTTGGTACTTTCATTCATTAATGTTGTCTCTTGTTAAGATTTTTTTTGTCTTCTTTGGGTTATTTTGGTCACATTTGGTGTGTTTTGATCAGTTGTGCATTTGTCATCTAAAAAATTTCTCTTGAGTGCGTTTTAATTGTTTTTTTAGTGCCCTAATTTGATCTTGTTTAGGAATTTCTGCCTCTAGGGTTGGCTTGTGACTGTTGTAGACCATTGTAATAAAACCCTATCTTGATGACATTGCCCTTCCTTTTGTCACTTTTGGCTTTTGATTTGATTGCTTTCAATGTGTTTCTTTGATTGGCCTTTGTTTTCTTAGCTATGATGCTTTTGGAGTGCTTTTCATTCTTGCTTGGGAGTATTTTCCTTTAGTTTCTTTTCGGTTTATTTGGGATTCCTTCTTGGTTTATTTTGGGTCATTAATCCAAAATTTTTTGGATAATTTGCATTTAAGAATATTTAGTGAAGAGGTGCATCATAATAGGCATTAGTGTGTTAGAAGGCTCTTACCCTTCTGCAGTTAGCATTCATTGACATAAAAATAAAAAATTGCATATAACTGTATTAGGGTGACTAACTAAGAGTCATTCACACCATCTCAGTTTCACGTTGTATCCCACTTGCGTAAAAAACATGCATTAAAATCAACACGATAATAAAATTAACTATATACGTATTTTACTTTCACTCGTAATACACCAATGCTAGCTTAGGCTAGAGTCTTGGAGATAGGAGTGTGAGTTAACCACTCCAAGAATTCAAAATTAACTTAGTAGCTTATAGTAGGGAGTCAATCCATTTCCATTAGTGCAGTCTAGGAAGCCCTTCTCACAAGAGGGTTAAGCACGAGGTCACACTTGTGCTAGGCGGGGTGACATGACCCATTTCTCTTAGTTTCGGGTGGAGGGATATAGCGGAATCTCCACACATACAAACGGTGTCATTATCACTTGCAAACTACTTGGGAGGAAACTCTCAAGGGGGTTTTGGTCTTAGCTCCTTTTTTGGGGTTAAGTTTCCTACCCTTATGTGTGGATTTGTCCTGCGACTATCCCCCAGGTCGTGTTATTGTACGTGGTGACCATAGTGGCCTATCTTCTTAGGGCTCATACACAGGTGCAAGGTTGAGGTTGTCTTTTCTGTACCTGGGATATATATTAGTCATACTCTCTCAATCATCTCGGAGGGTGACCTACAACTAATAAGGGCACTTTCACCGATTTCGTAGATAAAAGGGCTGGGACGTAGGTCGCTAGTATAACTATTCCACTGCCAGCTTCTTTGTATTTGCGTTTGCGTGTGCTATCTTTTAGGATGTTTTTAGTGTGTTTTATTTGGTCAGATTCAATAGTTTTTTCCTTTGGGTGTTTTCACTAACATAATTGTATTTAAATTATAAGTTATCACCCTAGTTGAATTTATTCATCAAAGGTCACATCATATTCATGGTTTACCTCCTGAACGAGGTGGACTTGTTAATTTTGCACGAAGAGTGCATGTCGGTTCTCAAGACTTAGACTGACACATAGTCGTGGACTATATACCTGTTCCTTCTGGTACTCATTTGGTTTCTATTTATACTTTGGAAAATGATTCTACTACTCCTGCCAACCCACCTTTGACCGATCCATTGGGACCTGAGTTATTAAGGTTGAACCCTGATGGTTCCACAACAGCCTATATTTACATGCCTTTGTCCATATTTTATCTTATGGCAGAATCTGAGATTTCCTTACCTTTCGCATCAACAATATCAATTTCCATGACATCATTGCCACCTCTTAGCGTGGCTATACCTACTCCTCCGTCCACACCTCTCACTTCTTCTTGGAGCATTCCACCAGTTTCTTCTATGACTCCTACAAATTTCTCAAATGTTTCCATGACCACACCGTCTCCTATGCCAACCATGGCACCTTAGCTTAGTTAGTCGGTAGGTTCAGGAATCTCTGCACCACTTTTTTCCCAACCAACTATTCTTGTCCCTCAATTAGGCATGGTTACTTCTAGTAATATGTGGGGGGATCACCATTTGTACTTGTTCGTATTGGGGTAAATGCCGCTTCTAGTATGTCAAAAACCTGGTATAGTTCGCTCTTTGAAGGGGCACCACCTACTAGTACTTTTACTGGAGGGTTTGCTCTACCTAGGGGAAACCCTGTTGCCAGCACAATTTCTCACACGGGTTATCCACCTTATGTCGGTCTTACTACACAGAGTGGTCCTTCTTCTATCCCCGGGTATAACACCATCAACATCCATGCTTTTGGGGGTCCTTTTCTCTCTGTTGGTACTTACCATATGGGCAACATCCATTTACCAGTCATGCTAGCCCGCAGTAGTCCTATGCCGCGACGAACCCTTCTCTTCACCAATAGGTGCATCATTCCACTCCTTATATGGGGGGAACACATGATTGGTCAGGGGCTTCTCCCGCCTATGACCCATTTAGTTAGCTTCAAAATCCTTTTTTATATTCTCTCAATTTACTAGATTTGGCGAAATTGAATAATGACCCCATCTATCATGATCCCTGGTGGCCACCCATGCCTGTCAGATTACCATATGATATTCCCAAGTTTGAAGGAAATCCTAGGGATAATCCATCCATGCATATTAACTCTTATCATTTATGGTGTTCATCCATTTCTTTAGTGTATGATTCTATTAAGCTTTTCTTATTCCACTATACGCTGACTGGGGATGCCACAAAATGGTATATCGAGTTAGATAATACATCTTACAGTGACTTTGCCTCCCTTTCTAAAACTTTCCTGAAACAGTTCTAGTTACCCACTCAATATGATATCAATTCTGACCTATTTTCTAATTTCAAGCAAGACAATGCCACGTTAATCTCTGATAATATTCATGAGTGGCATTGTCGCAAGCGGTTAGTAAGAACAAAGTTACCTGATGAGATATTACATAAATGGTTCATTCAATCTCTTCAAACTTAGATTTATAAGGATGTGTCTATGTTTCGAGATATTACTGAGGAACAAGCTATTTTGGCTGCCCAACAATTGGATCTCATCTATTCACAATCGGGTATGCTTTACAAAGTATTTCCTAATGCCCTTAGGCCTTTGATTGACCCCCCCAAGCCTCTTTCTGGCCTACATGCCGACATTGTGATTGAGTCTATTTCCGATTCTACGAGACAACTTGTTGCCCAACTTGGGCAATTGATTGTTACATCTCAAGCTCCAGCAAGTGTATTTGGCTCTGCTAAAGCATGCCCTCCTGAGCATTCCACTGATGTTCTCACAGTGAAGTCCACTCAACCAAAGAACAACCAACAATCCAGTGGTAAAAGGAATAATAAGAGAAATAAACAAAAGAATGAGAATGCTCAGGAGTCTCAACTCAAGCCCCAGAGTTAGGGAGGGGGCACTAGTGAATGTTTATGTAAAGTCAAGTTCCCCTGTAAAATTTGTCAAGGTGACCACCTTACTCATGAATTCCCTCGAATGGATGAAGTCCATAGGCTTCTTTCACCACCATGTACTTGATAGCCTGCCATTTTGACTCATCCATTCCATGCACAACCCCGACAACAGATGGTTGCTCATACTTCGTGATCTCTACAATGGGGTGACGAGGGGTCATCTTCCCATCCTCCTCATAGTTCATCCATCTTCATGTGCAAGGAATATGTCAACATGAATATGCGAGCCAAATCCTATGATGTTCTTGAGTTGATTTCTCCCTCTAAGGACTCATACACTCCACCACCTTCCACTAGACCTCTCACTTTGGATAAGCATATGGATCCTGTTTATCACCCCCCCAAATGTGTTCTCTGGATCACACCCCCAAAGGTGTTCTCCAGATCGCACCCCCGAAGGTGTTCTCCAGAAGACGACACACAATCCTTCTGCCAGGGCTGCTCAACATTACAATATTGTTGAAGATCTCGCCTAGGATCCTTGTGCCATGTCTGCCTTGGAGGTCTTGCAAAGCTGTTCTCAGAAATCCAAAGCCTTGTTGTTTGCCATTGGTGGATCTAACTCTAATATTATCACTTTTAATGCCGATAAATCCTCTCCTCGCCTTTCCCATCAGATTGATTTCCAGATCATTGTGCGTATTTTCCATCAGAGTATTCATCGCACTTTGGTGGATAGGGGATCTTCCACATGTGTTATGTTTATATCTTGATGGAAGGTTCTTGGATCTCCAGTGCTCACCACGTCCAACATGACTCTCCAAGCTTTTGACAAACACAAATTTGTCCCAAAGGGGGTTCTTCCAAATTTTTCCATTGAGTTAGGAGGGAAAAATGTCCATGTTGATGTCGAAGTTGTCGATGCCATGTTATATTACAACCTACTTCTTGGTTGTAGCTAGTTTTATGCAATGACCACATTTGTCTCATTTGTTCATCATTTATTTTTCTTTTCCCATGAAGGAAAGATTGTCACTATTGATCAACTTGACTTCTGCATGCCATCAACCCAAATTTCCAGCACTGGGAATTCTATACCACTCATGGGAGATTACCCCAATCAACTACAAAGTATTGGTGTAGGATTGTTTACAAGGTCATCTCTTATTGGGGTATTTCCTCAATTACCCCCGCCCCTCACTCCTTATACATCTTATAAAGCTCTTATGCATATAATCACTTCCGACACCTATGGACCCCATAAACCTCCCGATTCTTGGATGATGTCACCTGCTCCTATGAAAGTGGATCAAGCTAGTGAGCACTCTTCGCCACTTGTTGTGGAAGTGATTGCCTCTCCGACAGTCCCGTCAGTACCTCCTAATGCTGGTCAAAATCTGCCTCACAATATGGAATATGACCAGGTTCCTTTGCCCACATGGGTCGTCACTCTGTTTGTTCCACGTGACTCCCTTGATCCTTGATGATGAATATTCTTCTCAACAAGTCATCTTGGAGGTCATAGATTGTTATGAAGCTAGCTCACAAAAAGATAGAAAAGATAGATCAATGCCTTAGAATTAATAAATTGAAAGAAAAATTATTGAAAGTGACAGAGATCCCATTTTTACAGGAAATTTTTGGACATAATTATTTTCTTGTCTTGGTACTCAGTTAGCTCATAGCTCATCTTATCATCCTCAATCTGATGGGCAAACAGAGATAGTAAACAAATGTTTGGAAGGATATCTTCGTTGCTTTGTATCTGATAAACAGACACAATGGGTCAAATGGTTGCCTCTGGCTGAATGGTGGTATAACACTTCCTTCCATATTGCAACAAAAATGACCCCATTTATGGCACTTTATGGATATCAGCCACCATCCATCACATCATAGTTAAGAGAAAATTCTAAGGTTCAAGCAGTGGAACATCACATCAAGCATCAACAACAAGTTCTCAAACTCTTAAAGAATTACCTCGTGTTGGCACAGAATAGAATGAAATAATAGGCAGATCAACATTGCAGTGAAAGAAGTTTTGATGTATGTGATTGGGTATTCCTACGGCTACAACCATATAAACAAATGTCCCTCAAGCAAGCTAAGAATGATAACAAATTGTCACCAAAGTATTATGGTCCATACAAGGTGTTGCAAAAAAATGTTATTATGGCATACAAATTGGAGCTTCTTGCGGCTTCTTGAGTGCACCCAGTTTTCCATGTTTCATGTTTAAAGAAGGTTATAAGCGACAAGCTACCAATTCAAACAATATTGCCAGAGCTTGACGAGGATGGAAAAATTATATTGGAACCGAAAGCAGTCAGAAACAAGAACTTGAAAAATACGAAATTGATCGATTTCAGAGTATCTCATCAAGTGGAAGAACTTATCCGCTGAAGATTCCACATGGGAGGATGAGAATTTTATACAGAAGCATCCAGAACTACTCAAGTGTTGAGGACAACACTTTTTTGAAGGAGAGGGGCATGTTAAGTCCCTATAATACTAGTGATGCCCCCATTAATATTGTAGCTGTATCCCTTATTAATATTGTTGTGCCCATATTGTCCCCATATTATTATTACTGTGCCCCATAGAATCCCTCTATTTTTATTTTTGTGCCATTATATTATTATTGTTAGGTTGGCTTGGTTATAGTGTGACCCCTTAGACTCCTATATATAGAAAGGAGGTTTTGTCATTTGAATCATCCAAGAATTGTTCATTTATGTAATGTAAAGGAGGTTTCCCCCTCGAAGAGGCTGAATTCTAAGGTGTTGATCTATCTTTTCTATCTTTTTGTGAGATGGTTTCATAACATAGATTCACATATTGATCATCATAATGAGCTTACGCCTCTTCATGCCTCTAATCTCCCCGATGTGGAAAAAGTAGAGTCTGGAACTTTAAATCTTGAATTAACTCAAGGGTCATCTTCTCGGTGTTCCTTGGAATTCCCCCCATGGACCAAGTCAAGTCTTGGTATTCTACTACCGAACTTGTCGACTAATTTTCCAAATCCTTACCAACTGTTGATGATAGTCTTGTACCTCCTTTATGTGTTGATACTCCCTTATGTCCTGAGGTTGATTTCAAGACTGCGACTATGTTAGACTATCCATGGCATGGTTAACCTTTCTAGATTGGGAAATTTGACTTCCTTTGGCATGGACACACATTGGAAAACCATATGGTTTTTTCATCCCATGAGTTCTCATATAGAAACCCTTGACCTATGCCTGACCGTGGGCACACTTTAGCATGACCTATTGGACTATGTGTCTATTGTACATATTGTACATAAGAGTGTGATTCCTTATCTTCTTTTTGGTTTGGTGTGTGATGCGAGTATTTGTCATACCTTAGTTATGCCAAAAATCCAAAAAAATTATAAAATCAAAAAAATATGGTCTTGTTTTTACCAAATCCATGTTTATGTCTTTCATTATGTGACTTAACCATGGGTCCAGCATGTCTAGATGTCAAATTTTCGTGGCCATGTTCTAGTATTTCATTTCATGGATCCGCAGTGTATTTTATGGTGGCCATGCTCATTATTTTCTTATGACCAAGCATGGGTATACCCTCCTCAAGGATGTTATTAGCACAGATGAGACTTCACTCAAAATTTGTCTCATCCATAGTCTTGGCTTTGTTGCCTCACTCCCATTATGACCTCTGAGTTTTATCATAATGTATTTCGCCCATCAACTTCTCTTCTGACCTCATACATTAGGGGGCATTTGTTATTATCCTATTTTACCCCTCTAGGCTAGTGACCCTCAGTACTTGAGTCTGAATGACTTTTTCTAGACTCATGACTCTTTTTCTTCGTGTTTGACCCAAAGTTGCTCACACAACAACCTATGGGAGAGACTATAGGCTCCCAGTTGTTTCAGGCCTCCTCTATGGGAGCGACTAGGAACTTTTTTTCCACTTTCAGTGTCAGCGACTAGGGATTTTATCTAGAGTGCCTTAGTCCCTAGGAGATCAGTTCGATTTATCATTTATTTGAGCTGGCCAGGACTTATATCTTAGAAGTTTCTATGACTTCTCTTTGTCTAGAGTGTCTAGATACATCCTCTCAAATCCTCTCCTCTACCTATTTATATTGGACCATCTAAGAGGGTCAACTCATTTTAGAGAGCTAGGATTGAGACACAGATCTTGATATTATGCTTCTATAGCTTGTGAGGTCTTATTCCATTGGTCTACTACTCTTCATGCTCATTTATTGAATATAGTGGGGAAAATCTGCCAGATTGTGGAGAAGAGGCTTGGAGGTGAAAGTTTAGCATTATATTGTTTCCTTTCATAATTAATGGAAATCTATGTTCTCTTCCTTATATGAATTTGTGTTCAGCATGTTATATGATTGTATCTATTGCTTTTTATCTAACGATCCTCCAAAGAAGATCACATGTTGTACTTGTTTAGTTGTGATTGTGTGTAGGGATAGAGATCTTGTGCGGATGTGTTGGATCTCTTGAGTGGAGCACAAGATCTGCATCGAACTTAAACCCTTCCCCAACATGCGAGGATTCTAAGTGTGGTCTCTTATCTTTATAGCATAGATCCGACTGCTTGTTGCACGATCGGGCATTTGGGATTGGGATTAGTTTATTATTCCATTGATTTTGTTCTTCTTTGTCTGGTGATCGGATTTGGAAACAAGTTCGCAAAGAAACAACTCCTTGAAGATTTAGCTGCAACACTCCCCTCACCTCCGAATATCCTTCCGTCCATACAACCCATTCTACTCACATTTCACACTTCATGTTTTATTACTTCGCTAATTTTACCCCTATTTACTTTTACTTCTTCACACAAATTATTTTCCAAATTTGCACATCTCACCTATTCATTATTAACATTTCTCATTTCATTTCTATCCTAAGTTTGTTTGTCATATGTTTCCATGACATGAGGCAACTAGATGGACATATTCTGGGATGAAATTTGGAGGGAATTGATTGAAAAAATGTGATTGGGAAATGAGTTGGCAAACAAAGGACAAAAGTTTACACTCTCCACAAAATACACAAAATTCCATTATTTGATGATAACCCACATGGAATACCTAGGTTAAATAGAAGATATATGATGAGATATAAAGCCTTTATCAACTCATACAAACAAACCATGTATGGTCTAAACATGAGTTTAAATGTATTAAGCAAGAAGAGTTCTAGGTTGCGGGAAGGTGTCAGAAAATTCCTTCTAAAATTGGTATGGAGGACATGGTTGGATTGGATCAAACAAAACCCCAATAAATGTTTGAGGAATCCAACTAAATATTTGAGAATAATTAAATAAATTTAACCAAGATTCACTCTTGTACTTCCTTGTCTCTCGTTCCGAAGAGGTCCTCTACTTGAGCTATGGCCAAAGATTTTCTGAGAAAGAACTCAAGGTTTTCAACCAAGCTATTAGAGGAACATGAATTGGTAATCGAACAAATGTTCCTTTTGTGGATTCAACAATTTAAACGTATTCATATCTAATGGGAAACCCACATAACCAATCAATATAGTATGTTTTCAAGGCCACCTCCAACTACCTAAAACTTGATCAATTTATTATTAGTGTAAAAATCCATATGGTTTCATGATAGGAAACCCACTTCACCTTATCGATCGGGGGGGTGGTTGGGGTGGGTGTGAGGGGAATGCTATAAATATGGGTGGTGTCTTAGAGATAATGGGTTGGGAAATTTTGTATTGAAAAGGTAGAAAAGAATTATGTAAGAACTATCTTTTGCTTGATACTTAATGCTAAGAAGCCATTCGAGGCCAATACTTTGCAACATAAATTAATATGTTTATTAAAATAATCTATGAGCATTGATTTTTTTGATATATATATATATATATATATATATATATATATATATATATATATATATATATATATATCCACACACACACACTTTTAAATTATGCATTTATATGTTAGTTTGCTCAATGTTCGCACAATTATTCTTCCAAATTATGATCTCATGGACTTGTGTAGCAAGGCTATGTGCATGAATGGACCATTCCATGTATGCATTTGTTCTGATGCATAATTAGAATAACTACTCCTTTCATTTAATTAATGCAATATTGTTAAAATATTTCAATTTCTATAGTTAAAGTAATTTGTGATGTTACATTCTAGCAGAATTGGGCTAATCTAGTTTGCAGAATTTTATCATGTTTTATTTTATATTTCAGCAGGTTAGTGTTTAAGGGGTTACATTTAGTGACTATTTATTTTCAAGGTTAAATCACATTGAAACTGGTTTTTGGTCCACTAATTTATAGGATTCAACCATCCTAAGTATGGGATAGACTGATTGGGTCTCTGTATCGTGTGGGATCCCTTGGCTAATTGGTGGGACATCATAACCCACAAATAGTAGTATTAGTTAACAAACTCACACCAAACAAAGGCATTCTTTTTTACTAGCAAAGTTAAGGGAGAAATATTTTTTCCATTTTTCACAAACTTCCTGTAATATATTATAATTTATAAGAATCCATGCAAGTTCTCCAGGGTCTTGGGATAAAGCCAATATTCCGTATTTGTGAATTTCTTGGGATCAAATTGTACTACATCCCAACTTCCAATGTGACCCATCTATTCAACCCTGAAGAATTCAAAATAATATTTAGAGCATTTCATGAATAACTTGTGGTCTTAGAGGAGTTGTATTATTATGTTGAGATGCTCTATGTAGTATTCCCATGTTTTGTTATAGATTGGAATATCATGAAATAATACTAGCACAAATTTGTGAGGGAATGCTTGAAAGATGTTATTCATGAGGCTCTTGAAGGTTGTTGAAGCATTGCAAAGGCAAAAGGGCATGGTTAGTGAAGAACTTGGCACAATGAAGTTTATTTTAAAGGTAATTAAAAATTGATATAGGAAATTTGTACTTGATGGTCCACTTGTTGAGAAATTGAAAATTAGAAAAATGTGTTAGGTACCTTCCTTATTTAAGACCATGATCACTAGATATCAGTAAGGGCTAGTATTGGGATTTATGATCTTGCCTCTAACAATTCCTAAATGATCTTTTCAATTTACTTTTATTTTTTTATGAAAAATGGTGTTGATAAGTATGTACATTAACTGGTTTCCTACTTGGAATGAGAACATTACCATGGTCACATTCCCCACATGAAGGTAGTAAACCTTATGGTGTTTCAAATACTTGTTGATGCTTATAGAGAACCATATGAAAATCAGGGTGAATATAATATTGTGGGGTGGTGCTGACTATATATATGTCATTAAACTTTGTAATAATACATGAGAAACCTTTCCTTTCCAACTTCTCCATGTGATGAGATATGATAATTTCAAGAGAACAAGATCATATAATTCCCTTGGGGTTATGTTTCTACCATTCCTAAGTGATTCTCATTTATAATTTATTCGAAATCCAAGATGATAGGTCCCAAATTGTTTAACCATAACCCAAGAACTATATCACAACCATCTTAATAACAAACATGTGAGTTTTGTTCTAGCATTTCCGGATTACTCATATTGAAGCTTTTATGGTCAGTGTTTCGAGTCATCGAGTGTGGATAATCCTCATGACATGTGAATTTTGAGATGATACTTACCATTTTATAGTTTCACATTTTCATATTGGCCCCCACATTTCATCATACCAGTGTTTTATATTATAATTTGAAATTAGATATGGGATGTACATAACAATGGATTTCTTGTGCTACATTTTGATAAATTGTAGGTTCTACCACTATCAATCAACACAATCACTGTGAATTTCTTGATATAGTTAATCAATTTTAAGAATATGAGTGCTAATAAACTTGACAGGGCATGGAGAAAAAAATGGGGTTCCTCATAGGTTGCTTGCATGGGGTCTTTATCTTCCATTGGGCAGTGTCTTCCAAGGCTATTTAAGTAGTATCTTCAATAGGAATGCCCTTGGAGTAGTCATGTGGAGATACATCCATTTGAAATGATTACTTCCAAGGACATTCTTGTTAAAGATACATCCATTTGAAATGATTTATGTTCTTTACATTTGTTCTCTTTCAAATACTGCTCATCATAATTATAGCAAACAAGAAGGAATTTTCATTTTTCCATTTCTTTTGGAGATGACTTATCCATGGATATTATCTATGAGTTGGATGAGTTGAGGGTATTCACCATAGGAGGTTTAGCATGAGTTATTAATAAATATATCTTGGTTTATGTGTTTATTTCATCATGACATGTGCTCAAATTTCTTTTTTGATACCAATGATGAAACATTATCTAAAAATGAATCATTTTGGCCTTCTATACAAATTTCTACTTGTTAAAAGGTTATAGTCCATAACAATGTTGGTTTGGTGTAATTTTGTTAAGCATCCAAAATGGTGAGTGTTTCATTCAAAACAAGCATATTGTACTTAAACAAAGTGGGTCTTGGTAATGTAACCTTGACATAACTACTTACATTATTGTCAACACTACCAACATTTAGAATCTAAATATAATGCCCCCACTTTTATTCCTTGTAGAGCATCAATAATGTCGTGGAGAAAGAGATAATGTTCCATTTTGGTGGCCCAAAACCAGGGATGAAACCCAACAATTTTATTCATGTTGAATTCCATGAATTATGATCCTGAAAGTGTGGATGATGGTTATATGGAAACAACGTGTTATGGACCACATTCTTGGGTTGGGATTTCTCCTTGCTGGGGTCAACATTTGTAAATTGAAAACTAATATTGAAGTGGGCATCTAATATTTTAAATTAGTGGCAATGTGATTTCATTATTTGATTTATAACATGGAGTGTAGCATTAATGCTAGCAACCTTTCTATCCATACCATGGCGATAAGCAGGTTAGGTTGGTTCTCCAAGTTGGCCATGTCGTAGGCATTAACCATGGGACAACCAAGGAATTTTTGGAAGTTTTATTTTTCACTTATCTCCTTATGATTCATGGCTTGAAAATATTTTATTTATATATAACGTGAATAATTATATTATTGGGTCTACGAATATTCTTTAACCTCAATTACTACTCCTGATTATAACTATGACGACACAATCTCTAAATTCCTTTGAATGGAAAAATGCAGGAATTTTACTAACTGGTTGCGGAAACTAAGGTTTGTATGCTCCTAGAGATAAAGGAGTGCTAACCACCATATCTCTCTAATATACTTGTGGGGTCCATCATTAGTACTCATCTTGATATCTCAAGGCACTAACTAAGAATGCTCAACTATGCCCTTAGTCATTTGATCCAATTTCACAAGTAATACAGAGTGATTAAATTGAATGTCGTTCTTGGTGACTATCGAAACAAATTGATGATTAATTGAATAGGTGGTTTTTGGTATAGGCACGTGGAAGTGGGATTCTATATATAGGTGTGGTCTGATGCAATACTATTGTAAGTGGTATGAACAAGGGTTACAAGGGTTTCAAATAAAATGATTAAGTTGTATTCCCTATATATATATATTTTTCCTCAACTATAGTTTTACCTATTAAATAATATATCACTATGCTTTTAAAGACATCAAAATACATTTATAGTCTTAAAAGAAATATTCAAAATTTTGATGGTGTGCTACCTTAGGAAAGAGCTTCGATACTACTTGTTGTGTTCCTTGATCCCTTTTTCAAAATAAAATATTTACACAAATTTCCAAAAAAACAAATGTTTTAATGCAACGAGTATAAAAGAATCCAAAATCACATATAAATTCATTTGTTTTCTAAAGTTGTTCATTGATCATAATTGAAGTGTTTCCTATCCAATGGTTTCAATACATAATATAAAAAAGACATTATATTTAATAAATTGTTATTAATATGATAAACTTAAAATAGAAAGAAATTAAATTAAATGGTAATAATTTTTCAAAAGAATATTAATACCATGGCTGAAAATTGTTGGAATTTTAAGACTTTTCATAGAGCTAATATTTTATCTTTAATGTTATGCCTGAAAATCCTTGGAATTTTATGGTTTTTCAGAGACATGATATTTTATCTTTAATGCTATCCCTGAAAATCCTTGGAAATTTAATATTTTTTAGAGACATGATATTTTATCTTTAATGTTATGTCTGTCATTGGAATTTTAAGGTTTTTAAAAGTCATGATATTTTATCTTTAACATTATTATTAAAATAAGTTGAGAATCTATCTCGAAAAAAAAATGCGTTATTCCAGCATCAACACTTTTCGTTTTCAGAGTGTTTTCTGCACAAAAAATGAATTTTACTTCCATTTTCAAAACATGTTGAAAATTAACACTAAAAAAAAGGTTATTCAACACTTTTCGCTTTCAGACTGTTTTTCATGTTCTTTTGGGTTTTTTTTTTATTAGAGTTCTCAGTTCGTTTGATCATTAACTTTGTTTAGTGACATCGTTTTATAGAATCCAATGTGTTAATTAACACTTTAGTCACGGAAGACTTCATTATTTTTATAAAACCACTTTGAATAAGAAATAGTCCATCTTAGAAAAAATCTCTACATAGTATTATATATTTAAACTCTTACCCTAACACATGTCTTTCCCTAAAAATGACACTATAAATACATAATGTAATATCTTCTCTACATTCAAGATCTCACCTAGAAAATGTTTATATCCTCGTAAAAACACAATATTATTTTCAAACATTATACCCAATGTAATATCTTCTCTACATTCAAGATCTCACCTAGAAATGTTTATATCGTCCTTAGAAAAACAAAGAAAACACAACATTATTTTCAAACATTATTATTTTTTAAGAACATGTTTAAAAATGTTTTTGACAAATATGACTTCTTGTTAAATTAAAAGATTTATCAGTACCCTTATTCTTCTTGAACTTTATACATATGCCAAATTTAACCATCCATAAAAACTCGACTAAAAAACATATTATTAACACAACAATAGACAAGCTACCACATAGGTGCATTCTAATAATTAAATTTAGCTATCCATAAAAACTAGTCTTAAAAAACATATTATCACCCACCATAAACAAACTACCACGTGTTACAATTTAAAAATTCTAATCTCACCAAAGTCATATATCCTTTTACTAAATTGAAAATCTTACCAAAACTCAAATATTATTCCACACTTCTAAGAAAAGCTATTAACATAAAAAGGTACCCCAATAATATTACTTCAAAAAATAGAAAGAAATTAAGCCAACCTTAAGACCTTAGTATTCATCGTCTTCGTCAATGCATACAACACTTAATTTGTGCCTCCCTTTTGATATGTTATGTTGCCCTCTCTTAGCTCTCTCCTTCCCTAAATAAAGTTTCCTTTCAGTCTTATTTTCATTATCTTTTCCTTTACAATTCCTTTAAGTGGTTTTTTTTATCTTTCTCCTGGTCCTATTTCATTCATTTAAATTATTTTCTTAATGTTGCTCTCATTTTATTCATTCTTTTTACCTTAATAAGCATTTTTTTTATATAATTAGTTTTCTTATAATGGTTGATTTTATAATTTATTGTTATTTTTAATCTATACTATTTTAAATTTAATTTAAAATGCTAAATCCAAAATTTAAGCACAGATAATTCAACCCAATTTCCAAAAATCCAACCAAAACTCCCAAAATCGCACTTAAATAATTACTCCGAAATACATTAAAAAGGCTTTTAACGTTTTTGGTGTTGGGTGTCATTCTCCTCATCCAGTGGCGGCGAATCTGTTAATGAGAGCGAGGGCATTACTGATGAGCTTGCACATATAATGAACGCGAGCCGTGACCATGGTCTCAACTATCCTCTTAACGCCCTGAAAGCCGTCGAGGCAGGAATTCTGGTTGGTGAGGGCGGCGTTCATCCACGTCTTGATGTTGCCCATCTGAATCTGGAACGTGCTTTGCCGCAGCTTCTCCAGCTCCGACAGAGATTCGCGAATCTGGTCCGTGGTGACCCCGAAATCCTCTATACAATCCCCAAGCACCGCTTTTTCTCTTTTACTCATCGTACCTACTCTGGCTTTCATGCCGGCGGCACAGACTGAAGCGTTGCGGGCATTAACGAGAGTCGTCTGTACGGCTGCCTTCACGAGATCGCTCTGCGTGGCATTCAGAGACCCGCGTAAGAAAAGAGGGACGAAACGCAGACCTGCGGATACAGAGTCACCTCGCAGAAAGTTTTGATAAATTCCGCCATGACGGGATTCAAGCCCTTCGTCGCTAACGCTGAACCGTGAATGGGTGCAGCAGGACTGATAAAAAGAATAATAACTGCCGGAGACATGGCGATTCGATGTGGACACGTATTTGTAGGACGCATATGGGTGAACTTTGCTCTACTCTGCTCCCCTATAAATAGGGGGTTCGCACCCTTACCTGATTTGCCATTCAACTGTTACATGTGATCGTGGCCAAGTTGGCACCTTTATTTTTCCGAATATTACCTTTACTTTCATGGCAAATCCGTCGGCGGTTCCTAGTTATTCACAAACACGCTGTGAGTTCTTTCTGCACACTAACAAACTTCAATGCTGAACCCTAAATGTTAGAAATTGACATCTAGAGCAATGGCGCATAACTCATCACATTATTGATAAATAATATGTTTTTTTTTTAAACATATATGACATAAAACACTGATTCACACATTTAAATCACAACTACAATTTAATTTATAATTTATATAGGAAGCAATAATTTTTAGTTTAATTCTTGGGAACTCTTAATGATAATATATGGAAACATTACTTCAAATATCCTCCGTAATGTTTATATAGAAAATATTGAAAACACATATTACAATAATAAGGATAATCTATGTATAACTGGTTTGGTCTGGTCTGGTCTTCATATCCACTCTGGAATTTCACAAATATCACTCTTTTACCATCACATCTTCGAGTTGTCACTTGAATTCCATTTAAAAAATAAATGTCTTTGATCATCGTTGATGAACATTGCAAGATCAACAATGTTGACACCTCAGCTCGTCGGGACTTCCGCGATAAGCGTCATCAAATAATGAACCATCCTATGGACCAACCACCATCTATAGGATATTTCACTTTTGGATATCTGGCAGTTGCTAAGACATAGGTAGGCCTGGATACTGAATGTGTTCAAATGTTGATCAAACCACTTGACCTTATTAACAAACAAGAATTGATGTTTTTGACACCGGAGCTTCCAGTTTAAGAACCACCAACCCTTTTTATAACCAGAATTGAAAGAAATGAAAAACTACTTCAAATCACACCAAAAACAACAACAGGTTTCACATAGAAATCACATTGTCTTCTCAACAAACTCGGCTGCTGGAATCATTAAAGATCTAGCACATAGCTTATAAAAAAGTGAAACTGAAACCTCATTACAACGACCCAGGAACACGCCCATTGGATAGGACCCAACTAAATTGAGGTATGACCCATTGGATAGGACCCAACTAATAAGCTTTGAAATCAAAGCCTTATTGTGCCTATCTTAAAAAATGGGGACAACAATGTTCCCTCTAACTATAGGACCATTATGAATAGCCACATCCTAGCCAGCTTTATGGGCTCATTTTGGAAAAAAATCTTAGGCTTTGGCTTGAGAACCCGGGTAAAAGAGCTAAAGGGCAAGCTGGTTTTAGGAGGCATCGCTCGACCGTTGACCACCTTGTCACTGTTAGGATCATCACAGAGGAATGCCACAATAGTAAAACCGATCTCTTTTGTTGTTTTGTGGATTTTAGAAAAGCTTTTGACATTGTCCCCCGAGATAAGCTCTACGAGAGGCTTGAAGAGATCATGGTCCCTCCTGAACTGACGATTGTTGTGATCCACTTTTACGAGACTGTCATTGCTAAGCTTAAGACCAACGAGGGGTGGTCTAAAGATATTAAATGTAATATCGGGGTTAAGCAAGGTTGTCTCCTTTCCCCTACCCCTTTTGGTATTTTCATTGATAAGCCAGAGGAGTGTCTAGAAATGGCGGGCTGTAAAGGCACCAAGCTCGCTGGTATTATCATTGGTCTTCTTCTTTATGGTGATGATATTGTTCTTCTTGTAAGAAGCCACAATGACCTAGACAAGCAAATTAAGACTCTTCATGTCTACTTCTCCAAGATGGGTATGGTAGTTAATACTGACAAGGCTAAAGTCATGATCATTAAATACAAAAAGATCACCCATGGTAGTTTCATCTACGATAACCATTGTCTTGAGCAGGTTTCTTCTTGTAAATATTTGGGTATTTAATTTCCTCATCACCTCAACTAGAATTAAAGCATCGAGAGAAGAATTATTGGAGGTTGGAAAGCTTATTACGAGCTTGAAAGCAATTGTAAGTCAGCCTATTTTTACATTTGAAGTAAAAAAGTGTTCCTCTTTGAGACTCTCGTCACCCCCGTTATCTTATATGAATGTGAAGTTTCGGGGTGCAATATATCTAGGGAGTCATGGAGAAAGATTGAGATGATCTAGAAGAAATTCATAACCTATAACCGCAAGATTAAGGGAAATACTCCCTATCCTATATTCTTGATCGAAGTTGCCATGTCTGCCATTGAAAGTGTGGCCATGTTTAGATATCTAATGTATAAGAAGAAGCTTCACAATATGGAATCCAAGAAGCTCCCAAAAATTGCTTCTAACTTTAGTCAAAACCCCCACATACACCTTAAGTGTGGGTGGCATCAAGATGCTCAATCTTGACTCAACCTTTTGGGGATTAAGGAGGAGATCATCATGGGAAGCAAGGACGGTATCAAAGATATTCTTACCTCCAGTTTTAAGGACAAGATGTGGCATGCTAAGGAGGTAGAAGATAAAAGGAAGCTAAGGTACTATAAGAAGGTGATCAACCCCACCCTCGATAACCAGAATTATCTCTC
The DNA here is from genome assembly GCA_031772625.1 of Pinus tabuliformis. NCBI lineage: Eukaryota > Viridiplantae > Streptophyta > Pinopsida > Pinales > Pinaceae > Pinus > Pinus tabuliformis. The sequence goes on along the minus strand of CM062805.1, from coordinate 1,152,923,884 downwards.
TATGTTGACTAGCACTAAGAAGAAAATGAACATCGCTAGGATCAGAACTAACTCTCATGAGCTTCAAAGTGAGACCGGGCGGTGGTCTGCTCTCAAGATTCCTTGGGACAATAGAATTTGTCAGTTTTGTGATACTAAGAAGGTGGAAGATGAAAAACACTTCCTTTTAGATTACCCAACTCTTGCCCACATCCGCTCTCAATTCCTTATCATCAGTGACACCTCTAATCTTCTTGACTTATTAAGCCAATCCAACTATAGCGATCTTGGAACGCTTCTTTCCCTATTTTTTTATCACAAAAACAAGATTTTGAAGAATGACAATTAGGCTCTCTTTTATTGAGGTCCGATAGACCACATTGGGCTTAATAGACATTAACTATCATCATCATTTTAAAATATTCTCATTAATAGAATGACAAAATTTAAATATTTTATAATATTATTTTATTAAATGCAAATTATTCAAATTAATTATAATAATAATAAATTATTCTTTAAATTTCTATTTCATAATTTAGTTATAATAATTTTTTATTTATCTTTATATGCTTTTTAACATTTTTTAGATTTTCCTTAAGATAAGGAGAATTATTCTAAATTTTTAACATTTTAAAATTATTATAAATTTTAATAATATAATTGTTTTTTAGAGAAGAATTTTCAGCGAAAATCATATAGAGATAATTTTGTCAACGCGTTTCGAAGATTCATCATCATGACAAGTTGAATGAGCAGATCTTGTTATGCAATATAAATAGTTTCGAAGATTCATCATCATGACAAGTTGAATGAGCAGATCTTGTTATGCATTATAAATAGATCAGGCAAAATATGGAGGTAACGACTATATGCATTATAAATAGTTTCGAAGATTCATCATCATGACAAGTTGAATGAGCAGATCTTGTTATGCATTATAAATAGATCAGGCAAAATATCTAGGTAACGACTAGAATAATGACAGCTCGATTTCACTGGGAAATGGCTAGTTAGACCAATTTTGTTTTTTCCAAATCAGTTAATTCGGTTATTAATTTTCTTATTAAATTGACAATTTTATAAATATATATTAAAATAAGTGAGTTAATATACTATAATCATAAAATAATAGAGTAATTAAAAATAGATAATAGTTAACTATATTTTAAATAAATATACGTTGATTATATTTTAAATATAATTATTAAATCTCCCTTTTAACTGATATTTTATTTAAAATATAATTAACTTATATTTATTTAAAATACAGTTAACTATTATTTATTTTTAATTACTCGATTACTTTATGATTATAGTATATTAACTCACTATTTTAATATATATTTATAAAATTGTCAATTTACGTTTATTTTAATAACAAAATTAATAACTGAATTAAATGATTTGAAAAAAAAAATGGTCTAACTAGCCGTTTCATCGAGCTGTCATTATTCTAGGTGTTACCTAGATATTCTGCCTGATCTATTATAATACATAGCAAGATCTGCTCATTCAACTTGTCCTGATGATAAACCACATTGGTTGGTTCAAACGCGTCGACAAAATTATCTCTATGTGATTTTCGCTGAAGATTCTTCTCTAAATTGATATGGATCACAAAAATTCAATAATATAATTGTTAATAAAAATATAATTTATATCGCAAATTAAAAAAAAAAAAAAAAACCTTTATCATGTATTTTCAATAATTGATATTTATAATAATTTCAATTATTCTTTTAAATATAGAGCTAAATTTTAAATATGTAATTAAGAAATAATAGAAATTAATATATTTAAAATACATCATAAAAACACAATTTTATCATTATATAAAAGTCTATTTAATAAAAATTATACACAATAAAATACAATTAGTTAATACTCGGACCGAGACATCACTTTTACCGAAAAAAACTAAAGTTTTTGAAAATATTTTTTTATTTTGTGCCCACCAAATTCTTTTCCTTCAAAAAGAGTAAAAGGGAATAATTTTGTTCCTTGATTCTTCGAGATCATCTCATCCTTTTTGTTCGTGTTTTTGCAACGAGGATTCACCTTCCCCTACGGTACCATGATCCATTCCATGATCCATTCGTTAGGTATTTTAAATAATTTTTTTAGGATCCTGGCTCATTATAGATCTAAAAAAATTTTCACAAAACAATTCATTTCTTTCTGATTTATTAGTTTCATAATGTAGAGTATAAAATTTGAAATATTTTAAATATATTTATTTTAATGATAAGCCACGGTCAACCATGGTAGATGGCTCGAAACATTTATCGAACAACTATGGATGTGATGATTCAAAAACTCTACATATTACAAATAGCAAAATCCTCAAAATAATAATATTTTAAATATTTAAATAAAATATCATAAGTTGTGGGACGCTAAAGTTTTGGAGTGAGTTTTGGAGTGAGTGATTCGATTTAGCAATGCGATGCGATTGGTCGCTTTAGTGCTGACAACCACATTGAGACTGGTGAATGCACAATATGTTGTGTTTATCTTTTGTAAAGTCACTTTAACGCCTCCTCTATGGAAGACAGTGAGCCCTGCTGTTTCTTCGAGTTTTTGTCCGGTAGACGATGCCGTCTCTTTTACACTCTCAATCTCTTATTTCACACCTCTTGTGGGAGAAGGATACCCGTGAACGAAGCCTATAATGGTAAGCATAGGGATATATTTAGAGATGATGGGATTGTGACAACCAAGACACGTAGATCCCGTGTCACATGACTCACTGGTTTGAAGAGAAACATATACTGTCATTAAATTTTGTAAGGTTGGCCTATAGTGGGGGGATGTTGAGTAAACATCCTCAATAGTTAGATATATTTATATTTAATTATTGAGTAAAACATAATTTTTCCATGATGGTGTGATCGTTTATATTAATATTTTTTTAAGACTAAAATGAGGAAACTTATTTAAAAAATTTAGAATTTTATTTTAATGTTAAAAAATATTAAGAGAAGTGTTTCAAAGTTATAATAATTTTACTTAGTTAAAAGGTTAAGATGGTTAGTAATGTGATAAATATTTTGAAATTTAAATTTTATTTGAGTATAAAATAGGCGATTTAAGAGAAAGTGTTTTTCATTTTCAACCTTTTTACTGCCAAAAGTGTGACAAAATCTTTCATCCCATTTGGGAAGGCTCTTATCTTCCATATTATTTAACCTCCCCTATTTACCTCCATGTTCTTTAAGATCTTCTTATACATCACATACCTTCGTCATAGCCATGCTCTCAATGGGTCAAAGTCTTGTTTCGATGGAGATGATAGAATATGGATTATTTCCTTTAATTTTCAAATTATAAGTGATAATTTGATTTCAGTATGCTCTATCTTTCTCTTTGAAGATACTACATCCCCAAACTTCACATCCATATAAAATACTAAAGCTACTAGAGTCTTAAACATAAACTTTTTCTTTAATCACATATTTAAATATTTTCTAGTTTACAATTGTTTTCAAGTTCATAATAAGTTTTCCACCCTTCACTAATAATTTTCTAATTGTTAAGTTGAGCTTTTGATGAATATCAACATCATTTGAAGGAATACACTTCCTCCCAGTTGTAGTTGTCATATAAAAATTATTATATATGATCTTTCTCTATTAAATTATCATGACTTTTATTTTGTTGGTATCAACCATCATTTACATCTTGGAATATATGTTTTGTAGGATTCTTAGTTGCATACCCATCTTTAGTTGCATATTTATCTTTGCAAGAAAATATTGAATGATTCTCACTTGCATACCCATCTTGAAACATAAATTTTAGAGAAATCTTAGTTGTAAACCTATTTTGGAATAGAAATTTTAGAAAATTCTTAAATTCTTACTAAAATTATAAAAAATCCTTACCAAGCTTCCTCTAAATACTTTTCTAAATTAACAATCTATATACCAAAAAAACAAAAAACACCCTAATTGATTCTAATATTGCAATTAATTTCTTTTATTACAAAAATATACAAAACTATATATATTTTACCCCTTATTTAAACCTATGACTTCTAAACCAACAACAAACACATGTGCTTAAGTATTTCAACCATTATTTACACACTAACATAATATTTGGACATGCATGTACTTGAGCGTCCCATAGTTCTGCTTTTCAGCAGTGTTGTAATTTCTTTTTCAGTGGTACTGAAAGAACTTTGATTTCATCGTTATCCATATCGCGGGCTATGGATCATTGCGTTCACCAAAACAGCCAATCTATCCATTACTTTTTCGAGTTTATTATGCAAAATTTTAAGCAAATTCTCACTTAAAAGCCAACTTAACTAATGGAAAAAAATTTCTTAAATTTTGTTGGTTTCAAGTGTTCGGGATTTGTTTGTGAAATGATGGTGTTGTTCCAGGGAATATTATTTTGGATTGATCACCTTGTCAGTATTGTCGGTCGTATATTTTTTTCATGTGACTACTTCCATCTGTCCTACTCCCTTTTCGTATCTTCTCCATGAAGTGCCCTCTTATGTTGCTTTAAGTCTATCTTCCAAGCATCCTGCGTAACAGCTTGCAGAGCTTCCGGTAGTTTTAGAAACTTCAACTGCTAGCGAAGAGTGCTGTTTCTGCTGCATTTCTGAGTGAGGTACGTTCTTTATGTTTTCTTTACTGAAACACTGTTTTTGTATGCAGTCAGCACTCTTTAAGTTTTCTAATGATAATAGGAAACTCCTGCAATGCTATTGTAGTTATATAGGTCGGTATTACTAGCATACATGATTATTTTCTAGAGATATGTAATTTTTGCAGTATGAATTTTCATTGGGTGTTTGAAAAAATATTTAGTATATGGTATAAATAAAATATTTATATTAAATGGGATAATAATATATAAAAAGTTTAAAAAATATATTTGTAAAGTGTTGAGAAACGTATAATTCTGGTTTTTAGTTATTAAATTTTGGCTGAGGTATATATTTTAATGTAAACTTTGGGTATTAACCTCAACATTGATTCTATTAAGGATAAGTATAATTAACGGGAAATTAGTAATTAGTGTTTCATGCATTAACATTTATGTAGCAATTAGGATTTCCACTTTATTATTCAAAGTTATTGGCAACAACTAGGGCTTATTTGCTGCATACTAAATTCATACATGCCGCCACTTCACTGCCAACGCTCCACCATTGCTCCCATCTTCGACCACCAATATTCCCACTAAATACACCAACCACCATTGCTTCTGAAAATGCCGCCGAACCAATCCAACACCCCCCCTCAATCCGCTGCCCCTTCTGCTTCACTATTCCTTCTGCCTTCACACGTAAGTATCCTACTCACTCACTCATATGTATCATGTGATCAAAAATTGTAAGGGTTACAATGTAGTTGGTTTATAAGTGAAAGGGTGGCCAATTAACTTGGCCACCTTCATTCAGTCATCACATACAAAACCGGGTGTACTCTCACACGTGGTTGCAGTCAACTCAAAGACAGAGGAGGAGTAGGACAAGAAGTGCTTAACTAAAGATCTACGAGGTGGGAGCTAATTACGAGGAACGTCACCCTGAAAAGCCATAAAGGGAAACAAAACATCATTTTCATGAATTCATGCATTCCACCTCCTCGAAACTATGTCACTCAAGTCGCTCTCATAACTCTGGCCACCCACTGGAAGCAAGGATCCATTGTCCAAAAAATTCATTTTTATATACACATGATTACCAAACCAAACTAGGGTTTATAATTAAGACCACAGGTAAGTATCCTACTCACTCACTCATATGTATCATGTGATAAAAAATTTTAAGGGTTACAACATAGTTGGTTTATAAGTGAAAGGGTGGCCAATTAACTTGGCCACCTTCGTTCAGTCATCACATACAAAATTGGGTGTACTCTCACACGTGGCTGCAGTCAACTCAAAGACAGAGGAGGAGTAGGACAAGAAGTGCTTAACTAAAGATCTACGAGGTGGGAGCTGATTACGAGGAAACTCACCCCGAAAAGCCATAAAGGGAAACAAAACATCACTTTCATGCATTCATGCATTCCACCTCCTCGAAACTACGTCACTCAAGTCGCTCTCATAACTCTGGCCACCCACCGAAAGCAAGGATCCATCCACCAAAAAATTCATTTTTATGTACACATGATTACCAAACCAAACTAGGGTTTATAATAGAACTGCACATATTTGTAAAACATGACACACAAATACGTGGCACAACGGAATACAACATAATTACAAACATTTAAGCACAGAACCCTAAAATTAGGGTTTCAACATAAATCCATAATTTAGCACAGTATAACATATGTACACTTATCTGCATAAAATCTCCGATTGGGTGCGGGCTCTCCATGTTCCAGCCAACCATAGACCACGTGGTTCATGAATTTCGACCACAAGTCACCCCCTAGCCAATACTGCATCTTCACAGATAATAGTAAACCAAAAACAACCATACATAAATGGCGAAGGTACCCACCCAACAATCATGGCTACAACCACAGGTTTCCCCCTTCTCACTATTTCCAGGAAACAAAATATGAAACCCTTGTACACTAATAAAGGATTTAATCTTTGACACTATATTAGTCCAATCAAGGCTTTGTAGCCTATCAAAATACTATTGTGTTGAAAAATACACGGGGGCTTCACGTGGGGAGCAATAATATACCACGTGGGTTCATATTGGGGGATTTATATTCAGTGAAAAAGACACAATATATTGGGGGATATATAGGGGGTAAAGGGTTTTCATATTGGTAGTTGTTTGGTCTTTACTTACTAAGGTAAGTTAAGCTCTTAATTCCTTTATCAACCTGGGAAAGTACATTTAGAAGTGCTCATCTAAAGTATATAGATCTAGAAGGATCTAAGGTTCTAATGACAGCCTAGTGAAATGAAATTAACAATGCTCTCTTACAAGAGGTCCTTCATTGTCTTTTCAATCACTCAAGCATCAATCTAGATGAAACAAATTTTATGCAATGCTGGTTTCCTAGGGAACAAAACAGAGCATTAATGACTGGTTAAAAATCCTAGCATTCCCTTACAAGAATCTTGCTCAATAAAATCCTTTCCCAATCATAACACTCCAAAGTAATTTCAATAACTAACTAAATCAAATAGTGAATAAGATGAGTAATGTTGCAAACCAATAATAGTTGAATATTTTTACAAGAATCACTTATCAAACTGAAAATTGAATTTAACAATTACAATCTGAATCACTTGGAAATCAAACCAAAACTATCTTCAAAGTCAAAGCCAATAAGAAAATATGGAAATTGTATGACAACAAGCATATATATCAATTCTCAAGATCAGAATTGGTTGAATCCTTTTACAAGGTTCTTTTCACAACGAATACAAGTCCTTTTCAACTGATAACTTTAATAACATAACCTTTCCTACAACACATAAAATAACTTCTAACTTTCAAATCCGAATATGTAACTAGTAAGGAAACTTGAAAAGAAAGTGTACCAGCATAGTGATGAGGGCCATTCAACACTTCACAAGCACACTGAAAAACGATTCAGGAGAGTATGAGTATTGGATCTAGAAGCATAAACTTGATAATGAAGTCTGTATTAAATCTGGAGATTAAAAATGCACAAACTGTACTTTCATATGTTCACAATCTAGCTGAAAACATAGTCTTCTCCCATAGGTTATTTATCATGAATCCTATAACAAAAGAAGCTATTCCTCCTCCATATTATCCTAAAAGAATTCTATTAATTACATCCAAGAAGGCCGAAATTGAATCAGTTCCTTCATTTATGAAAAAAATCTCAAAATAAAAATTATTTTCTTCACAAAATCTAGAAATTACGCTGAAGTGGCTGGGTTTGACCAACATTGACTGAACACTTATTTCCTTCAAAACCAAAATTGGATAGGTAATCCACCATCCGTGTACATTTTACTTCATGCCCACAATCTTCAAATTCGCTCACCTACTAGACAACATGTCAAACAATGGAGCATTTACAGGAAGTCACAACTTCTTGTAATTTTCTGAAAAATGTCATTTTTAACATAATAATTTCAAAAATTAATTTCAAGCTAAAAATAATGATAATGACATCATATCATTTAGTTTCTAAGGATTATAGCTAGAATATGAAGGTTAAATGGTCAAAAATGATATTCAAAAGAGGATTTTAAGTGGAATGGACAATGATAATTTGATATCAACAGTAGTTATAAAAAATGGAGTTCAAAATTAATGATAAAATATAAAGGGGTATACAAAATGTTAATTGAAAAATGGATACCTACAATATCTAGTGGAAGTAGGGATTTTTTTATTGGGAAGGTGTATTGGGTTTGTATTGGTAGGGGAAATAATGTGATTTTTAGGGGCATTTTCCAATATTTAGTCAAATTAAGGGTATTGTTTAATATGCCACGAATGCATGTGATAGCTCATAGGTTCATTGAGTGAATCCCCCATGGAAAAATACTGATATAATGTTGTTACAAACTTGCTAAAAATACAATAGGTGTAGGCTTGTCTTCTTCAAAATAGATAAACATATTTTAGATCACCTTAATCTCTATAATAAAACCTATATAAATTCTCTACATAAAATTCCTACATTCAATCCAATACAACCTCGCTAATTATTGTTCTTGTATACAATTCTTGCTGGAAAATTGTCATATATTGTCACAATCCTATGAAACCATGTGCATGAATCTATTTTTCAGCCAAGGGTGTTGTTTCTCTAATGTCTACATTGTGTTATTGCAAAGCTACATTAATTTTCCATGATCCTTACCTTCCACCTCAAAGCACCAAATAACTTCCTTAATGTTATATTTACCAAGCTTGGAAACTTTGTTCTAAGAATTCCTTAGAATATTAGATCCTAAATTTATGACAACGGATTATCATTTCTCTAAGCATGCCCATAAAACCAATAGTTTATCTGTAACATTTTGTTCCTAATTATTCCAATTTATAATTCAAATGAATAAGATATGCAAACTGAATAGATACTTGTCTCTGAGAGTAGTTATGATGTTGGATTCATAGGGCATTTACTTTCCCACCACCATGTACATACTCATTACCTTCCACTCGTTAATGTGCCAAACCCAAACACCCTCCAACTTACGGACTCACGCCCCCCATCAGCATGTGCCCAAGTGGTGCACCCATTCACTGCGCTCAATCGTGTCTCGGGTTTCGTGCCACAACCTCGAGGGTGGCTTATTTCGAGTTAAGAAAATTTAAAAGTATGTGGTTCTAGGAGTTTTTGTTGCTTTCCGTGGCCTCCAGGTACCCTTCAAGCCCTCGAGTGATCCACTTTGCATTGTACATATAAAATATTCAGTTAAACCATCTTTTCTAATCACATTTTCCCTTCCAAGTTCAGGCATAATTTTCATTGATTAACAACCCCTTAGCTGGTTCATTTTTCTAAGGCCTTCATGTAAAAGAAAAGTGTAGAATTATGAAATTTGTTCTCCATAAGGTTGCTATCCTGAAAAAATGCATCATCAACAATACAATAACCCTAATTAATCCTTATATCAGATATTACATAGATACTACAACATATAGTTTTCGATCAACATGCAGTCACTAGGCACATACTCATACATCACATTCATATATGTATATACATCACATATAATATTTTATAGTTCATCAACAAGAGAGGGTTTAGAAAATTTTCTTTCTTGTTTCCTTGCATATCATAGAACTCAATTCCCATAGTTGTCTTGTTTAATGGCCTTTCTCATTATTTATATATGTCTTACTGTCCACCTGTATCTTATATTGATATTGCCATTACAACAATACTTGCATCACTAGAATGTTATAATGGTTATCATTTTATCCAATCCTTTACTATACAAAACTCTATCATTGTTACCTAGACAAACATATCCACCATGGAAATGCAAGAAGCTAGAACTCTCCAATTCATTGTTGCAATATTAATACAATGTTTGCATTATGGAACTTTATATTAGTCATTGTTGGTTCTCAATTAACCAGTGTACTTATGCTTTGAGTGATCATAATGCTGCTAAATACACTTCATGACTCTATTGTAATCCTGTAGCCTTCCAGGAAAATTTCTTCACAATATTTTTTCCCAAATTCAAAATTTGGGGTCACCAATGTATTTTTCCTATGAATATATTTGTGTTTACTATTCATTCATTCAATTCCAATAGTGGGCTAAAAGTTATGCCCTTTGAAATTTTTACCTGGACTCAAATGCTTATTTTCCAAAATCTTATAACGTTTTGTGATATTTTCTTCACAAATCTTATCTTATTTCAAATTATAGGTTTGAAAAAATGTTTTCCATGTCAACAACCTTCTATTGGCTATTCATTTGCATAATTCCAATACCGTGGCAAAAATTTATGCCCTCCAGAAGTTGAGCATGTTAAGCACAATTTCATTTTATGCTCTTGTAACTTCCTTCTAAAATTTCTATAAAATTTTGACTTCAACACAATATTTGGGTTGATGGCTATGTTTTTCTCAGAATTACCTTTCTTTTGAATAGTCATGGTCCAAACTCTGACTTTCAGACAAAAGGATATGGCCCTGCAAAATCTAGTCACTCTTTCCCTAATATGGTTCCCACATCATTATGAAATATGGTTTTCGTGTGCCCTCAAATTTCTTAACTTCCAAGTTTGCTGCCACATGGCTGATGTGGTACTTTACCTCACTAGCCATACCATTATCAGTTGATACATATGTTGTCTATGTGGTCTAGCCACCTTGACACCCCAGTGTTTGTCACTTAGCGTAAAAATAAACAAAATAATTATTATAAATATGTGTGGGGTCCTTCACGCATGAACATGCCCACATATAAAACAAATATATAATAATGTCACTTCGCAACCCATATACAAAGTGAATACAAGTAAAATATCTCTCTCTCTCTCTCTCTCTCTCTCTCTCTCTCTCTCTCTCTCTTTATATATATATATATATATATATATAATTTAAAGTAACCTAAAATGGGTTCATGGTCTTCATAAAATAGAATTATAAAAATATATTATATATATGTAGATAAGCCATCGACCATTTGACCTTCACATGACAACTTTCCCATGTTCTTAACATCCTTGTGGCACATGAGTGGCCCGACCTTGGGGTTCACATTTTAATCTGGAGCATCTGTTGTGATAAACCCCCACCACTGTCGATTAACCCATAGTGGTGTAATTCCTTAATTATGGAATTAGATTTAAAAAATGATTAATAAAAAAAAAATATTTCGATTTAGACCATAAATAAAAAATTTCAATGTGTACATTAAGCAAAATATTTTATTGTCAAATCTATTTTATATCAAGTAATTGAAAGTAAAAAATCTCTTATGATTAAAAAATTTGAATGATATGTTTTTCAATATGAGGGAGACGTGTGCATATTAAGTACCAATGTAAATCTTTCTTAAAATCCAATCTATCATACTTAAGAATTAAAATCTATGAAAAAAAATAAAATCCAATCTATCATACTTAAGAATTAAAATCTAAGAAAAAAATACATCTCTAAAGATTTGATCATGTCTATGCATTTGATCATGTCAAACATTATAAAACTAAAATGGACATGAATCTAAACTAATCGTTCTTGGTTATTACTTGTCAACATGTTTTCTTTGTTTCAGAATTCCCATACTCCGAGACAAAGTAATGTGAAATTGTAAGGCTTGATATTGCACCCAAGCATTTGATAGTAAAGTTGCATGTTTATTTTCAAAAAGAAAAAAATGAACATCTTATCTTAATTTATAAGGGTTTACATTAAAGGTATATGTGGACTATTCTTAAGCATTATACACAATTTGTGCAGAAACAACATTATTTTCTCTAATCTATCACATCAAATGAGTAGACTTCAAAATTACTACTTATGGATCATAGCTATAGATTTATCAAATATTTCAAAAGATAGCCACCATATCCCTCTTTACACAAACTACTGAATATAAAAAAACAAACAAAAAGAATTTTCCCCACAATATTAGAAAATACGAAATCTCCCAATAACTACTAGTGCATCTTCTTATTCTTCAATGTAGACAATTCATGGTTGTATCTCCAAACCCTTCTTGGATAGCTCATCCCCCAGATGATTGATCTCCCTATAGATAGGTGTAAAGGAAATAAAGTGGAAGGAGTTAATAAGATCAAAAACCTTGTCCTTCCAATGTTTCAATGAGGAATTTAAAGCACCCTACTCTTTTTCCCATTCTACCATAGCCTTTGAATCCCAAAATGCATTTAGAAAAGTCACTCACATTCATAGTGAAAGGTAAAGTTCCCCAAAGTGAAATTAACTTAGATTTCATATTTGTTCCTCTTCCTCCAGCCCAATATAGTTTAAAATAATGAGTTCTCTCTAGTAATACAAGGCCACCACAACCACATTTGTTTGAATGTGATACCTCATTAAAGTGGCCTGTAGGAAATTGTAGATGGCTATCCGGCAAAGAAATAATTCTTTTTCTTATAGTTTTATCTATATGACCCATCTCTTAAAAATAACCCACAATTTGTATGCTTGTTCTCATTATATCTAGGGACATATGTTAAAAAACAACCGAGCTCCTCGTTTTCCAAATACCACACATAATATAAAATGGAAGGGAGACATAATTTGGGTTGGTATCCTTCCATTCCTCGATTCAATCTTGTAAATTTGTCAAATTCCATGGTGTTGAAAATAGCAATAAGAAATGATAAAAACAAAATCCAGAATATTTCAATTTTAATTTGTCTTTGAATTAAAATTGTGAATTAAATTCGAATTTAGTCTCACCAGCTGCTTGGAAATAATTAATTAATTCATTATGAATTAATTAGTTGGAGAAATTCAAGTTAAAAGTCTTTCTGAAGCCATGCAACAATTATCCCTTAAATTAAGGACATTATCCCTTAATTAAGGAGATAAGATTGAGTTATAATTAGTTAGCTCAGTTTACTGAGTTAAATCCAGTGAAATTAGTTCCAAACTGTTTGAGGAATTAATTGTGAATTATCAGTCAATTGATGCATGCATGCACTCAAGCAGTGTACTCCAAATAACTGAAGATTCCCTCATCAGTAACTCATGCATATCTATTATGAGAAAGACCCAATTAAGCTAAATGTCAAGGACAGTGTAGTATCAGTTGCATGTGTTTTCCTATAAAGGAAACTCATGCATGCAGTCAAGGTAAGGTTCCTTGAAGATTGCACAGTTCTGAAAGTGTGTTAGAATAGTGTGTGAGAGCAGTGTTACACTAGGTGAAGGAGATCATCCCAAAGGTAACTGCGCAAAGAAATAGGAGCTTGGAGGGTAGAGGAGAAGGCTTGTGAGAAGATTTATTTGCTTGTGAACATCCAGGAGGATTGTACTGAGAGATGACTAGCTATGTGAGCTAAGGCTTTGTATAATTCTGATGTGTTTCCACCTTGTATGATAATACGGATAGTGGGGTTTCTAGCTGAGGCTTTCCCCTGAGTATTTTCTGTGTTTCATGTGCATTGATTCTTCTTCTTATGGTTATATGTGTTCAACTCTGATTCAGCTCGATCTTTAAGCTTCTGCAAGTTTGATAGTAGAAGTAGATTATAGTATTTTGCTTTGGTATATTGCACTATCGAGTTAATCTATAGTCAGATTTTCTACATAGATCTTAGAGATAGATTTGTAGAGAATTTGCAAGAAATTCTACACATGCTAAATAGTTTTTTAATAAATTCATAACTATAACCATATCCCAATAGCGAAGGAACAATGTAACATCAAATGTGTAACTATCTCTTCCTTTATTTTACAAATGAAGCATCTCTTAAGTCGTTTAAAACCCCTTTTCCATACATTATCCCATGTAAACTTTATTGAACTTTATTTTTCAAGCATGACGAACCAAATACTTTCAATTTCGTGGAGCTTCCACTCCAAAGTTTATTAAACCACCACAATTGGTTTGTGATCACTAGGAAATTTAAAATATGCATATAATCCTACCTCTCTATAAAATTCCCATCCCCTACACTCCCATTGCAATTTAACAAGTCCTCGTCATATTAAAGGCTTACCCCTTTGTGATAAAGGTCAATAATATATAAATTCCAATGTATTACCCATTCCCCTTCCAAGCCTAGGTCTCTAGGGGAAAACCAAACCATGCATGTACTGGGAAGAAAACGATTAACGATTTATTGTTTTCAAATACAAATTTTCAAATATTATATTAATTTTATTTAATAAAAATTAAAGAAAACGATTAACGATTTATGATATGCTTAATATTTATATCAATATAACATATAAAGCATATGATACGAAGCACCGTAGACACTACATAACCTAGCATATTATGTCACATATCAGGTTGTGAATACTTCAATGAGGGGTCCATATTGATCAGGTCGTGAATACTATATGGGGTCCATGTTCGCTGTATTGTACTAAAGTTGATGTAAATGATCCAATCTCATCAAAACCTAAAAGCAAATGTATTATGTTCACCTTGAGCGACTCCCGCTGCAACCAGACAATGAATTTTGAAATTCATGTGGATAAACACTGCGTTAAGGGATTCTGAAGCTACGTGGATTTTCTCTGATTACTCCCAGCTTTGCACTTTTTTCTAACCAGACATATATTATATTATAGCACCATAATGCCAAAATTACAAGTCAGAAGAGCTCCGAGTTTGGCATAATCCCAGAGTGAAGAACTTAAAATATGCATGCGGATAATATTGTATAATGAAACAGAGCGAAGAACTTATAATATGCATGCGGATTATATTGTATAATGAAACAAAATTGTGTTTAAGTATGAGTTTTTGGAATTGTTTTGGTTTTATACAAGTTTGATGGGTGAATTTTTTAAATCAAAGTTTTTTATAAGTTTTTGAGGGTGCTATATGTACTTAAAAAATTTAATTAAACAACATAAATTAAGATTTGGGTATAAATATTTTTGCTGAATTTTAGCTAAAAATATAGTGGAAACTTCAAAAAAATAGCACTTAACAACTACTATGAAATACATTACAAAGACTTTTAAAGTTTTTGGTGTTGAGTGTCATTCTCCTCATCCGTTAATAAGAGTGAGGGCATTTGATGAGTTTGCATATATAATAAATTTGACAAAGATTCTTTAAAATCACAAATTTAATGGGTGAATTCTTCACAATTTAAGTTCCCCAAATTTTTTTAAGAATGCTAAATCCAAATTTTTTGAGGGTGCTAAATCTATATATGCAATAAAAAAATCTGATTAAACAACATAAATTAAGATTTGGCTATAAATATAGTGTAAACTCCAAAAAAATAGCACTTGACAACTACTATGAAATACATTACAAAGACTTTTAAAGTTTTTGGTGTTCAGTGCCATTCTTCTCATCTGCTAATAAGTGAGGGCATTATTGATGAATTTGCATATATAATAAATTTGACAAAAATTCCTTAAAATCACAAATTTAATGGATGAATTCTTCACAATCTAAATGGCCAAAAATTAAAAAAAAAAATACTAAATCCAAAATTTAAGCGCAAATAATTTAACCAATTTCCAAAAATCGAACCAAAACACCCAAAATCGCACTTAAATAACTACTCCGAAATACATTAAAAGGGCTTTTAACGTTTTTGGTGTGGGGTGTCATTCTCCTCATTCAGTGGCAGCGAATCTGTTAATGAGAGCGAGGGCATTACTGATGAGCTTGCACATATAATGAACGCGAGCCGTGACCATGGTCTCAACTATCCCCTTAACGCCCTGAAAGCCGTCGAGGCAGGAATTCTCGTTGGTGAGGGCGGCGCTCATCCACGTCTTGATGTTGCCCATCTGAATCTGGAACGTGCTTTGCTGTAGCTTCTCCAGCTCCGACAGAGATTCGCGAATCTGGTCCGTGGTGACCCCGAAATCCTCTATACAATCCCCAAGCGCCGCTTTTTCTCTTTTACTCATCGTAGCTCCTCTGGCTTTCATGCCGGCGGCCCAGACGGAAGCGTTGCGGGCATTAACGAGGGTCGTCTGCACGGCTGCCTTCACGAGATGCCTCTGCGTGGCATTCAGAGAACCTGAGTAAGAAAAGAGGGACGAAACGCAGACCTGCGGATACAGAGTGACCTCGCAGGAAGTTTTGATAAATTCCGCCATGACGGGATTCAAGCCCTTCGTTGCTAACGCTGAACCGTGAATGGCAGCAGCAAGACTGATAAAAAGAATAATAACTGCTGGAGACATGGCGATTCGATCTGAGACGTATTTGTAGGACGCATATGGATGACCTTTGCTCTTCTCTGCTATAAATAGGGGGTTCGCACCCCTTCCTGATTTGCCATTCAACTGTTACATGTGATCGTGGCCAAGTTGGCGCCTTTATTTTTCCGAATATTACTTTTACTTTCATGGCAAATCCATTATTTACAAAAACGCTGTGAGTTCTTTTTTCTTTTTCCACCTTAAGAAACTTCAATGCTGAGTCCTAAATGTGAGAAATTGAGATCTAGAGCAATAGCACACAAACCATCACATTATTGATAGGTATATTGTTTACAATGGTTACAAATATATAAATAAATATTGATTAAAAAAAAAAAAAAATTATTAACACATCTCGCGCACACCGATACTTTTTTTCAGGACAGAAAAAGCATAATTGTATTTATATAAGAAATATAAAAGAGTCAAAATGTACATTCATTCGAACATAGAATATGTCCCAAAGATCTGAAACTGCACATAAGAAGAGCCATATTTAGAAAATAGCAAGATCAGGCCTATAAAACCACGGAGATAGAGCAAAAAACATTCGCGCCATGATGAGACCATATCAAGAGAAAACGATAAACAAAAACAAGATCTGGACATAATAGCCCGCAGCCTGCTTTCGATGAGAAACATATGCAACCATGATGCGCCGAGAGATTGAGATGAAGCCTGTTCAACCGAAAAAAATAATTTTTATATGGACTCTGGGTAATTCTGAATGACCGCTAATAACCCTTTTTTAATGTTTACATGGAAAATATTGAAAACATATATTATAACAACAAGCATAATTTATGTCTGACTCTTCTTCATATCCACTTTCGAATCTCACAAACACCACTCTTTCACAATCACATCTTCGAGCTCTCACTTGACTTCTATTTAAAATGTAATTGTTGAACATTGCAAGATCAACAATATTGACACCTCGGTTTTTCAAGGCTTCCGCGATAAGAGCCCTCAAGTAATGAACCAACGACCAACCACCATCTCTTGGATATTTCACTTTCGTCTATTCGTTAATTGCTAACATCAAACAACTTGAGCCTACTAACACACAAAAATTGATGTTTCGGAAACCCGGGCTTCCAGTTTAATAACCACCCACTCCTTTTTATAATCAAAATTGAGAAAAACATAAAACTCATTCAAATCATACCAAAAGCACCAACAAATTTCACACAAACCAGAGTCATCTCAACAAACTCAGCGGTTGGAATCATTAAAGATCTAGCACGTAGATTGTAAAAAAGTGAAACTAAAAGTTCATTACAACAACCCAAAAACACGCCCTTGGGATAGGATCCAACTAAGTTGAGGTATGAATTCTATGGGAAAATGGTGTTGTATGTGGCCATATTTATAGGCCAAGGCCTTGAAAGCATAACAACATTACTTTTTATCGTAATATGGGGCCTTGCACACATTCGTTGCAGGAGAATAATCCAATGACGAGAAATTCACGCCGCAGGGCTTGCTAATTGCGCGTGTATAGTTGATGACCTCCCGTGAGCATAAGAAACATGGAAAACGTGAATCCGAGGGGATGCACCTCACATCCAGGATTCGATACCCGACTCTTCGCTACCATGATATTCTGAGCAGCCCTACCAAGCCAGTTATCAGTAACTGAAAGTTGCTGGGCATTGATGGGTTTATGCAGAGAATCCGCCATGGAGGGCAGAGAGACAAGCAATGGGGCCACAGGTGGAATTTTTCCCGAACACTCCAAGGCACTCTGATGACTTAGAAGAAGCTCAAATTCATGATCGCACAACACTCCCTATTAGAACATTGCACCTCGTCTTTTGTGGACAATTGCCCAATTTGCAAAGCCCTAAAATGGGTAGCATTGTCGATGTGAGAATTAAAATGTCGGGGTCTTGCATAAACACTCCAACCCATCTATAATGTATACTGAATGCGAATCTCATGGACACGATTGTTGGGAACTTCTGATTAATTCCAAAACAAAAATAACTTGAACAGAACAGAGAAAATGCTCTGTTTTAACCCAGGAAATTTAAAAATTTGTTTGCTGGAGACAGAGTTTTACACATACACAAAGAACACTTGGATTCATTAATAAAATTGCTGTTACATAAATTTCTTCCTCTCTCAGAGGTATTACAACCAGACACTGCTTCTGATGCACTTCCAAAACAAAAAAAAATTCACTATGTCTCCCCAGAAAATTACTCTGTCTCAGCTGTAAATTCTACACTGCTGTGTAAAAAATATTCTTTTACATACGCTGCTGTGTATTACATTTCATATTAGCCAACAAAACCTTTTCTACACTGTTGTGCATTACAATGAGAAAAATTACATTTACACTGCTATGTATTTTTCACATGCACACTGCTGCGTGCCTTACACTTCAACGGACAACATCAACATACGATATGCGCTGCTGTGTATATATTCTCTCAACAAAAACTACATTCACTCTCCTGTATTCACTCTCCTGTAAAAGATTTCTTCTTACATTCACGTTGCTCTGTTCTTCCCCTATTTTTACTTTGCACTGTTGTGCGTTTCATTACACATACAAATGAATAGGAAAAAACATTACATATTACATATCCTGTGAATAATAAAAAAATAAAATTAAAGACCCTTACCTATATTTACCAACCATGGTAAATCACATTAATTACTTTACTGACAAACTGTCCGTCAATGTACATCAACCGTTGACCTCCATCGAACGGCTTGAAACCTTAATTTCAATCGAACGGCTGTTGGACTATATCGCAAGGATCTATCTGCTGAAGTTTACACTCCGGGAAAAACTGCTCTGACAAAAATGTTGTGCATGTGTCAGTCGATGATTGTTATCGCTACCCTCGGAGGAAAAACCATTGTTGCATGAAAGGTGGTGCGGGGAACGTACTGGCGGTTTTCCAAAACTGTTTATGGTCGCTGGCGCTGCACGGCAACGCTGCAGTTGAAATTACATTTCAACACTCCCCTTTAATTTCAACTGCTAGGTTATCAGTCATACCCAAACATTTCCTCAAAAATTCAAAGCTTTTCTGTCCCAATGGTTTGGTCAGAATATCTGCAACCTGCTCCTGAGTTCTGCAATGGACTAAAACAATTTCTCCATTGTTTACCAATTCCCTGATGTAATGAAACTCTGTGTCAATGTGTTTCGTTCTATTATGAAACACCGGATTCTTGGATAATGCAATCGCTGAGCTATTGTCACAAAAAACCACAGTTCCTTTTACTTGCTCTTGGCATAAACTCCTTAACATCCTTCTCATCAAATTGCTTGACATGCTGTTGTTGTAGCTACCACATATTCTGCCTCTGCTGTAGACAATGCTACAATACGCTGCTTTTTAGAAGCCCATGAAATGGCTCTTGAACCCATGTGAAAAACATAACTGGATGTGCTTTTATGATCATCTACACTTCCAGCCCAATCACTATCAGTGTATCCAATTAAATCTGAACATTCTGAAGTAGTATATAAAATGCCAAACCTTTTAGTAACTTTAACATACCTCAGAATCCTTTTTGTTGCCTGTCAATGTGCTTCTTTTGGCCTCTCCATGAATCTGAAAATTAAACTAACAGCATACATTATATCCGGCCTAGGTGCAGTCAAATACATGAGGCTGCCAACTATGCTCTTGTACAAACTAGGATCAAAATCCTTACTGCTGTCCTCTTTGCTGAGTTTTAATCCCATCACTGTGGGAGTAATTGCTGCTTTTCTCTCTTGCATATTGAATCTTTCCAACACTTCATTAACATATTTCGCCTGTGAGATAAAAATCCCATTTTCATTTTGTTCAACTTCTATTCCTAAGAAGTATCTCAGCAAACCCATGTCAGTGATTTCAAATTCTTCTTTCATCACTGTTTTGAATTTTTCAATAAGATAAACATCATTGCCTGTGAAAATAACATCATCAACATACAACACAACAATTAGTAATTTACCATCATTTTCTATGATGTAGAGGGTGGGTTCTCCCTCACATTTTTCAAATCCATTTTCTAGTAGATAGGAATCTATCCTACTGTACCATGCTCTTGGTGCTTGCTTCAGCCCATAAAGAGCTTTCTTCAATTGCATACTTTGTGCTCTTGGCCTTTCTTAGCCTAGAGGTTGTTCAATGTAAACCTCTTCCATTAACAGTCCATTTAGGAATGCTGACTTCACGTCCATTTGGTAAACTTTCCACTTGTTTTGTGCTGCTATGGACAACACTACTATCACGGTTTCCATTCTAACAACTGGTGCAAAAGTTTCCTCATAATCTCTCCCATACTGCTGTTTATATCCTTTGACAACCAGTCTTGCCTTGTGTCTTTCTATTTTTCCTTCAACATTACTCTTGGTCTTGTAGACCCATTTAACTCCAATGACTTCCTTTCCTTTTGGTAATTCAACTAAATCCCATGTCTTGTTTCTTTCTATGGCATTGATCTCCTCATCCATAGCTTATATCCATTTCCTATCCTTAATTGCTTCTTCGAAATGAATAGGGTCATCAACATGACAATATAAAGCAAACAAAGAGTTCATACATTCATTTGCTGCCTCTTGTTCATAAATATCACTTAAATTTATGAACTTCTTACCTCTTTCATTTGGCGTACAAGTGCTTGAAGAACCACTTGAATTTCCTCCTTGTGATGTGCTTGAAGAAGCACTTTCATTTCTCCTCAAGGGTGTCCCTTGCTGCCCTTGTGTTAGTGCTGCTGTTTAGGGATGTATTTCAGCCATCTCCTCATTATCTTCATCATGTCACAAAGAGATTTTAACATTCATTTTCTTCTCTATGCTTCCATCCCAAGCTTCCTCCTCAATGAACTGAACATCTCTACTCAAAATAAGCTTCTTGGTGGATGGGTTATACAACCTCTAAGCTTTGGATTCCTCATTGTATCCAATGAAAATACATTTCTCCCCTTTGCTGTCCAACTTCTTCCTTAGCTGATCTGGAATGTGTGCATAAGCCACACATCCAAAAACTTTCATGTGGGTGACTCCTTGCTTTCTCCCACTCCATGCTTCTTCCGACACTCTGTTCATGACTGCTTTTGTAGGGCATCTATTCAAAATGTACGCTGCACAGTGTACAGCTTCAGCCCAATAATCATTTGGCAAATGCTTTGCCTTTAACATACTTCTCGCCATATCCATGATTGTCCTATTCTTCCTTTCAGCAACTCCATTTTGCTGCGGAGTGTACCTAGTGGTAAACTGCTTATGAATTCCATTTTCTCTATAAAAATGTAGAAACTCTTTTGAGATATACTCACCTCCTCTATCATTTCTTAGAACTTTGATATGCAACCCGCTTTGGTTTTCTACAAGTGCGCTTTGAAATTGTAGAATCTTTCAAACACTTCACTTTTGTTCTTCAGGAAATAAACCAAAGTTTTTCTAGTAGAATCATCAATAAATGTTAGTATGTAGTGGCTGCCTGCAAGTGATGGAGTTTGCATCGGTCCACATAAATCTGAGTGGACAATCTCTAAGGGTGCTTTTTCCGTTATACTTTTCCCAGATGGAAAACTTTCTCTGTGTTGTTTCCCCAAGATACAACCTTCACAAAGGCTGTCTGGTTTCTCTATCAATGGTAATCCTCTTACCATTCCTTTTCTACTCAACAAATTAAGACCTCCAAAGTTGAGATGTCCAAATCTCAAGTGCCACAACCAATTTTCATCCTTCGGTTCGCTTTGGAAAGCCTCTTGTGTCACTGCTGCTATTACTTCTTTATTTTTCAAATCTGCCTTCATTCTGAGAGGGAACATCCTGTTCCTTGTCATCTTCACTTCAGCAATACATTGTTTGCTGGGTGCTTTATCCATGATGGTGCATACATCATCCACAAAGAAAACATTGTACCCCTTTTGAACAAGCTGTCCAATACTTAAGAGGTTACATTTCATTCCAAGAACATAATAAACATCTGCTATGGTTTTCTTTTCACCTTTCTTTGTTAAGACATTTACTTCTCCTTTTCCCATAACATAAACTTTATTATCAGTCCCTAGTGTGACTTGTGACTTCACACTCTGATCTAACATAGAAAATAGGGCTATGTTTCCTGTCATATGGTTGCTGCAACCGGAGTCTAGAAACCATACATCTTCACTCTTTTCTTCAGCCATATTACAAGCTAAAAACAAATTATTTTGGCTACTATTTTCTCTAGTGAAATTTGCACTAGTTCTATTACTCATATCATGCTGCTTCTTTCTGCATTCATTTGCATAATGCCCATATTTTTTACAATAATGACATTAGACATTGGATTTATCATACCTTTGTCCTTAAGCATGATGTTGTCCAGTTTGTTGGCTACTACCTTGGCCTTGGTTCTGATTTGAATTGTTGCCTCTTCCTTGAGCATTTGCTGGACTGTTTCTTCCACCTCTGTTTTGGCTTCTGCCTCTTCCTCTCTTGTTTCCTTTGCCTTGACCTCTTCCTCTTCCAAAGAACATCTGGGTCTTAAAGACATGTTCTAGAGATGAGTTTTCATTCCTACTCAATCTCTGCTCATGTGTTATCAGTGATGCATGTAGTTCATCAACTGAAAAGTTTGTGAGATCCTTTGTCTCTTCTATGGTGGTGACAATCACATCGAACCTTGAGGGTAGGATCCTCAATAGTTTCTCCACAATCCTCCTTTCTTCAAGAATTTCTCCATGAGACCTTATCTGTGTAACCAGACCAATCACTTGTGTGAAGATTGAGTCAATATTATCTGACTCCTTCATGCATAGATTCTCAAAATCTCTCCTCAGTAACTGTAGTTTTGCTGTGTTCACTTTCTCCATGCCTTGATAGGCTATCTTGAGAGTTTCCCATGCTTCTTTGGATGTCTTTGCTGCTGCTATCCTTGGAAACACACTCTCATGCACTGCTTGATACAAGAAGTAGAGGGCTTTAGAATCCTTCTTCTTATTGCTCTTCAACAGCTCTTTCTCTGCCTGAGTTAAGTTAATGAACTCATCTTCATCTGCTGGTTCTTCAAAACCATACTCAACAAATTCCCATAAGTCTTGGGAAGCAAGCAAAGCTTTCATGGTTATTGCCCAATAGTCATAGTTTTTTCCATTAAATTTCGGGAGCTGAGTATTAAAGATACCCATGCTAGTGCTGGCTCCAGCCATTCTTGCACTCTTCAAAATACTTGATTGTGTATTTAAAATAACTGATTATCCTCAACACAAAAACTGGCTTGAGAAATACCTTGGATTTTTTTGACTGAGTCTTCACTCTGCTGGAGATGCTGCTACAGCAAGAATCCTTCCTTCAGCTTCTTTGACACCTTCAAAGAGCCTAAACAAGCTTTGATACCATGTTGGGAATTTATGATTAATTCCAAAACAAAAATAACTTGAACAGAACAGAGAAAATGCTCTGTTTTAACCCATGAAATTTAAAAATTTGTTTGTTGGAGACAGAGTTTTACACATACACAAAGAACACTTGGATTCATTAATAAAATTGCTGTTACATAAATTTCTTCCTCTCTCAGAGGTATTACAACCAGACACTGCTTCTGATGCAGTTCCAAAACAAAAAAAAGTTCACTCTGTCTCTCCAGAAAATTACTCTGTCTCAGCTGTAAATTCTACACTGCTGTGTAAAAAAGATTCTTTTACATACGCTGTTGTGTATTACATTTCATATTAACCAACAAAACCTTCTCTGCACTGTTGTGCATTACAATGAGAAAAATTACATTTACACTGCTGTAACAAGAAAAATTACATTTACACTGTTGTGTATTTTTCACATGCGCACTGCTGCGTGCCTTACACTTCAACGAACAACATCAACATACCATATGTGCTGCTGCGTATATATTCTCTCAACAAAAACTACATTCACTCTCCTGTAAAAGATTTCTTCTTACATTCACGCTGCTCTGTTCTTCCCCTATTTTTACTTCGCACTGCTGTGCGTTTCATTACACATACAAATGAACAAAAAAAAAAATTACATATTACATATCCCGTGAATAATACAAAAATAAAATTAAAGACCTTTACCTATATTTACCAACAGTGGTAAATCACATTAATTACTTTATTGACAAACTATCTGTCAATGTACATCAACCATTGACCTCCATCGAACGGCTTCAAACCTTGATTTCAATCGAACGGTTGTTGGACTATATTGCAAGGCCCTATCTCCTGAAGTTTATGCTCCGGGGAAAACTGCTCTGACAAAACTGCTGTGCACGTGTCAATTGATGATTGTTATCATTGCCCTCGGAGGAAAAACAACTGTTGCATGAAAGGTGGTGCGGGGAATGTACTGGCGGTTTTCCAAAACCGTTTATATTCGCTGGCGCTGCACGACAACGTTGCAGTTGAAATTACATTTCAACAACGATTCTCAGTACTGAAGATGAGGCTGGCACAACTATCATTGCCTCGCGAGCTTTGTAAAGCCCGTTGGCTCTGATAGTGCTAAAAGGCCAGAATATGTTCTATGCAGATTACAATGAATTTCGTGGGACAATACACTCAACATAGATACAGACACAACTTTATGTACACAGCAGGAATTTAATCTTCAAAATTCTTCCATCTTTCCGGCTTTGTGGCAGAAGGGAATTAAGGCAGAATATGTTTGGATACCATGTTAGAAATTGAGATCCAAAGCAGAGAGAGAAATTGCATACAACCAAATCACGCTCTTATATATTTATTGATCACAACAGCTATAAATATATGATATAAAATACTGATTTAGACACATTTATATCAGAACTATAACTCATACTTTGTAAACAACAAATTCTAAATTAACCCTTGAGAACTCTCAATAACAATTCATAACAATACATGAAAGCATTACTTCCAATACTAAAACAATATTTATTCACTTTTAATTATTCCATTTACTTCGAAATAAACCATAAATGGAGGACTTGTTTTTTGAATATAAATATGGAGCTTCAAAAGTTCCACTTGATAGTTGGTATTTCCTAAGTTTATATACTATAAATTTAAACTCTCGAGTTAAATAATTTAAAATCATTTTAATTTATTTATTTAATAAATATAAAAAATATAAATATATTTTTTTAATATGAGTTAAAACAATTTTATATTTATATTTATATTGTGTCATACAAATTTAATTTATTTTGGGTTTAGGTAGAATATATATGTCTATATATATATAACATTTTGCAACAATTTTCTGTAATATTTGGTTTCATTTTTATAGGATTGGATTCTAAAATTTAATGGATACTAAACTAATATGATACGCAGTTAATGTATAAGTATGAAATGATCATTTTTATTTTAATTATTTAAAATACGATAATTTACATATTATATAAAAAGATGATATTCATTTTAATCATTTAATTTTTAATGTACAAGTTTTTATAAACACTATTTAGTTTATGCGTATTTTTTATCGGAGTATAGTGATACAACTCTCTAGCATCATAAAGGGATTTAAGAAGGACAAAAGCCCGGGTCCCGACGGCATTCCAATTGAATTTTACAAACACTTTTATGATATCTTTAAGGACGACCTTCTCAACATGGTTAATGCTACCTGTCAAGCTGGGAACATTAACAGTGCCCTATCGGCCACTTTCATCGCCTTAATTCCGAAGAAAGAGAATCCCGCCACCTTTGGGGATTACAGACCCATCGCCCTCTGTAATGCTCTCTATAAAATCATTTCAAAGATTATTGCTGAACGCCTGAAAAAAACTCTCTGCTCATTCATTTCTCCTCAGCAACACGCCTTTCTGAAGGACCGGCTCATTCTCGACGCAGTCGCACTTGCTCAAGAAGGCCTCTTCGCCATTTCCTCCAAAAACTTGAATGCGGCAGCCCTCAAGATTGACCTTTCAAAGGCATTCGACTGTGTCAGTTGGAGTTTCATCCGAGTGCTTCTTGCTAAAATCGGACTCTCGACGCGTGCCTGTAGTTGGATTATGGCTTGTGTCGAATCTGTACACTACTCTGTCATCATCAACGGAATTCCATCTACCTTTTTCCACGCGGAAAGAGGGCTTCGTCAGGGATGTCCTCTATCCCCTCTCCTCTTTATACTGGTAATGAACTCTCTCAGTTCGCATATCAACCTTGCTGTCTCACAGGGCAGATGTAAGCCGGTCATGATTTGTAAGGACATCTCTCTCTCTCACAATTTTTTCGTTGATGACATCCTTATTTTTGCAATGCTATGTAAATCCTCCTGGGCATGCTTGTTCATAATCCTACAGAAATTCAATGCTGCTACCGGCCTCTTCATCAACAATGACAAAACAAAGCTGTATCATAACAACTCCAATCTGACCATCGCTCTCTGGGTAGCGGCCCGCTTTGGCATCAATCTGGCGCTCCTCTCGGATGGTCTCCCATATCTTGGCTTCCGGCTCAAAGTCAAAAACAACAAATTCGCTGACTGGATATGGCTCATTGACAGGTTCTACAGCAAAATCTCCCGATGGGAAAACAGGCTTTTATCCCTGGCTGGCCGATTCGTCCTAGTTCAAGCGGTCCTATCCCAATTAGCAGTATATTGGGGTCATCTTTTTGTTCTTCCTGCCAAAGTTCACAAAATCATACAGTCAATCGCTGCCAACTTCCTCTGGGGAGGCCACTCCTATCAATCTAAATTTCACCTTGCAAGTATGGATCTTATCACCTCCCCCAAAAAACATGGAGGCTGGGGCCTTATCAACATGCGGCGTTTTGGCAACGCGCTCATCGCAAAATCTATGTACAGGGCCTTCTTCGGGAACAGCCCATGGTCTGCTCTCATCAAACAAAAATATTTGAAGAATCGCAGCCTAGTTTTTTGGCTCAGAAGATCCACTCTTGGGATATGCCATGGTTCCCCCATCTGGTGCTGCTTCCGTAAGAATCAGCGTCTCCTATTCAGCTTTCTCAAATGGACCTTTTATTCTGGCTCCTCCGTCCTCATTGCACTCGATCCCACCCTTCACAATCTGGAATCTCATATCCCTTTGCCGCTTCTTACCTTCTTCCATTCCAGGGGCATCTTCACCTGGTCCATGTTAATTGACACATGGTCCTCTCTATCTCCCATCTGGAAATCGGATCAACAGCTTCAGCTACCCCTCCCCCTCCGCCCCCTTTGGTCCTCCGCCACCCAACATTTCTCCCGCCTCAACATCCTTCAACTGGGCACTCAAGACTCCCTCATCTGCTCCACGGACTCGTCTACCCACCCCATTACCGTCAATCGACTCTACACCGCCCTCTCTCACAAGCCGCCTCCACCTTCCCTCTTTCCTCTCAAGCTATGGAAAGCCAGATGCCCTCTCAAATCAATTCTGTTCGGCTGGCTTCTTTTTCACGACAGGAATTTAGTATGGGATGTTCTTCAACATAGAGGGTGGCATGGTCCAAGCCGCTGCTGCCTCTGTCGTTCTCATTCGGAAACGAATATACATGTGTTCTTTCAATGTTCTGTCTCCACTGCCATTTGGAATGATCTATCTTCGGCCTATGGCTTCCCTGGCCTTTCTTTTCCCTCGGTCAAAGAGGCGTTCTCTTGGTGGTCTTCACAGCGGCCCTTCTGGCACGCCATCTTCCTCCTCACGCTCTGGCATGTTTGGAAATGGCGCTGCTGCTGTGTCTTTCAGGATCATCTTTCTCCTCCTGCGATCATCATATCCTCTATTACCGGCTCTCTGCCTCCGGATTAGTCTTCATTCCTCTTCTGAAGGCTTCCACTGCCAGGTTCGTCCTCCTCCTGCTTCCTTCATCAGTGTTTTCCGGCTCACGCTTCTTCTCAGCGAATATTGGTCTCTATGATTGCTCGCCACAGTTCTCCATTTTGGGCGGCCGATGATCAAGGTTTTGTATCTGTATATCTGTTTTTATGTTTTCTGTACACTTATTTCCCCATTCTGCTATTTCTCCTCATTAGATCGTCCATGATGGATCTGATATTTGATCGATGGTTTATCCCGATCCATGCTACCATGTATTCATCATCGCTTATATGACCTTAATATAACATATATTGATTTTTCTTCTGGAAAAAAAAAATGTCAAGTAATGTGAGTTTTTATTGCATATTAAATTACTTAATCTACAAATGTTAATTTAAAATAACAAAAAAAATATCATAAAAAAAAACAATTTCATAATTATACTATTAATTTATATTTCATAAAACCAACTTTATTTTAAGTTAATTTATAATATTAATATATATTTACATATTCAAAGATACATTATATACACGTCACGTTAATTAAATTCAGTACAACATTTCATATATGTTTATGTGTTTTTATGATTCATTTTTTTTTTAAATATTATTTTTATTATTTTATTAATTATATTTTTTTAAATTTAAATGTAAGGAAGTGTCTTTTTACAAGTACCTAAGAATTGATATTCATCATAAGTGGAACTATAGTATTGAGAAAAAGATTAATGGGGTAGAAAGTTTATTTTGGTTTTGAAAATAATTATAAAATGGCAAACCTGGTAATGTGGGATAGAAAGAAGTTCCTCTTTGAAACTTTAGTCACTCCTATTATCTTATATAGATGTGAGATTTAGGGTTGCAACATCTATAGAGAATCCTAGAGAAAGATTGAGCAAATCCAGAAGCGTTTTACCACATATAACCTCAAAATTAAAAGCAATACACCCTATCCTATTATCCTTATAGAAGTGAGTCTTTCCCTTATCAAGAGCCTAGCTATGACTAGGCTTCTGTTGTACAAGCACAAACTCAATAACATAGGAGACCATAGACTTCCTAAGCTAGCTTTAAATTCTAGCCAAAACCACCTAAGGCTCAAAAGACATTGGGAGATCGACGAATGTTGCATTGCAAAACATTAATAACATTAAAAGTATTGTTACTTATAAGTTCAAAGAAAAATGTGGTGTGAGAAAGATTTAGCAGCTAAAAGAAAATTAAGATATTATAAGGAGGTCATCAACCCCACCCTAGAAGATGAAAAGTATCTCTTTGTTTTAGTTAACTCAAAGAAGAAAATTAATATAGCCAAGATTAGAACGAACTCTCATGAGCTCCATAGTGAAATCGGTAGTTGGGTAGTTCCTAAAACACCATGGATGGAAAGGATCTCCCATCTCTGTGAGAATATTAACATCCACGATGAAAATCACTTCCTCTTAGAGTGCCCCACTTACAACCACATTAGATCTCCGTTTCATAATCTTTGTTGCAACACTGACCTTCCTAGCCTTTTAAGATGTCAAAATTATAGTGATCTCGCAAGGCTTCTCTCCAAGCATTTTGAGCATAGGCATAAAATCTTAAATCAAACTAAATAATATGTTTCCTTAGGTCTAATAGACCAAAGTTTGGTCTCAATGGAAGTTAATCATCATCAACATCATATTGTATTAATTATAAATTTTTTAAATATTTAAAATGATATAGTAATTGTATAGAAAGATATTTTATAGATAGATTTTTAAATCAAATTAATTTTCATTTAATTTTAAAATAGAATATTTATTTGTTATAAAATTAGATATATTTTTTTCCATTAAAAACAATTATTTTTAAATAAATTTTATTAATTTTTTTTATTATTCAAATGGTAATAATAAAATATAATTAATTTTTTTCCAATTGTTTTTCTATTAGGCTATTATTAAAATACAATTTAAAAAAATATTATTATTAAAATACAATTAATTTTAAATATCATCCAATCTTAAGAATATTACTCTATTTAATAAAATTTATTGAAATCAATTATAATTCACAAGTGAATATTCATTCAAAATTAAAATATAATAATAATATTTATTATTATTATTAATTTCATATTTAATTAAAATATTCTTTTTCATATTTATACTTTTTATATTTAAAATTTCTTTTCATCATTCAAATAACAAAATTTAAATATTTTTATGAATATTATTTTATTAAATGGAATTTATTCAAATTAATTATAATAAAAAAATTATTCTTTAAATTTTTTATTTCATTATTTAGTTATAATATTTTTTTATTTATCTTTATCTACTTTTAATATTTTACAAAATTTCCTTTCATTAAGATAATAAGACTTTAATATTCTAACTTTTTTATTTTTAAATTATTATAAATTTTAATAATAAATTTTTATTTATCTTTATATACTTTTAATATTTTTCAAATTTTCCTATCATTAAGATAATAAGACTTTAACATTCTAAATTTTTGACATTTTTAAATTATTATAAATTTTAGTAATATAGTGGTTCGAATTATTGACCGGAGAATCCACAATATGAATTAATATAATTAATCTATATAATTAATTAATATATTAACCATTATATTAACCAATTATAAATATTTAGTATTTATAATTGCTAATATAAATCAGTTTAATATATTGGATTAATTTATATAGAAATTTAATATATTTTAGTTCAATTAATCAAATTTCTAATGTTAGTTTAAGTTCTAATCCTAGATATAAACTTTAATAAAAATTTTAATAAATATTAATAAAATAAAGTAATTTATTAAAAATTAAAATAAAAATTAAAATAAAAATAATAAAAATTTTGTTTCTAGCTGACAGTGGGTTATTTCTTGAGATTTGTCCCCATCAGTATTTATTCTATCTGAAGCGTTTTTCTTTATCATCATTCTTAAACCTGAAGATGGATCCCATTTGGGATTTGAAACATTGGAATAAAAATGTTCATATTGTGGATTCTCCGGTCAATAATTCGAAAGATACAAACCACAAATCTCTTAAATCCAAAATATAATGGTTAGTAAAAATGTAATTCTATATTATTTATAAAAATGTATAAATATATTTTAAAAATCCAAAAATTCTTTATTATTATGTATTTTCAATAATCAATATTTATAATAATTTGAATTATTTTTTTAAATTTAGAACTAAGAATCGTAGTTTAAAAGGCGTACATATATTAAAACCACGAAAAAAAATCCAAAAAATCTTTATTATTATGTATTTTCAATAATTAATATTTATAATAATTTCAATTATTTTTTTAAATTTAGACCTAAGAATATTGGTCTAAAATGTATAAATATATTCGACACCACTTAAAAAAATCTAAAAAATCTTTATTATTATGTATTTTTAATAATTAATATTTATAATAATTTCAATTATTTTTTTAAATTTAGAACTAAGAGCCGTTGCCTTAAAAATCTAAAAATCATGAAAATTGTGGTAGGGATTTTTATAAATCCTGGTTAAAGTTGTTAAATTTCAAGATTTTGGGTGTTCTAAAAGTTTTTGATGGTGCTGAATCTATTACCACTTTAAAAACTGCTTTTACAAAATTTGTTGAATTTTTTTACCCAAAATCCAGTCAAAAATAGCAGCCAGATAATTCCTCGGCAATGGACTTGTACCTAAATTTCTATATATAATTAATAAAAACATACAATTAATAAATATCAGAAATTAATATATTTATATACATAATAAAAAACACAACTTTATCATTTTATATAAATCCATTTAATAAAATTTATACACTGTAAAATACGATTTAATTAATACTCAAGTCTCGGATATTTTAAATATTAAAATATAATATAATTTAAACATTAAAATTATTAAAATGTTTTAAATATTTTAATAAAATTATATAAGTTGTGTGGTACGCTAAAGTTTTGGAGTGAGTGATTCGATCTAGCAATGCGATGTGATTGGCCGCTTCTACTGCTGCCACCCGGATTGAGACTGGTCAATGCATAACATGTGTTTATCTTTTGTAAAGTCACTTTAACGCCTCCTCCATGAAAGACAGTGAGCCCTTCTGTTTCTTCCAGTTTTTGTAAGGTAGACGATGCCGTCCTCTTTTACACTCTCAGTCTGTCATTTCATGCCTATTGTGGGAGAAGGCCACCCGTGAATGAAGCCTAGAATTGTAAGCATAGGGATATATTTTGAGATGATGGGATTGTGACAACCAAGACACGTAGACCCCATGTCACATGACTCACTAGTTTGAAGAGATACAAATATTGTCATTAAATTTTTTCAAGGTTGGCCAATAGTGGGGGGTGTTGAGTAAACATCCTTAGATATCTTTATATTTAATTATTGAGTTAGACTTATTTTTCCATGATGGTGTGATAGCTTGAAGCCTACTTAGGTTAGATTGAGTTATTACTTTCAGGTTAGATTGAGCTATTACTTTCTTTTATGTATTTTAATGATGAAGATGGATAAGGAATATTAACATTTATTTAGATTAAAATGACGAATTTTAAGAATGTAAGATATTATTAAAAAAAAATAGAATTTTATTATAATGTTAAAAATAATTAAGAAAAGTATTCCAAAGTTATAATAATTTTATTTAGCTATAAGGTTATGATTAAAATGTTAAAATGGTTGGTATGTGACAAATATTTTGAAATTTATTTGAGTATAAAATGGATAATTTAAGAGAAAATGTTTTTCATTTTCAACTTTTCTAGTGTCAAAAGTGTGACAAAATCTTTCATCCCATTTGGGAGCCTCTTGTCTTACATATTATTTAACCTCCCCTCTTTACCTCCATGTTCTTTAACATCTTATACATCACATACCTGGTCATAGCCATGCTCTCAGTGGGTGAAAGACTTGTTTCGACAGAGATGATAGAATATGGATTATTTTCTTTAATTTTCAAATTATAGGTGATAATTTGATTTCACTATGTTCTATCTTTCTCTTTGAAGATACTACATCCCCAAACCTCACATCCATATAAAATACTCGAAGCTACTAGAGTCTCAAACATAAGCTTTTTCTTTAATCACATATTTAAAGATTTGCTAGTTTATAATTGTTTTCAAGTTCATAATAAGCTTTCCACCCTTCATTAATAATTTTCTAATTGTTAAGTTGAGCTTCTGATGAATATCAACATCATTTGAAGGAATACACTTCCTCTAAGTTGTAGTTGTCATATAAAAAATATTATATGTGATGTTTCTATATTTAATTATTATGACTTTTACTTTGTTGGTATCAACCATCATTCCCATCTTAGAATATATGTTTTGTAGGATTCTTAGTTGCATACCCATCTTTGAAAGAAAATTTCAAATGATTCTTAGTTGCATACTTATCTTTGAAAGAAAATATTGAATGATTTTTACTTACATACCCATCTTGAAACATAAATTTTAGAGAAATCTTAGTTGTATACCCATTTTGGAATAGAAATTTTAGAGAATTCTTAAATTCTTACTAAAATTATAAAAACTCCTTACCAAGCTTCCTCTAAATGCTTTTCTAAATTGACAGTGTATATACCAAAAATAAATGCTTTTCTAAATTGATAGTGTATATACCAAAAAAAACTAGGAAACAAAAACACCCTAATTAATTCTAATATTGCAATTAATTTCTTTTATTAAAAAAAAAATACAAAACTGTATATATTTTACCCCTTATGACTTCTAAACCAACAACAAACAGATGTGCTTAAGTATTTCAGCCATTATTTACACACTAACATAATATTTGGACATACATGTACTTGTGCGTCCCATAGTTCTGCTTTTCAGCAGTGTTGTAAGAACTTTGATTTCAGTTGCTTTTTCAGAAGTAGTGAAAGAACTTTGATTTCATCGTTATCCATTCGCGGGCTATCGATCATTGCGTTCACCAAAACAGCCAATCTATCCATTACTTTTTCGAGTTTATTATGCAAAATTTTAAGCAAATTCTCACTTAAAAACCAACTTAACTCATGGAAAAATATTACTTAAATTTTGTTGGTTTCACGTGTTCGGGATTTGTTTGTGAAATGATGGTGGTGTTCCAGGGAATATTATTTTGGATTGAGCACCTTGTCAGTATTGTCGGTGGTATATTTTTTTCATGTGACTACTTCCATCTGACCTACTCCCTTTTCGTATCTTCTCCATAAAGTGTCCTCTTATGTTGCTTTAAGTCTATCTTCCAAGCATCCTGCGTAACAGCTTGCTAGCGAAGAGTGTTGTTTCTGCTGCATTTCTGAGCGAGGTACGTTTAAAATGTTTTCTCACTGAAACACTGTTTTTGTATGCAGTCAGCACTCTTTAAGTTTTCTAATGAGAATAGGAAACTCCTACACTACTATTGTAGTCATATAGGTCGGTATTACTAGCATACCCTATTATTTTCCAGAGATATGCAATTTTTGCAGTATGAATTTTCATTGGGATGTTTAAAAAATATTTAGTATAAGGTATAAATAAAATATTTATATTAAATAGGATAATAATATATAAAAAGTTTTAAAAATATATGTGAAAAGTGTTGAGAAACATATAATTCTGGTTTTTAGTTATT
Source organism: Pinus tabuliformis (assembly GCA_031772625.1). Taxonomy (NCBI): domain Eukaryota; kingdom Viridiplantae; phylum Streptophyta; class Pinopsida; order Pinales; family Pinaceae; genus Pinus; species Pinus tabuliformis. The sequence goes on along the minus strand of CM062805.1, from coordinate 1,152,889,324 downwards.
AAATTTTGGCTGAGGCATATACTTTATTGTAAACATTGGGTATTAACCTCAACATTGATTCCATTAAGAATAAGTATAATTAACGGGAAATTAGTAATTAGTGTTTCATGCATTAACATTTATGTAGTAATTAGGATTTCCACTTCACCATTCAAATTTATTCGCAACAACTAGGGCTTATTTGCTGCATATTAAACTCACACACGATAAAATAATTTTTATATACACATTATTACCAAACCAAACTAGGGTTTATAATAGAACTGCACATATTTGTAAAACATGACACACAAATAAGTGGCAGAATGGAATACAACATAATTACAGACAATTAAGCACAGAACCCTGAAATTAGGGTTTCAACATAAACCCATAATTTAGCACAATATAACATATGTACACTTATATGCATAAAATCTTCGATTGGGTGTGGGCTCTCCATGTTCCAGCTAGTGGTAGCCATAGACCACGTGATTCATGAATTTCGACCACAAGTCACCCCCTAGCCAAGACTGCATCTTCACAAATAATAGTAAACCTAAAACAACCATACATCAATGGCAAGGGTACCCACCCAACAATCATGGCTACAACCATGGGTTTCCCCCCTTTTCACTATTTCCAGGGAACAAAATATGAAACCCTTGTACACTAAAAGATTTAATTTTTGATACTATATTAGTCCAATCAAGGCTTTGTGGCCTATCAAAATACCATTCTGTTGAAAAATACACAGTGGCTTCGCGTGAGGAGCAATAATATACCACGTGGGTTCATATTGGGGGATTTATATTGAGGGAAAAAGACATAATATATTGGGGGATATATAGGGGGTAAAGGGTTTTTATATTAGTAGTTATAAAAAATGGAGCCCAAAATTAATGATAAAATATAAAGAGGTATACAAAATGTTAATTGAAAAATTAATACTTACAATATCTAGTGGAAGTAGGGGTTTGTTAATTGCGAAGGTGTATTGGGTTTGAATTGGTAGGAGGTTAAGTAATGTGATTTTTAGGGGCATTTTCCAATATTTAGTCAAATTAAGGGTATTGTTTAATATGCCACGAATGCACGTGATAGGTCATAAGTTCATTGAGTGAATCCCCCATGGAAAAATATTGATATAATGTTGTTACAAACTTGCTACAAATACAATAGGGGTAGGTTTGTCTTCTTCAAAATAGGTAAACATATTTTAGATTACCTTCATCTCCATAATAAAACCTATATAATTTCTCTACATTAAATTCCTACATTCAATCCAATACAACCTCGCTAGTTGTTGTTCTTGTATACAATTCTTGCTGCAAAATTGTCATATATTGTCACAATCCTATGAAACCATGTGCATGAATCTATTTTTCAGCCAAGGGTGTTGTTTCTCCAATGTCTACATTGTGTTATTGCAAATCTACAATAGTTTTCCATGATCCTTACCTTCCACCTCAAAGCACCAAACAACTTCCTTAATGTTATATTTACCAAGCTTGGAAACTTTGTTCTAAGAATTGCTTAGAATATTAGATCATAAATTTATGACAATGGATTATTATTTCTCTAAGCATGTCCAGAAAACCAATAGTTTATCTGTAACATTTTTTTCCTAATTATTCCAATTTATAATTCAAATATTCATAATACAAATGAATAAGATATGCAAACTAAACAGATACTTATCTCTAAGAGTAGTTATGATGTTGGCTTCATAGGGCATTTACTTTCCCACCACCATGTACATACTCATTACCTTCCACTGGTTAATGTGCCAAACCCAAACACCCTCCAACTTACAGACTCATTCCCCCCATCAGTGTGCTCCCAAGTCGTGCACCCATTCAATTCTCTCAATAGTGACTCAGGTTTCGTGCCACAACCTCCAGGGTGGCTTATTTCGAGTTAAGAAAATTTAAAAGTATGTGGCTCTAGGAGTTTTTGTTGCCTTCCGGGGCCTCCAGGTACCCTTCAAGCCCTCGAGTGATCCACTTTGCATTGTACATATAAAAGATTAAGTTAAATCATCTTTTCTAATCACACTTTCCCTTCCAAGTTTGGTCATAATTTTCACTGATTAACAACCCCTTAGTTGGTTAATTTTTCTAAGGCCTTCTTGTAAAAGAAAAGTGTAGAATTATGAACTTTGTTCTCCATAAGGTTGCTATCCTGAAAAAATGCATCATCAACAATACAATAACCCTGATTAATCCTTATATCAGATATTACATAGATACTACAACATATAGTTTTCAATCAACATGCAGTCACCAAGCACATACTCATACATCACATTCATATATGTATATACATCACATGTAATATTTTATAATTCATCAACAACACATGTAATATTTTATAATTCATCAACAAGAGAAGGTTTAGAAAATTTTCTTTCTTCTTTCCTTGCATATCATAGAATTCAATTCCCATAGTTGTCTTGTTTAATGGCTTTTCTCATTATTTATATATGTCTTACTATCCACCTGTATCTTATATTAACATTGCCATTACAACAATACTTGCATCACTAGAATGTTATAATGGCTATCACTTTATCCAATCCTTTACTATACAAAACTCTATCATTGTTACCTAGACAAACATATACACCATGGAAATGCAGGAAACTAGAACTCTCCAATTCATTGTTGCAATCTTAATACAATGTTTGCATTACAGAACTTTATATTAGTCATTGTTGGTTCTCAATTAACCCATGTACTCATGCTTTGAGTGACCTTAATGCTGCTAAATACACTTAACACTTCTATTGTAATCCTGTAGCCTTCCAAAAAAATTTCTTCACAATATTTTTTTCACAAATTCAAATTTGGGGGTCGCTAATGTATTTTTCTTATGAATAGATTTGTATTGACTACTCATTCATTCAATTCCAATAATTGGGCTAAAAGTTATGCCCTTTGAAATTTTTAACTGGACTCAAATGCTTATTTTCCAAAATCTTATAACGTTTTGTGTTCTTTTCTTCACAAATCTTATCTTATTTCAAATTAAAGGTTTGAATTTTTTTTTTTCCATGTCAACAACTTTCTATTGGCTATTCATTTGCATAATTCCAATACCATGGCAAAAATTTATGCCTTCCAGAGGTTGAGCATGTTAAGCACGATTTCCCTTTATGCTCTTGTAACTTCCTTCTAAAATTTCTATAAAATTTTGACTTCAACGCAATATTTGGGTTGATAGCTATGTTTTTCTCAGAATTACCTTTCTTTTAAATAGTCATGGTCCAAACTCTAACTTTCAGACAAAAGGATATGGCCCTACAAAATCTAGTCACTCTTTCCCTAATCCTTCATTTATTCTAAGCTCACATCATTATGAAATATGGTGCTCACGTGCCCTCAAATTTCTTAACTTCCAAGTTTGCTACCACATGGCTAATGTGGTACTTTACCTCACTAGCCATATCATTATCAGTTGATACATATGTTGTCTATGTGGGCCAGCCACCTTGACACCCCAGTGTTTGTCACTTAGCGCAAAAATAAACAAAATAATTATTATAAATATGTGTGGGGTCCTTCACGCACGAACATGCCCAAACAAATATATAAAAACCTTGCTTCGCAACCCATATACAAAGTGAATATATATATATATATATATATATGTATATATATAGATATAATTTAAAGTAACCTAAAATTGGTTCATGTTCTTCAGAAAATAGAATTATAAAAATATTATATATATATATATAGATATATATATATATATATATATATATATATATAGATATATGTATGTAGATAACCCATCAACCATTCGACCTTCACATGACAACTTTCCCATGTTCTTAACATCCTTGTGGCACACGAGTGGCCTGACCTTGGGGTTCACATTTTCATCTGGAGCATCTGTTGTGATAAACCCCCACCACTGTCGATTAACCCATAGTGGTGTAATTCCTTAATTATGGAATTATATGTAAAAAATGATTAATAATTAAAAAAGTATTTCGACCATAAATAAAAAATTTCAATGTGTATATTAAGCAAAATATTTTATTATCAAATCTATTTTATATCAAGTAATTGAAAGTAAAAAATCGCTTATGATAAAAAAATTTGAATGATATGTTTTTCAATATGAGGGGGATGTGTGCATATCAAGTACCAATGTAAATCTTTCTTAAAATCCAATATATCATACTTAAGAATTAAAATCTAAGAAAAAAATTACATCTCTAAAGATTTGATCATGTCTATGCATTCGATCATGTCAAACATGATAGAACTAAAATAAACATGAATCTAAACTGATCGTTCTTCGTTATTACTTGTCAACATGCTTTCTTTGTTTCAGAATTCCCATACTCTGAGACAAAGTAATGTGAAATTGTAAGGCTCGACATTGCGCCCAAGCATTTGATAGTAAAGCTGCATGTTTTTTTTCAAAAAGAAAAAAATGAACACCTTATCTTAATTTATAATAGTTTACATTAAGGGTATATGTGGACTATTCTTAAGCATTATACACAATTTGTGCACAAACAACATTATTTTCTCTAATCTATTACATCATATGAGTAGACTTCAAAATTACTACCTATGGATCATAGTTATAGATTTAGCAAATCTTTCAAAAGATAGCCACCATATCCCTCTTTACAAAAAATACTAAATATAAAACAACAAAAATAAATAAATTTCCCCATAATATTAGAAAATACGAAATCTCCCAATAACTACTAGTGCATCTACTTCTTATTCTTCAATGTAGACAATTCATGGTTGTATCTCCAAACCCTTCTTGGACAGATCGTCCCCCACATGATTGATCTCCCTATAGATAGGTGTAAAGGAAATAAAGTTTAGGGAATTAAAAAGATCAAAAACCTTGTCCTTCCAATGTTTCAATGAGGAGGCATTTAAAGCACCCTACTCATTTTCCCATTCTACCATAGTCTTTGAATTCCCAAATGCATTTAGAAAAGACACTGACATTCATAGTGAAAGTTTAAGTTCCCCAAAGTGAAATTAACTCAGATTTCATATTTGTTCCTCTTCGTCCAACCTAATACAATTTAAATTAATGAGTTCTCTCTAGTAATATAAGGCCACCACAACTACATTTGTTTAAATGTGCTACCTCATTAAAGTAGCCTGTAGGAAATTGTAGATGGCTATCTGGAAAAGAAATAATTATTTTTCTTATGCTTTTATCTATATGACCCGTTTTTTTAAAATAACCCACAATTTGTATGTGTGTTCTCATTACACCTGGGGACATATCTTAAAAAACAATTGAGCTCCTCATTTTCCAAATACCCCACATAATACAAAATGGAAGGGAGACATAACTTGGGTTGGTATGCTTCCATTCCTCGATTCAATCTTGTAAATTTGTCAAATTCCATGCTAAATAATTTTTTAATAAATTCATAACTATAACCATATCCAAATAGTAAAGGAAAAATGTAACATCAAATATGTAACTATCTTTTCCTTTATTTTACAAATGGTGCATCTCCTAGGTCCTTTAAAACCCCTTTTCCATATGTTATCCCATGTGAGAACTTTATTTTCAAGCATGATGAACCAAATACTTTCAATTTCGTGGAGCTTCCACTCTAAAGTTTATTAGACCACCACAATTGGTTTGTGACCACTAGGGAATTTAAAATATGCATATAATCCTACCTCACTATAAAATTCCCATCCCCTACACTCCCATTGAAATTTAACAAGTCCTTGTCATATTAAAGGCTTACCCCTTTGTGATAAAGGTCAATAATATATAAATTCCAATGTACTACCCATTCCCCTTCCAAGCCCAAGTCTCTAGGGGAAAACAAACCATGCATGAACTCGGAAGATGAACATCTTTCTTATCTTATTCAAATAATTGATCCCTTTTTGGTGGAGAAATTTAATCAGCTGTTGCGGAAGACATGAGTTACCGATAGAGCCAACAAAGGCATCCTCTCCAAAGCTGAAGGATTTATTGATAATTTTTGTGGAAAATGAACAGTCCATGTATGCATTAGTCATTCCATTTCACAATGATTAGTTGGTGGTAGAAAAATAAGTTCACATAAATAATAGATGTGCACTTAAATATTAGTTGCACCTTCGATATCCTGATATTGATAACTTTTTGTGTACTTATAGAGGTAGTTGTGCTTTCAATATTCTGATTTATTGATAAGTTTTTGGGTTGCATTTTAGTAACATCGACAATTAAATTTAACCTTATTATAGGGAATGAAAAATAAAATATAATTGTTTTTCCACTTCACTTGATTCCTCATTAAGAATGTTGTGTGCAGTTCCCATTGTGTAGAGAATCTTATTTCCGTATAAAAATAATTTTATATAACTTTTTAATGATCATAACTACAAGAAACAATATTAATGGCTACAACACATCATAGTCCCTATCTCTACACCTAATTAATCTATTAAGACTATGACTCTTTGTGTGGGGCCCGCATTTTGTCATTTTTCAAGAATGTTTGCATTTCTGCAATTTGCCATTATTTACGCATCTACACCTCCATATATTGCTCAATCAAATCTTCCTTCACATATATTTCCTCTATACCTTTGTACTATGCATAATTAAATCCATCCTCACTCTTCTACACTTCTGCACTCCACATAATTTCTATAGTGCACATAATGAAATCTTTATATGCATATCTACATTCCACATAGTGTGTTATTAAGGTTATGCTTCTTTATGTGGGGCCCACATTTTTCTCTTATTCAAGAATGCCCACATTTATGCAATTTTTCGTTATTTCCATGCTCGCATCTCCATATCCCATAGAATGAAAGTCACCTTCACATAGCTTAAATCCTTTGCACTTCTACACTACACAAAATTTTCATAGTGCACAAAATGAAAGATTTATCCGCGTCTCTAGATTCTACACATTGTGTCGTTATTTTAGAACATTGTGTTTTTGTAATTTTCGTTGTGCATTCTCTGCATTCTTCCCAATGAAATTAACTCAATTAAAAATAAAAGAAATTAACTCAATTAAAATTCATATTAGGAGCAAGTTTATATCCGTAAATTTAAGTCCCACAAAATTATATATCAACTTCATTTCGAGGATAACATTCTGCAGAGTGTGGAGGGGAAGAAAAAATTTTCATTATATCAAGTGCATAAGTAGAGAGGAAGCTTTTATTCTATGCAGTGTGAAGTGTGGAGGGTTCTTTTATTATGTTGAGCACAGAGAAATCATTGCATATAATGAAATTAACTCAATTAAAAGTAAAATATTAAAACATGTAATTTGATAATCCAGTGATAGATCTCCCGGATGCGGGTGTCTCAGAGGTAAACGGAGCGGTGCCACATGACAAGCACACGCTGCCACGTGAAGAGGACTGGGCTATTAATGCCCCAAGCCGTCGAAATCCAGGTTTAAGGGAGCCGCTTCAGAGCATCCTTAATGGAGCCGCTGAAGATGATGGCAGGCCTGCGTAAGGCATTCAATGCGGATCACTTCTCAAGAATTGGACATGAGAATAAAGGCAAATGTTGGCCAGCGAAGGCAGCGCACTGTGGTTCAGGGAATGTTCATAGTCTATGTTTTATTTGGGTGGTGGAGAGCTGGGGTGAGGACAGTTTCCCCCCTGAGCATCTCGGCCTGTGTTTACGCTCTTTGGAGCTCTGTCTGGCTGTATCTAGGAGGCGGCAAGAGGCAGAAGGGGCTTGCATACTGTTTCGGGGAGCCGGTGTTCAGCTCAAAGGACGGGAGGTTACGATGGTGCGTGAGAGAATGCCTTGCAGGAGGGGTTCTGGGAGTGGACAATTCCCCCGCCCACCTGCAGCAGACATACATCATCATTGTTGTTGTGTTTATTGCTATCGCAGAGTGGGAGCTAACCCAATTCCTGCAAGTCAAGTCATGGAAGTTGGCAGTTCCGTTGAGGGGGCGCCCAGGCTTCCAGCTTTTGGTTCGGTTATTTTCTCACTGGGCAGCTCTGAGGGCAATGAAGGGATTAACGCACATATCTCTGTGCTCTTCACCAAAACTCCTGCGGTGGATGATGATGGGTCATCGCTGGTTCTGGCGGAGGACGACACAGAGCAGGGGAAGGGGAAACTCCCACTGGGGGAGCAGTCAAATTTGGTGGCCTGCTCCGAGAGAGGCAAAGGTAAGGTTCTGTTGGGGGAGTCATCCACTGTTGCGGGCACTTCTGGAGGGGCAAGTCTTCAGCCTCACCCCCAATGTCGAGGCCATGCACCGTCATCCCCTTCGCAAATTCCATTGGCTACGGGAGAAAGCGCGTCTGAAGGTGAAGGCGGAAGCAGAAGCATGGAGGAAGAGTCCGAGGACTAGCTCTCACCAACGCTCTCATGCTTTAGTCTTCTTTTCTCAGGTCGGGTCCTTTCATGTTGGGTTCAGGGGTCTGGTTAATTTTCAATTCCATGTTTTTGTTATGATGGTTAAGTGTCTCGGAACTAAGTCCTGCGCGCGGTCTTCACGGACGCAGCAGGCGCGAAGTAGTGTGTCTGGTATATGTCAATTTTTGTCTTTTGTAATTGCCTGGCTAGGCCTTCAGGCCATGCAGATCTGGCTCTTGTCACAGTTTGTCTCGTGTTATAAATATGTTTCAAGATGCCCCTGCGCGGGCTATCATAGTGTGAGTAGCATAGTTCTCAGTGTCAAGCATTTTGTTCCTTTTGCTAACATTGCCCTGCGTGGCAATTTCATGAAACGGTCAATGTCACCCATGGAGACTCCTTTGGCCATGGGCAGCCAGCTTCCTTGGATGTAAAGTATTTGTTGTACATATTAATATATCAATAGTTAGTATTGCCGATAAAAAAAAAGATAATCCAGTGATAGATCAAAGCCAATGATAATAGTTTTTAATATTTCTTTGCAGGGGATCTGATGTCCCTTTCTCAAAACTATGTTCAATGGCACTAATTGCAGAGGTGCAGTTGTTTGTAGGTTTGGAAGGAGCAAAATGAAAGCTTCTTCCACACCTTCACATCAATTATTTTAAAAAATAATGTTGTTTGGCTAAATTTGATAGTTACTTGAACCTATATTCCCTTATATTGCTATTTTTTTAATCGGTTTTTAAATTTACCATTGCTTTCACTTACATTGAATAGTTAAAGAGGTAGGTGTATGGTAGAAGTATATGGGAAGGGAAAAGTTTGCAAATGAAACTAACTATCAGTTATTTTGAAAAAGCTTCTTAAATAATGAGTTATATTGGTTTTTGTCCTTAAATTTTTGTATTTCATGTTACTATAAAGTTTGAAATATGTTATATGTTTCAATTGTTTAAAGTTATGTGAACTGCGGAGATGCAAAAGAAGATTTCATTCTACTTCTTCCACACCTCTACACTTAGAGCCACGAAACATAGTTAATAGTTGAGGGTTAATTTGAAATGTATCCAGAGACGCAGAACATTATGAGTTAAAGTTTTTGTTGCTTACTTCGCAAGCATAGTCCTTGCCTAACTAAGACTATGCCTCTTTGTGTGGGGCCTGCATTTTTTGGTTATTCAAGAATTCTTGCATTTCCACAATCTATCGTTATTTCTACATCTGCACCTTTGTATCCCACATAATGGAAGAAACCTTCGTATAGATTTCCTCCACACCTCCGTACTCCGCACAATGATATCTTCGTCTACACTTCGATAAACTTATATTAGAGTTATTAAACTCATATATGAATTATGTGTTTCCATGAATAGTCCAACAAAATTAATATATCAATTTAATTTCAACTATTGAATATCGTGCGGAGTGCATAGGGGCAGTGAACCTTTTCATTGTACGAAGTGTAGAGGTAAGGAGGAAGATTTTATTGTGTGCAGTGTGAAGTGCAAAGGAAGCCCAATGAAATTAACTTAATTAAAAGTAAAAGATTGAAACATATAATTTTATAATCTAGTGAAGGATCAAAGTGGATGAACATAGTTTTGAAAATTGCTTTGCTAATGGTTTGATGTCTAGCTCCCAAAACTATGTTTAATCACTCTAAGTGTTGAGGTATAGTTGTCTGTGGGTATGGACGAAGCACAACGGAAACTGCGTCCACACCTCTTCATTAATTATTTAAAAAATAATGTTGTTCGACTAAATTTGATAATTACTTGAACTTCTATTGTCTTACATTGCTAATTTTTAATTAATTTTTAACTTCATTATCACTTACATTTCCATTGAACAATCAAAGAGGTAGGTGTATAGTACAAGAATGTGGGAGGAGAAAGGTTCCTATTCCTTTTTAAGAAAAGGGAAACCTTGAAGAATCTACAATGTTAGAATAATTTGCAAATGAAACTATCATTTTTTCTAATCAAGCTTATTAAATACTGATATAGATCATTTTGCATCTGATGTGCAAAGTAATTTATTACAATATTAAAATACACATTGTGTCAAGTGCAGAAGAAAAAATCTTGACTCGATGCAGTGCATGTGCAAAGTTAAGTTGTGTGGATAATGCGGTAGAAACTATATGTGGGGAGTATAGAAGAAAGTGTGTGCAAAGAATGTGTGTCTCCTCCTCCATTCATCTTACCAATTCTCTGGAGAATGATAATCAAATGAATCATGAAGAAAACATTCCTTAAATTTAACGACAAATATGCCAAAAGTAAGAGAGTTCATGGTGCATTCTTTGAGTCCCATCAAAGATGAATTTGTACTATCTAAATGTATCCAAAAATCACTTGAATGAAAATAAACTCCAAATCACTGTATAACATGCATAGTTTAACCTATTCAAATTTCTCCTATTAGTCTGTTTTCACATTTCATTATACAAAATCCCTAGATTTTGGTGAATTGAAAGGAATTCTAAAATGTGTGAATGAATGCATAAATAGATTATTTCATTATCTTAATTAAATTTAAATAATGGAAGAAATATAACCACCAAGCAATATTAATTTTTTTCATTATTTGAGAATGTTGCATTTCTGCTGTGTGTAGAATGAAATCTTTCTTCTGACGTTCATATTTCACACAATGAAACTAACTAACTCATCATAAGGGGGCAAGTCACACTTAATTTAATATTGGATAATAAGCACTTAGTTCACAAATGTGAAATCACACTTAGTATTCAAGAAGCTCAATTATAATGACTCCATGTAAACAGAGTCGAGATAATTAATCGCCTACCCTTAAATTGCATCCAATATACATGCAACCAAAACTTTTCATGGCTCAAATTTTTGTAGTTATATTTACTATAAATTTCAAAACATGTTATATGTTTCAATCATTTAAATTTATGTAAAGTGTGGATATGCGGAATAAAATTCCACTATGCTTCTTCCGCTTCTCCATACTCAGAGCCACCGAACACAGTTAGTAGTTGTTGGTTAATCTAAAATATATCCAGAGATGTATAACATTATGAATTAAAGTTTCTATTGCTAGCTCCATAAACCCATTGTCCCACACAACATTCCTTTCTCGAATGCATTAAAAAGAGACTCCATTTAATATTAGATACTAAACCTCAAACTTTGTAGTTATTTTTACTATAAAGTGCAAAACATGTTATATGTTTTAAAAGGTTAAAGTTATGTGAAGTGTTGAGATGCAGAAGAATATTTCATTGTGCTTCTTCTGCACCTCTGTACTTAGAGCCACTGAACACAGTTAATAGTTGTGGGTTAATCCGAAATGTATCCAGAGATAGAGAACATTATGGATTAAATTTTATGTTTCTAGCTCCGCACACACATTTTCCCGCACAACGTTCCTTTCTCACATGCATTAAAAAGAGACTTCATTAGATGCTAAGTTTCTATTTACAATTAAAATAATTTAGTGTTTGCGGAGTAAAGTTCCCTTTTCAATCTCGTTCTCTCGAACATACCCCTTCTTCTACACATCCTTCATTCCACATAGATTCATAACTCTATGCAATTGTTCTTGTTCACATGTTCATTGAAAACAAAAAACAAAGTACAAGAATATTTCATTATGCTTAAGATTAAAACATTTAGTTCGATAATCAAAATAATAAAAGTTATTGTGCATTATCTACTAATAAATAATTACGATTAAATGAAAGCAAAACAAACACCAAGCTATATATATCAATACATCACTTTCATTCTGAGGTGTGGAAGAAGCTTTCATTATGTATAGTACAGATATATAAGAGAAGTGTAATGAAATCCTTTTCTGCACATCCACACTCAACACAAATTTAAAGATTAAAACATCTAACATATTTTGAAATTCATAGTAAATAGAGCTACTAAAATTAAAAAATTCACAATTACACTTTTATTATGTATTTTTGGCAGATGTATGTATGATGTAATATTAGAGCACAAATCATAGGCCTTGAATAGTAAGCAACCTAGTTATAGTAACAATAAATGTATTAAGATTCAAAACCTAGTCATCATAGCTATGATTAAAATAAATACTATAAATGGAACATATATTTGAAATCCAAAATTGTTCTCGAGCATTCATTTTCATTTTGATCAATAACATAAGATTAGATATAATATAAAAGTTAAAAGCATATCATCAAAAACTTGTGTTCTATTAATGTTTTTTGGAAACACCACAAAATTTAGATCCATACAAGATCTTATGCAAAAGATTAAGAACCTTGATTTACTATGGAAGTTGTTTATGTTAGGAATGAGAATGCTCAAAAACTTAGCTCGCCATCTCATTCGTTTTACTATTCTAACATTTTTTCTCTTTAACTATGTACACCTACATTCTAGGAAAAAATAACAATAATTATTCCTTAATAAATTAAGTAAATGCAATAAATTACAAATTTTCTCTAAAAAATATATATCTAGTAAAATGAAGGCATGTGCAGATGGAAGGAATTATGTAACTGAACCTACATTTATGTTTGGAATCTAAATAATTCATCAATATCTTGCTACTTAATTGAAAAAGAAAAGACATTTGTTCTAATGGGGACTGGGATTGGGCTCCCATGAACCGTAAGATGGAAAAATGTAACTTCAAGAGAAAACAAGAAACTATATCCAACAATTAGTTTAGGTCACAATAACACAACTAACAAATCTCGATAATTAAATAATAGTAAATAGAAAAATGAATGTGCCAAGTTTTAAGGACACTCACAATATGCAAAAGAATTTACCATGATTGTTTGGCTATTAGTTGTCTTTTTGATCCATGATTTCTTGAAGGAATTCCTCCAACATAGCTTTAACAAAGTATTTCATTGGACTGATTGCAATTTCTAGCTTAACATGTTCATTGAATATATACTTCTCAATTTCCATATCCTCTTTTTACAATTGAGCAACCAAGGAAAACTTCTCTTCGTTAATGCTAACAAAATTAATTAGCCATTTGTTAATTTTTTCTATAGTAAAATCAGTTACATCATCAAACTCTCTCACCTTTGACTCTTTTAGCCTCTCCAATTTAGCTATTAGCATATCTCTTGAAATTAATTCAAAATCACATATGATGCATGGACAATTTAGATATTGAACAATTTGTACTGCTTTGAGAAAGGAATCACCTCTTCTAATGTTTGTGCTTTCACATTCACAAACAATGTTCTGTAGTGTTTTTATTCTTTTAGACCATCCATCTTTGACTTGATTCATTTGATTAGCATTTATGAGTCCTTTGTTTTGTATAGATCAGACAACAAACCAAGCCTTTTGATTGGGAACAAAATGTTTGTATTTTGTAGCATTACTTTTAACCAAATCGACAAATGAGTTAGTTCCATGTGCTAAACATAATAGATTGGAAGTTTCTTACCATTCATGTTCAATAATTTCCAATATTTGAAATATATTAGTGATAACATAATATTTGAATACATTAAGGAGTTCGTGAGATTTATTAGATCTATGGTATGTGACAGGAGTAGAAATTCCCAATGTTTTTTCATATATTTCTAGTGGAGTCATTAACAAAGGACCTGGATTTAGAGCATCCTCTAGGAATTTTATTCTATCTTTCAATATCAAGTTTTCTACTTTCTGTTGGCCAATGGACTTTGCAAGTGCATTACCAGTAGCTTGATGTTTCTTCATGAGTCCACTAGCTACAACCCCAAACACATCAACATCCATTTCTGCTTTATCAATAACCTTTTTATTATAGACCTTTACTTTTCCAATTCTCAACTTTTTACTGTCCTTGTTATAGTTTGCATATTGAAAAGTAACAAGGTGATAATCAAAAGTAGTTGCTTCTTCAACAAATTGCTCCATTATTTTCTAATTTTTGGCTAAGTAGGTACTAACCCAATCTGGTAGTATTACGCTCTCAATTTCCATGTTCATAGCTTCCTATTTTTGGGGGAATTTTGGATTTGGATGATTTAGCCATGTGCATTCTATTTGGAATGAATGTTTGAGGAGGCTCTTCATCATCTATACCACCTAATAGTTGACTGTGAATTAATTTTTTACTTGCAGTATCCTTTCTCTTTCTTTGACTAAAGGATGAAATCAAACCAATATCAAATGTGCAAGTTGGAGTTTGCTATGTAATATTTGCGCCTCTTTTCTTGTATTTTTCTTCTATGCAGACACTTGCTTCTTTAACAATTTATCCAATATTCATTACCGGTTCCTCATTGTTGCTTGGAGCACTATGAGTCTCCTTGGTTTCCTCTATAACTATTGTAAACAAGTTCCTGTATATAACAACACTTAGGTGTGTGGTAAATATGCCTTCTAGATCAAAGCCTCAATGAGATTCAACTTCTCTTAAGTTAAAATAACACAAAGATTCCGCAATCCCGACAATGTGACTTTCATTCTTTAGAATGCCTTATCCAACAGTAAATGGCACAATTTTTTTTTTCTTTTTTTGTTCAAAGTATCTAGCCAATCACAATATTATCTGTAGACTTCGACAACAAAATACCTATCTTAACAATTCTTCGAAATAATATTGGTTTACCTTTAAACTTATAAATTTAATAACCATATGATTTTCTCTTTGTTCATGCACCACTTTGCCTCGTGGGAAAACTTGGGCTTGGGAAGATATTTGATGGGGCCCCTTTCGAGTTATCATGTAAATCCTTTGCTTTACAAAGGCATCTTGGATTAGACAAAAATTAAAGCAACTTCCTACTTCCACAGTATAGGATACGAAAACTACATCGACTCTTTATAATTGAATTTAGTTTTATGGGGTGAGTCATGAAAGGCATAGCTAGAGACAAGGCATGTTATTAGGTATGCCATCATGAAATATATTACTTTTGGACAAACTGACTAACTGAAAAGCTATTTCAATTGAAATAAGATCATCCGAGTCCTTTAATTTTTTATTTTTTTATATATTAGTAATAGAGCAGATAGAGAATGGATTTTGGGACATTTTTTGTAGTTTCTCTGCCAATCACACTAGCACACAACCAACATAAGTATTTAAACAATTGTCTAAACAAAAAATATCTAGAATGGAAATATTAGAGGGACCCTCAAAAGTTGGCGAAATGAATTCTTGAATAATGTTCATGTTGTATGCTTGTGACTCGGGAAAACTATTTTCTTCCAACAATTTTAAGCAAATATTTGTTTCTAGTAGCTCAAAATATGAATCTAAATGCCTTGGGAGTTAGAGGGATTAGAGCCTTCTTCGCTAAAAGAATAATTGTTCTTGTGTTTGAATCAAAATTGTTTGTGCACAAATAAACAATTTCTCTGGAATCAAACACTTATGGAACACATGCAACATTCACTAATCTACTAGCATGGAAAATTTTAATGGTGCAAATTTATCTTAAAGTTTAGAAACCTTGGTGAATCTTACAAGTCCCTAATAAGAATACTATAAAATGTTTGACAATATGTTTCAAAACATATTCAAATTTCTAATGATTTTATTTATTATCTATAAAATATTGATGATTTTTAAGGTAAAATGATTTTATACTATAAAATCTGGGTGAATCGTTTTTACAAAAAAAATTGAAATTGGCGAATCTCTTTTTTTGAAAAAGAATGGAAAATTATTCCACCTATGAATATTTGTCCCTACAATTTTCCTCGTCTGCTAGACCAAATATTATTTATATTCTTCTCTTCCATTGAAAGGTTCACATATCACTCATATGCAACCAACCACTAAAATCTCTTATCAAAGAGCTAGTGAGTTAATCATATCTATTCCTCAATAAGTGACCTCAATATGACTACAAGGCCTACTCCTAGACTTCCTAGTAACGCGTTTGAATAAGAAATCCCTAGGGATTGTGAAACCCTAGGATTTTTGATGTGGAAGTACACAAAATTCTAACTATGATAATAATTATTAGGGTCAATCAATTAATAACCTCCTCTAGGGTTACTGATGAAAGCCTAGGGCTTTTGGATTAATTTATTCCACTCATAGAAGATCTAATATCTTAATAATGAGGTTGATTTACAGGTTAGATGCAAGAAATATTAAGAAGGAGATGTCCTGATAATGATTTGATGAGGTGAAGTTTTTGATGGTGATTCTGAATCTTTGATGTCCTTGATATGAAATATTTGATGAACTTGATGATGTCTATTTTTGAATAATATGGACTCTGTGTGGATGATGTGCACTTCCTAATTATGTGGACTTCTTGATGATGATGATATGGACAATACTAACTAATACCAAAAGGGAGTTAACACACTCTCTAGATATAAGTAATTTCTTTATTGTTTCTATTATCATTTCATTATGAGTCTCTTGTCGTTGTTGTATTTGTCCTTCCATGACCTCCCAATGAGTTTTGGAGGTACATAATGAAGATTTCCAAGGTGTAGAAATTATTGAAAATGAATGGAAGAAAATGTGACATGTGATTGAATGAGGTTTCGACTCAAAGGGAGAAAGTAAATTTAAGCATTTTTTTTATTGATGATGAAAAGAAGTCAATTGTGACTTCAAGACGAAGTTGGTTAGATGTCTTGAAGAATGATGTTGAAGATTAGCTCCTAACGTTTCTGTTATCTGATGTGCCTTTGGAAAGGACTAAGGTCCTCTTCATCCTGTGTAAGAAGGAGTTGATTGAAGAATTTAAAGATTAAAAGTATGGCATGAGTCTAATGAAATTTCTAAGGTTAAGGCATAATGGATTGAGTCCATGGAAACTTTCTTCATGAAAATTTGAAGAAGTTATGAGACTTTGTTGTTGACTTGGTAGATTCTCTAATTGGCTCATTGAACCAACTCATGAATTATGGATGTTGTATTGGACATAATGACATAGATAGTGGACTGAGTTGTGAAGATGGTTGATGAATGCTTCTGTGAGAAGCCTCTCATTGTTTGATGGATTCAATTATGACACACTTTTCTGCTAATAAGGAGACTACTGCTACTTTCTTATGCGAGAATAAACTTTTTATATTTTGTGTTGTTTGGTTTTGTGATAAGCCCCAACTAAAGTTGAATGAATAGATGGGTGTTGTTTTTTGCTGGAATTATTTGATTTTTCTAAATCTTTTGAATGTTGTGGTAGTCGAGATGACATGGATGTTTTTGTTACATAGCTAATTTATGAAACAATTTTAGTTGTTTGTTGGTACTAGAACCAATCATGATACATATGTAGCATAATGGGATGTTTCTTTAACTTGGGATCTACCGTGATTTCATAAATGAGCAAGAAGAAAGGATCTATCACTCTCAGTTAAACCCAGGTAAAACATATTGCAGCTAGTGTGGTAACATGTGAGGAAGTATGGGTGCAAAAAATCTTTCAGGGTTGTTTGATCGTGTGCAAAATATGATTGTGATATACTAACTATCAAAGTTGGATCACTTTCATATCAGAGATATGGTATAGAGAGGAGCAGTGAGGCTCCAACACATCTTGACAAATGAGAAGGTTGCAAAAATTCTCACTTATCCTTTTCAAAAAGCACAAGTTCTTATTCTTCAAAGAGTAGCTTGAAAAGTGTAGGAGAATGTATCCCTCCTTGAGTGGGAACACTATTGTTCGATAACACTGAGCATATGCTCATCCCCAGTCTTTTGACTAGCCACAAACTTCTTTAGGGGGGAATGAGAAGCGAGGCTCCTAGGTGTGAGAGTACTCTTTGAATCCATGGAATTAGATGAGTACATGCTCCACTATGCATCCTACCCACAAGAAACATTCCTTTATTTATTGACCAAAGGCCATGGACTTGGTTAAGCTTGTTGAGATTGCCACCCATTTGGCCAGTGGGTGAGGAGACTTAGGTGTATGTGATATTTTCCAAAGTCAAACATGACTGCCATGGACTTGGTTACGGTAAATTGATCTCCTTAAGTATTGTATGCAAGTGTTCTACCACTTGATTTTTGAGGATCAAGCTAGGTGAGGATCACTCAATGGACATAGGGTGTCTGTGATATTTACCAATGCCATTTATTATTTCCATGGACTTGGTTATGGTAAATTGATCTCCCTTATTGTCACTGTGATCGTTATTTTGAGATGACATGATGATGAAACTATTAACTTTCTTTATGTTGAGACATGTACATTTGAGATGAGATCTACGATATACTCTTTTAGTTCATGAAGCTAAACCTGGAGATTATAGGGTGTGTGATCTTTACCAAGGTCATATATGAATGTCATGGACTTGGATGTGGTAAATCGATCTCCCCTATCTTCAGTTGTGGATCATTCTTATTTTATGGATCGAGGCACCATTTTTCTGATGTGATCTATGATGTAGCCTAAAGAATACCTTCCTGACTGAGAGGGAGTGTTGAGATTATATTGTCTTATTTTCTTATGATATGACATATACATATAAGAGAAAAATAAAATACCTCCCTAGCAAAGAGGGATTGTTGAAATATTTTAGCCTTGGTTGATATTTTCATCATGTGATGAAATTATGAAATTGTAATTT
Organism: Pinus tabuliformis; assembly: GCA_031772625.1. Lineage (NCBI taxonomy): Eukaryota > Viridiplantae > Streptophyta > Pinopsida > Pinales > Pinaceae > Pinus > Pinus tabuliformis. The sequence continues at coordinate 1,152,870,476 of CM062805.1, read as the reverse complement.
TGAATTTATAATTTCCCTCCAAAATATTTTAGCCTCATATTTTTCAAGTCGGCTAGGCCCTTAAAAGCCTCGTTCAACCTCCTCTAAAATCTATATAAAGAAACCTTTCCTCCACCATTTTACATACGTTGATTTATCTTCATGTGAGTCCTGTTCCAACGAAGAAAAAGAAGAAAAAAAAAGAGGGTTGAAATTCGAGGAGGAATATTTGGGATTCTTGGATATTGGATTGGATATCATCTTGATATTCCTTCTAATGTATTAATGAACTATGAAGTCTTTCTCTCATATAGGGAAGAATTTTTGGGGTTTCCCCTTATGGGTTTTTCCTTAGCCTCAGGCCTAATTGTTGTGTCTCTTGTCTCATGGTTTCTTGATGTTTCATGATTATTGTTATGCTACTCTTTAATGGTTTACTAATTGATATTTTCTTCTAATTTCTTAATGAAATGAATATTTTGTGGAATTTTTGTGAATTGTATTATTGAAAAATTGTTATCATGTATAAGAAAATTATTTATAACCAATGCTCTAGTGAAAATTAACAATTATTAATAAAACCACTTCTAATAGTAAAAAATCCACCTTAAAAGATATATATATATAGATATAGTATTAGATATTTAAACTCTAAAATAAATAAATATTTTCTTTAAACCAACAACCCTAAACATAGCTCTTTCCTAAGCATGATACCAATGGCACCTAAGTGCAATATCTCCCCTACATTGAAGATATCACTTGAACAATGTTTATATCCTCCTTTGAAAAAACATCAACACTATTTTAAAACCTTAATCATCTGTTAAAAACATTTTTAACAATGTCAAAGACAAATATGACTTGTTCTTAAATCAAAGTGTCTACGACTTTAAATTGTTTACTCTTACTCAATTTTAAACATATAAACCAAAATTAACATTTCATTCAAACTAACTTTAATAAACACATTTCCAACACCAACCATATCCAAACTACAATATATATTATACTACCCATTTTAAACATATAAACCAAAATCAACATTCCATTAAAACTAGCCTTAATAAACACATTTCCGACACCAACCATATCCAAGCTGCAATATATGTTAATACTACCACATATGTTATTGATCCAATATTATAATCCAACAAACACCACATATGTTTTTACTAAACTCAAAATGATGAAAAGCTCAATTTCCTTCCGCGATATTTGTTAAAGAATCATTGACATAAAAAGAACCCCAATAACAATCGGAAAACAAATTAATCCAAACACAAGGCCTCAGCATTAATAATTTTAGTGAAAGAAAATAATAAACTTAATAAAAACAAATAACAATATTAATTTGCTCAATATTATTTTAGGAAACTTATTTAAAAGTATATTAATATAGAAAATAACCCTATAACAATAGAAAAAAGGATGCAAATTATGCCAACCCAAAGGTCCTAACATTAATATCGTAGTAAAAACGTATAAATATCTTAATTTTCCTTCCCTTTTCCTTAATTTGCCAACCCAGTTCTCTCCTTTTCTGGATCCAACATACTTAACATGTGAATCTTCATTCTTTTTATTTTTAATTTTAATTTATATCATTTATTTTTTTTATTGGTTATCTTTTTTTCTTTATCTATATATATATATATATATATAACTCTTCCATATATATATATTTCTTTTTTCATTTAATTGATTCTTTTTCTTTCTATTATTTTTTATTATTTTTTTTTTTTTCTACATTTTTTTTATTGTTTTTTATTTTAGTTATTAAAAATTTAAAAATTTATTACTGTGATAAATATTTTGAAAATTAAATTTAACTTAAATATAAATTAAACAATTTAAGCGAAAATATTTTTCATCTATAACTTTTTAGTCCCTGCCTGGGACTAATAGCGATCGATTCGGCGTTGACCGGGTATTAATCCTGTGTTTGACCAAGAATATTGATGTGCATCACGATTTTAACCAAAGTTTTCATATTAAAAAATAATATAAATGTTATTATCTAATTTCTGATTGGGCAACAAAGTTGAGGGTCTTATTGCCGGCTTCGCAGGTTTCAAGACATTCCGAGCTGAACATAAGTTAGTTTGTCCTAAGTTTTTGGTCGTTCACTGCCCATTAATCGATTCTTTTGCGCAACATTTTTTCTTCTTACCAAAATTTAACGAAAGTTTCCGCTGGCAATTTGGCTTCACAAAAAATTTAACCAAAGTTTAGCATTTGACCTCTTATTGGAGACCTCACATGTCCCGAGGCAATGTTAGAGATCCAAAGAATTTTTATCCAAAGTCTGAAAGGAAAACAAAAGTAAAGGGAGGCACTTAACTTTTGTTAAAGTTTGATGTCTGTGTATTAATAGATAGAAACTTTAACCAAACTTTGATGTCATGTGTATTACACAAATTTCATGTTAAATCGTGCCCCACAGCAGAGAAAAACTCTTGCATGTTAGCCTTCTGCCATGTGCATGATAGCTCTTTGACACGCCATGGAGCCTGGCACAACACTTGTCTCTAATCAACTTCACCACTGGTCTCTAACATACCTGCTTCACCACCCATTTGCTTCTAATCTACTGCTTTGATTTACAGTTTGATAGGAGTGTAGCGAAGCAAAGAACCTATCCATTCCACTGCTTTACATTATGGTTTGACAGTTCAATATGGTTCGCTACACTGATCTGTGTCTTTAGTTAACACGACGATGGCGCAGTCGGTTCTCCCATGTAGAGGTGTTACGACCAGTTATGTAGGAGGAATAGCAGGGTTCAGCCAGCGGCCCGCATTGCCCGTTGCGGGGGGCCTCAAGATTCGGCTGCCAAATGCCGCTGAGTTATCATGGGCACCGTTAGGAGAACTACAGAGCGGCAATGATAGGGGCTCAAGACTCACACTACAAAGATGGTGGCGTTGTTCCGGCGCAAAGAAAAGGCAGTCGCCTCGCCCAAGAAGGGGAGGGCAGGTCGGGTGGCGGTGTGCGAGGAGAAGCCTAAGGTGGAGGACGACATCTTCGGGACCTCCAGAGGGATCGGTTTCACCAAGGCCAACGAGCTATTATGGTTTGACAGTTCAATAGGAGTGAAAGAAAGTAAAGAACGTAACGACTTTGTACCAAAGAATGAAAGAAAGCAGTGCACCAAAGTAAAGAGCGGAACAACCTTGTACCAAAGAACCAAAGAATGGAAGAAATAACCCTACACCAAAGAGCGACTGCTCCGAAGAAGAAATGACGTTGTCGCAGAGAAGAAATAAGACCCTATCAAACTGTTTCACAAAAGAAAAAATGGTAAGTTAGCACAGTTCATACATTCTGAAACAGAAATTGATAAGTAAATTAGGCATATATTTTCCTTGTAGTCTGTACATATAATGCATTTGTACAATAATTGAATGATTCAAAGACAGTGGAGAAGAATCTGGTAAGTCGGGCATAATTCATGTATTTTCCTTCTCGTTGGTAGATATAATTCATTGATTCAAAGAAATTAGAAGCATACAAAAATTAAAAATAATTGTATGCACGAGACAGAAGCATACATACTTGGAAGCACGAGACAGAAGCGAGCGGAGCAGAGGACCTCTGGATTGGTCAATTTCATCCAGAGGTGGTTCGCGAGCTGAGCAGAGGTCCAATTCCATTTTCCCAGCAGAGGTGGTTCGAGAGCAGAGCAGAGGTCCAATTCCGTTTCCCCTGAAGGCCACCCTCCTCCTCCCTCTCGGGACCAACGCGGACTCAATCTCGGATGTGTGGAGCCCTTCCAACACAACACAAAACAATGGTTTGACAATCGTGTCAAAGTGGAGATACGAATCGCTTTTATTGCTTCTCTATCCGTCAACTATTTTTATAAATTGTTTTTCTTTCTTTTTCTAACTTCTCAACTATTTTTATAAATTGCTTTTCCTTCTTTTTCTAACTTTTCTTGATTTTCTCCTATTAGGTATCATTAAAAATTGCTTTTCTTGATTTCTAACCGTTACAAATTGTTTTTCTTTCTTTTTCTAACTGTTTTTGCTTTTCTCTCCGTCAGCTATCCTTAAAAAATGATTTTCATTTGAGCTTCATCCTGTTTCGGCCGTGGATGATGTTTTTGCCGCGACGTGTTTCGCCTTCAGTTTCAGCTCATTTGATAGTTGCCTCATAAACATTCGCTGTAGGTTTTCTGCGAATACCGTTACATTCCAAACCATTAGGAAATCATCGATTTGATTATATGCATTTTTTAAAATGCACATGGTTCGTTAATTTTAAATTATGGCGTACTGCATTACATATTTTTGTATATAATACAATTGTTTCACAACCTGAGGTTTAAGTTTAAATGGTGTTTATTAAGCAAAACCAAATTTGAAATTGTCATTGTAGTCCAGGTTAGGTTAGGGTAGGGTTGTGTCATTACAATCTATTTATTAGGTATTGTTTTTTAACCTTATGTCTGGTAGGTATATTTTCATTTTATTTAAAATATTATGGGAGTTATATTTTTATTTTATTTTAATTAACGGTTTTTAACAATAAAAAAAGACAGAGTAATAACCTACACATAATAAATCGATATTTAAGTTCATCATAATCAATTTGCTTTGCTTCTCGGCAATAGATATGTTGTAATTTCATGTTTGACTTGTCCTTACTAGTGCATAAAACTTTTTGATTCTGTCAAATTACATTAAAAAAAATAATTAATAACTAAAGTTAATAATTCAAACAAAATTGAAATAAAATAGTTAATTTACTTTTTTAGGTTTTCACAATTTTCAGCTGGCTTTCCCTTAATATTTGTAACTATCATTTTCCCCATAGTATTAGTATATTTAGATAATTATGAATAAATACATGCAAAATTTAGATAATTATGAATAAATACATGCAAACTAAGACAACAAGCACATACAAGCAAGATAATGCAAGCAAAAGATAATGAAAAAACATAGAAAAGCGAAAAATTGAGACAAACAAATACATACCAATGAAAAGTTGAGGCAAGTCAATTGGATTTACAGGTATGAGGGAGTTAGTTGTTAGGGAGTGAGACACAAAGATCATTTGAGGTCTTTATCGCAATATTCCTTCTCTGTAACAAAGTACTTATTTCCTTCACTCCTCTCCCTGTAAAGAGGTATTCCCTCTTTCCCTTACTGTAATGAATTGCTGCAACCTTCATGAGTGTAGTTGTTGCTTTCCTACCCATAGTGAAGCCATTGTGCTATTTTACATACTAAGAACTCTTAGTATGTTTATATCTTACTGCAAATTCTAATGGTTGCTAACTCGTGGTGACATGTGAAAAAGTTTTCCCATGTTCTTACAAATACATTTATTATATTTTTTTAGCAGCTTGTGCCATGGAAAGACAACAATGTCTGAGGCTCTCTCTATGCATTGCTAGATAATGCAAAAACTACAATGATCAAGAAATTTTTTAATGCCTTTGACAAGAGCAACCATTCATTCTACAATGTCACTTTAGTATTCAGAAATGAAAACTCTAATAAAAAGAAATTTTACCTTATTCCAAATACAAATCGTAGGCAAAAAAGAAGAAGAAACTTTACCTTCAAATCCAAGTATGGTAATGAAAATCCAACGAAAATCCTCTCACTAGTTAGGTGAGCAAGTGGGTGTTTTGTAGCCATGAGAAAGTGGGTGTCGTCCCCTACAAAAGGGGAGAATTGAAATTATGAAGAAAACCCTTAATCAAATAAAAGCCAAAAAATCCACAAGAGAATTCAAAAGAACCAAAAATCTCAGTCTACATTATAGCTATATCTATATCAAACGTGGGATTGGAGTTATCTCCTTTCAATACAACAATGCCTGAGAAGCTTTTCCAGAGTACCTGCGTTGTATAGAGGAAACCGCCTTTCAATACAACAATGCCTTAGAAGATTTTACCAGCGAAGCAAACCTGAATGAAAATTATGGGAGAAAAACTGAGCGTACAGGGCCGCAAATTTATAAACAAATAAGTTCATCATATTTACCAAATTTTGTTAGGTGCCACTTGAAACAAAAAAGTTGCTCGTGCATTTCCTAGAAGGAGTATCGTAGCATGCTACGGACTCCACGTTGCATGATATGAACTCCAAGTAGAGTGGGCACGCGAACTCCAAGTAGAGTGGGCACGCATGCGGGACGTGTTACTCAAAATGTTCTCTAACTTTTTTTACTATAATACTATTTTACCCTATTTATTTCAATTATTATTTATATGGGTATATATTTATTATTTTATTTAAATAAATTAAATTAATATATTATTATTATTTTATTTAAATAAATAAATTTAGATGTAGATTTATATAAAATTAATAGATATAAACAAGTAATTGAGAGTAATGCATGTCATGCATGCAGGGGTCTATCCCATTATCCTTCAAGGTTTCTGCAACATATTCTCACAATGTCAATTTTGTATTTGTATCTTTGCCATATCTCTGAGTGATTAAACAATGTAAGCTCTCTATCAGTGTCCATGATTATTTGGTTTCCACGCATATTCTCATAATGTCAATTTTGTATTTGTATCTTTGCCATATCTCTGAGTAATTAAACAATGTAAGCCCTCTATGAGTTTCCATGATTATTTGGTTTCCGCGAATATTCTCATAACGTCAATTTTGTATTTGTATCTTTGCCATATCTCTGAGTAATTAAACAATGTAAGCCCTCTATGAGTTTCCATGATTATGTGATCTTTGATGGAAGGCAACCCCTCTTATCCTCCGTGATGCTAGTAGAGTTAGTAATTGGAAGCAAATACTAGTATTTGAATCTCTTCTCTTTTAACCGGATTATATAGGCATTCATCCAAAGGCAAAGTTAAATATGGTTTCTGCAAGGTTGGCACGTCCTCTAAGTTCCCTGCAGACCCCGGCAGGGACTACCGCCATGGCAGTGGCTCCTTGTTTAGTGTTCAAAGATGATAAAAATTCTTCTTAAAATTAACCCTTTCACTATAAATTTGTATCTATATTTTTTATTTATACAATTTGAAATTTAATTTTAAATTTTAATTACTTATTATTAAAAAAAAATCAAAATAAATTCGGTTGTTCTAATTGTTAGAAGAGATAGTAAGGGATTATAGATTCCAACTCAAAGTACAATATTATTATTATATTCAATTTTTATTTTAAATAAAAATATTTGGTAAAAATAACTATTATTTTAAAATATAATATATATATATATATATATATATATATATATATATATATATATATATATATATATATATATATATATATCTATATATATCTATATATATATATATATATATATATATATATATATATTATTTTTGAAAGGAAAATATTACTTTGAACTTACCATCACTCTACACTGAAACCCATTCACATCTTTAAAAAAATTAATGATGTGTATATTCCATAGCATCAATCAACTCTTCTTTGAGCAAAAAATATAATATACACGTCCTCGATACTGGTTTATCTCTATGGTTATTGGCACTCTCAAGTTCTTCCTGAGCATTTTTATTGGTTGGTTGCAGCTAATGTTGTCAATAGAGGATTTCAATGGAGGTCGAGGAGGAAGAAGAAAAGGAACCATAGAAGGTGCACAAATTGAGATATTCAGAGTATATGCTTGGAGACTTATCCCAAGGGTTACTAGATGGATGATGTAACACCCTCTTCCCACATCTACCCAAGCAACCGGCCAATCGAGGTAAACATGTAATGAGAGGCCACTATGATAGGATTCGACCTTATAAGCGACGTTAAGGAAGTGGAACCGATGGAAAAACACCATACAGATATCCAACATCAGCATTAGGACCCTCAAGAACCAACCCAAACTTTCTGCCAACCATCCCCTGGGTCCCACTGATATTTTGGACCACTTAACCCATGACACTCCCATGCTATATGCATGTTAGTGTCGAGGAGGCTTTGTACGATCTCATGAAAAGTCATGCTAGCGTTCAGGGACTATTTTTCTCAGTGTTCTGCCAACGTCCCCGTATTTGAGCCACTTTTTTAGGCCCAGAGCCCAGGTCATTGCCTAGAATTGAATGAAACTCCTAGAACAATAAGATAACAAAGAAATTATCATGCATATGCAATTACTTGAGTAAGACCTTGACTGGACCCATACTACCCATGATAATAATTTCGTCAAACATATCATGAATATGTAATCTACAAGTGTAAATAACATATTTGAGCATAGGGGTCTCATACTTAGCAAAGAATCACTAGGAGACATTAATGCCTCAACACATTAACTGGAATTTCATCCATCGAGTCATAGATACATTATTTATTCATTTACAAGTAGAAACATGATGAGAGGCATACATAGCTACTATCATAAAACACATACATAACCAACATAATAGCAGTAGAAATACAAATGAAATCACAACCATATAAACCACATATAACCAATATAATACTCATGGAAATACAATGATAAATGACCTCATATTAATGATGCAAAAATCCAAACCCGGGATGGGACTTCCATGTTCCACCCGAATGTAGAATGGTTAAGCCAAATCTCTCTTTAGCCATTCACCCCTGTGCCATATTCCAAGCATGAATGTGGGATCTCATAAAACACATCAATCCAAAACCATCGAGAGCTTCCAGAGGCCATCCACCTCAACCCATCAAACATTGATTCCACCTCACGGATGGAAATCACAAAACCATCATCAGATTGGTCTTTATCCAAGCCTTCTAGGGCTCCAAAGTGTTTGTTCCAACCAAGGCTCTAGTACTAGTAACTCAACCCACAATGTTTACCAGGCTCTAGAGCCTGTGTCAATCAAGGCTCTAAGACTAGTAGCTCAACCCACCAAGGGCTCCAGAGCATTTGTCCAACCAATTCTCCAGGACTAATAACTCAACCCAAGCTCTTACAGGGCTTTAGAGAATTTGTAGAACCAAGTATCCAGGAATTAGTAACTCAACCCAAGCTAAGGAAACATGAGAACCAACCAAAACAACACAATGAAATGAACCCACAATCTCCATGGCTATCCAAGAAATGGCAAGGCTAGGAAATTCACTGTCAATCCTAGCCATCCTCTATGCCAATGATAGATCATGACCAATAGACCACATGCACATGCCATGCATGCCAAAACTAGTGAGTAAAACATACATGCAACTTAGTAACTACAAGAAAAATCCTCTGTAATTGCGGATCCCAATTTACTCTTGCACTTGCCTGCTCTTCCTTTTCCTTCTTGCTCCAAAAAATCCAAGTATTCCACATGCTCCAAGACTGCTCCAATAAAACTCTATGTATCCAAGAGTATGAGAGAGAGAATAATGACAGAGCTCCAAAACTAAACTGACAAAAGGTTACCAACTAATCCTTAGAAGCCATTTTATGAATGAGGCCTCTATTTTCATTGTCCATTATTTTCCTTCAATTTCCTCCTCACATGAAACTTGTGACCTTTCACCTCCATTTTCTCCTAATTTCCATTATTTTCATAAATAAATGAGCCAAAATGCCATTTTCCCTTTCCAATCCTTAGCCATTACCTTTGCCAATTTCCTTAGCCATATTAATAGAAATTAATGCCCACACTAGGATGTATTTCCCAACATTCAACTTGGAATAAGTGTCCCATCAACTGTGGTTATTATTTTTCCTTTATTAACTTTTTATTAAATGGAATTTTCACCAGGGTTGTTACATAACCCCACCCCCGCTTGGGGTACCACTGTCCTCCGTGTTCAACAATACCTATAACCATAAAAATCATGTAATAAAAACATATTTTCGATGGAGATTTATAAATTAGCTCATTGTAGTATTTATAACGATCATCCTGTTGAGAAACAAACCACTTATTCGAGCTTTATAACATAGCTCTTGGCGGTGTTTACATCCATATACATTTGTCCATATACCAAAACATATACCAAACACCATACCAAAATTGCTTACCTCAACTGGCAAAAAAGGAAGGATACATAGCCTGCATCTGATATGCCATCTCCTATGTAGCTTCATATGGCCCAAAGTTCCTCCATTGTACCTGAACCTGCTTGATTTCTCGGTTCCGGAGCATGATAACCTTTTTCTGCAATATACATTGAGGCTTCGACTGGAATTCTCCATTTGGTTCCACCTACAATACAGAATAGTCAATCACATGATCAACATCTTTAACATACTTCTTAAGTAATGACACATGGAAAAAATATGGACTTTCACTACTAGAGGCACTACAAGTCAATAAGCTACTGACCCAATCCTATCAATGATATTTAAGGGTCCAAAAAACCGTGGTGCCAACTCGGCACATGATCCAATCTGTAAGGAGCTCTTCTTTGGTTTGATGCAAAAGTACACCTCTTCCCCAACTTTAAACTCCTTGAACAACTTGTTCTGATCTGCATAACTCTTCTGCCTATCCTATGTTGCCTTTAGATTCTTCTTGATTACCTACATTTCATTTACTGACATGTTTTGTCCAATCATGACTTTGTTAACTGGATCACTCCAACTGGTAGGAGTATTGCAAATCTGCCCATAAAATGCCTAAAAAAGATTCATCCTCAAATATTCCTGATACCCAATGTTGTAAGAGAACTCTACAGTGGAAAATAATCTTCCCACTTTCATTGCTCATGCATCACATACATCCTCAACATGTCCTCCAATATTTGTTGGCCTTCTATATATGCCCATCTGTCTGTGGATGATAAGTTGTACTAAATGCCAACTCTTTTCCCAAACTTCCAAATAACTCCTTCCAAAACTTGGAAGTGAACTTTGCATCCCTGTCTGAAAAAATCTTCTTCGGAGCACCATGCAATCTGACCATGTCTCTGATGAATACCTATGCTACATCACTAGCTGAGAAGGTAAACTTCACTCAAATGAAGTGCATGACCTTTATCAACCTATCCACAATAACCATGATGGAATCATGTTGTTTCACTGTCCTCAGAAAACCTGTGATGAAGTCCATAGTAATGAACTCCCATTTCCACTCTGGAGTTGCAATCGGCTGTAGTAGTCCACCTAGATGCTTATACTCTGAGTTCACATGCTAACAATCAAAACACCTAGCCACAAACTCTACTACATCTCTCTTCAGTTTCTTCCAATAATAAAATCTCTTCACTACTATCAGTGTCTTTTGATAACCTGGTGAACTGAATATGGTTTTGCATGAAACTCACTCAAGATCACCTTATTGAGCTTAATGTTGTCTGACACATATATCTTGTCTCTGAATCTAACTAGTCCATTTGTTGTAAGGTAATAGTCCACATCATGTGCACCTGCACCTGTACCTGTACCTTTACTACTACATGTACCTATACCTGTACTCTGCTAAATACCTATGATACATCGCTAGCTGAGAAGGTAGACTTCACTCGAATGAAGTGCACAACCTTTGTCAACTTATCCACAATAACCATGATGGAATCATGTTGTTTCACTGTCCTCAGAAAATATGTGATGAAGTCCATGGAAATGACATCCCATTTCCACTTTGGAATTGCAATCGGCTGTAGCAGTCCACCTGAATGCTTATACTCCAACTTAACACGTTGAAAATAAAAAAACTAGCCACAAACTCTGCTACATCCCTCTTCAGTTTTGGCCAATAATAAAATCTCTTCACTACTATCAGTGTCTTTTGATAACCTGGGTGACCCGAATATGGTTTTGCATGAAACTCTCTCAATATCACCTTCTTGAGCTCAATTTTGTCTGACACATATATCTTGTCTCTGAATCTAACTAGTCCATCTGCTGTAAGGTAATAGTCCACATCTTGTGCACTTGCACTTGTACGACTACCTGTACCTATACCTCTACCTGTACTACTACATGTACCTGTACTTGTACTCTACTGAATACCTATGCTGCATTGCTAGCTGAGAAGGTAGACTTCACTTGAATGAAGTGCACAACCTTTTTCAACCTATCCATAATAACCATGATGGAATCATGTTGTTCACTGTCCTCAGAAAACGTGCGATGAAGTCCATGTAAATGATCTCCCATTTTTACTCTGGAATTGTAGTCGGTTGTAGCATTCCACCTAGATGCTTATACTTTGACTTCACACGCTGAAAATTGAAACACCTAGCCACAAACTCTGCTACATCCCTCTTCAGTTTTGACCAATAATAAAATCTCTTCACTACTATCAGTGTCTTTTGATAACTTGGGTAACCTGAATATGGTTTCGCATGAAACTCTCTCAAGATCACATTCTTGAGCTCAATGTTTTCTGACACATATATATTGTCTCTAAATCTGACCAGTCCATCTTCTATAAGGTAATAGTCCACATCCTATGCACCTGCACCTGTACCACTACCTGTACTCTGTTGAATACCTATGCTACATCGCTAGCTGAGAAGGTAGACTTCACTCGAATGAAGTGCACATCCTTTGTCAACCTATCTACAATAACCATGATGGAATCATGTTGTTTCATTGTCCTCAGAAAACATGTGATGAGGTCCATGGAAATGGCCTCCAATTTTCACTCTAGAATTGCAATCGACTATAGTATTCCACTTGGATGTTTATACTCTGACTTCAAACATTGACAATCAAAACACCTAGCCACAAACTCTGCTACATCCCTCTTTAGTTTCGGCCAATAATCAAATTTCTTCACTACTATTAGTGTCTTCTGATAACCTGGGTAACCCGAATATGGTTTCACATGAAACTCTCTCAATGTCAGCTTCTTGAGCTTAATGTTGTCTCACACATATATCTTGTCTCTGAATCTAACTAGTCCATCTGTTGTAAGATAATAGTCCACATCATGTGCACCTACACTTGTACCATTACTTGTACCTATACCTGTACTACTACATGTACCTGTACCTATACTCTTTTGCAACCTGCGCATAATATCCATGTACCTGACATCTTGATAACTTGCCTACAAGATCCTATCATGTAATTTTGTCCCATAGGAGCTCATATTTTCTAAATGATTTATTTGTATCCTTATGCTAAGAGCATCTTCCACCCCGTTCTCTTTACCTTTGATATATCTTATCTCAAAATTGAATTAAGTGATCGTGGCCAACCATTGAGCCTGCTTGCCATTCAGATTTGGCTGGTCAAATAGATATCGCAAACCACTGTGGTCACTCATCACCACAAACCTCCTACCCAGAATATAGTGTCTCCACATCTTCAATGCATGTATGATCACTGCCAACTCAAGATCATTGTGTTTTTGTGACTCATAGCATACCACCTGCCCATCCTGCATAAGGACTCCACCAAGTCCTTCTTTCAAGCATATGTGCATACTACAAACTCTTTTTCCGGATCTGCAATCATTGACATTGGTGCATGTGTCAACAACTACTTAAGTTGCTCTATTCTTACTTCTTACCTTTCCTCTGCAATGATGCAATAGGATAAGAAATATATGATAAGTTCCCGATGAACCTCCTATAATAGCTTGCCAACCCCATGAAATATCTCACCTCATCTACATTATTAAGAGCTACACACTCCATGATGGCCCTTATCTTTTCTGGATCTACTGCAATGCCCTCCTTCAAGGCAACATGTCCCAAGTAATGTACCTCAGTCTCAAGGAAACTACACTTCCCGAGCTTAACATACAATTGATGCTCTCTCAACAACCTAAATACTATTGTTAAATGCTTGGAATGTTCTTCCTCATTTTCATAATATACCAATATGTTGTCAATGAACACAATAACAAACTTATCCAAATACAGATGCAACACACTATTCATTAAGCACATAAATATAGCTAGAGCATTAGTCAAACCAAATGGAACTACACCAAACTCATAATTCCCATACCTGGTTCGGAAAGTTGTCTTGTAAACGTCTTCATCTTTAATGCGTACCTAATGATATTCAAATCTCAGATCAATCTTCGAGAAAACTAATGCTCACTTCAATTGATTGAACAAGTCATCAATCCTTGGCAACAGATACCTATTCTCGATGGTCAATTTGTTCAACTACCTGTAGTTAATGCATCATCTGAGAGTACCATCTTTCTTCTTTACAAACAATACGAGCACGCCCCATGGTGATACACTTAGCCTAATTTATCCCTTATCCAACATTTCCTTCAACTACAAATTCAACTCTACCAACTTAGGTGTACTCACCTGGTAAGGTGATTTTGATGCCGGAGCTGCCCCTAGAACCAACTTAATGGAAAATTTTACTTCCCTATGAGGTGGAAACTCTGAAATATCATTAGGAAATTCATCCTTGAACTGTTGTAGAACTGGGTATCTTCTCAAAACATTTGCATCCTCAACTTTCTTACCCTTGTCACTAGAAATGTGAACTGCAAATAACATTCACCCTTTCCTTTGACTATGCTTGGCCTGCATAGCTATCACCATTCTAACTGATGTGGCTTTCTCCTTTCCCTATAAGAATCTTAGTTCTCCATTATCATCCAAGCACTCAATGGCCTTGTCATAACAATCCACCTTGGTTCAATGAAGGTACAACCAATCCATGCCCAACAATATACTGTATGATCCCAATGGTAATACATTCAAATGCATTGCAGTAGGCATACCATTAAAATCAAATGCACAAGATCTTATCCAATGGTGAACTTGCATCTTTGTTCCTATAGACAACTGTACTAACCAAGATTTTGCATGAAATTGCTTACTCAAACCATACTTATCCACCAAGATAGGACTAACATAGCTATAATTAGATCTAGGGTCAATCAAAATAGAAATAACTTGGTCACAAATCTTACCATCCGCCTTAATGGTAGATGCTTGATGGTATTCTTGTTTGTTATCCAATTTTGCATAAATACGAGCAACGTTGTGACCAACATCCCTAATAGGTTGTGCCTCTTCGCACTATATATCTGAGACCTACCACCTTGATACTGTGGGCAATCTCTCCTACGATGATCCCCTCCACAATTCCAACACCATATGGGCTCCTTATTCTTCTCCTAAGATCGATGTCCCTGTCCTCCATTAGATGCATTAAACCTCTTAGGTGGTGCAACATTCTCTTTATTACTTGAATCTTGTGGCATTACTTGCTTCTTGTCCCATTTTCCTTTGTTCTTTGCATTACCCTTTCAGTCTAGATTAGTCTCAGACTTGCGCTTCGATTGTTCATAGTAATTCTTTAGCTTTTGGATCACCACCTATAATGATATTGGCTCATTGAACTCAATCCTATCTTTGAATTCCATCGGTAGCCCACTAGTGAAGCTCTGAATCTTAGCCTTCTCCTCCTTGAGGTAAGGCACATACCTTAGTGGCTCCAAGAACTTGCTAGTGTACTCATCATCTGTCATAGATCACATCCTTAGCTCATATAATTCCTTTGCCCTATTGTCAAAGTATCTCAATGATAGGTACTTCCTCTTGAATAACTTCTCAAACTCATTCCAAGTCAAGTCCTCCTCATGTATACCTCTGATATTCTTCACATGTCCCCACCAAATGTCTGCTTTAGCTTTGAGACTGAATGTAGGTACTCTCTCTTTCATGTTCTCTAAATAGTCATGCAACCTGAAGCACTTCTTCATACCAAGCAACCATGCCTATGCATCCTATGATTTCTTCATCTCATCATCAAAAGTAGGTGGCTTTGCTTTCGTAAACTCATATGGCAAGTATCCCCTATCACTCCTCCTGTATGGATGATAATAATATTGATCATTATGCGTGTCAGAACCAAAACTAGAATGGTACCTATGTCTATCCCCTCTCCTATCTAGAGAGTCCAACAATTTTCCATCTCTGACCATGTTTCCTTAAGGGGGCCTGACCCAGATTCAGAGTTATTTGCACCAACCAAAAAAACCCTAACTGTTGTCCCTTTCAGCAACAACCTGTGTAGCGCAGGCTGCAATCTCACCCGGAGCAGTATTGAGGGATGTTGGAACTAGGTTTCTTCATCTAAAGGCCTATGTGATGGTTTTCTAAGGTTCTTATAGCTTAGATCTACCTTCGGGCAGACCTATTCCTTCTGATTGTTATCTATTGCAACTCTACCAAAATTACCTTCAGACCTTCACGAAAGTACTTGATTCCACTTAACAGGCATAAAAGACACATATTCACTACTTTCGCACAATAAAATGTATATTCTAAAGCCTTTATGACCTGGATTTTCTTTCGTGCAAATCTACCCTTTCCAAATAATTAACTAAATAAGATGTATCTCGCAACCTCCCAATCTCCATGAAGGAGGTTAATTATACTTATTATGCCTAAACATTACAGGTCCATCCATTTCACGTAGAAATTAAGCATTAATTCAGATAAAACAAATCACTGAGCAAAGATACATAAGCTTAAACAAAAGTAAATAAACAACGCACTTATGCACAATTTTGGCTCAAAACAGTTTTTATTAAGATGTAAATGTTTAGATATAGACTTCCTATCCTTGTGCACCCAGCTGCAGAGGCCCACACACTCAGCTACGGACTTACCAAGGTCTCTGCGCACTCAACTATAGGAGTCTTCCTCTTTTGCCTAAGTACAAGAAATAATTTTTTCATGCCTTATCACCTTGCCCTTACACTGATTCTCTATCAAAATTTATATATTAGAATCACTATGACCCAACTATATATAGCCTTTTCATTACAATACCATGGCCCGCAAACCATGGGTGAGTCTCGAAAACATCCTATCACCTACACATACAAGGGACTAATGTCCCTTTGACTCTTACCTAGTTGCGCACTTCGCTTCCACATTTCACGGAGACTTTACATTCTTTCACAAAAGCTATTACAAAATCTGACCCTAGAGACCCCATCCCAACAAGCCCCCAACACAAATATGGTGACCCGCCCTCAAGTTACTCAGCAGGTTTCTCCACTTTATGGTGGAGTTCACTGAACTCCATCTTTAAGACTTCAAGGTCCGGTGTTCTCTATACGATAGGTTGCTACACTTCTTCGACCAACTTCTTTGTAGTTGGCCCCTCCATCGCGAGGCACATGGTCCTCTGTGTCTACTGGAAAGTCTTCAGCTTCTTGGATAGCCATATTAACCTGGATTGCTTCCTCTATCCACGGTTGAATCCGAGCCTTCAAAACTTGTTCTTTGCACTGCAACTCAACTTGTGCCTGCAACACCTTCATTTGTTGTAAGCGTGCAAAGCATTGGACTAGTGCCAAAGTGCGTGCAGTCAACCTTATCTTATCGAATTTATGCTGTGCCTTTGTGATCTTCGTACCTAATTTCTGTAGGTTTGGGTCCTCCTCCAAAATGGTCCATAGCTCCATTGCATGTTCAAATAGACAATTGCATCCTGTTATTGCACTATCCAAGGTAGACAGGTGTTCTTTGATGGTTGCACCGTGCTGCTCCCTAACCTTTGGCGGAGTAGTCGGCTGCAAATTCAATTGAAATTCTAAGATCTTCATCTAAAAATAAAAAGTAACTCGGCTTACCTCCTCCTTAGACCGTCGCACTGCAGTAGCCAATTTACAAACCTTTGATGAAGTTGTCCCATCCTCTAGAATGTGTAGCTCTGGTACTAAATTACATGCTTATGTAATTGTTGCTTCTAGGCTCTAGCTTTGCAATACTAGTTCTTCTTTTTCCTTAAGAGCTTGACCCTTTTCGGCGAAGATATGCTCATTGTTCATTTTAAATTCACTAGTCACTGATAGCGCGTGTTTTTCTCTGATCTGAATCTAATATGAGACCCCCTGATGAAGCACGTGGAGGGTTTGAAGTGGCAGCACAACTAAATTCATGCCCACACCCTTTATCTTTTTGAGTTGAGCATTATCTTCCTCTGATTCTGCATGTAATATCCCTTCTAGCAAGGGAATGACTCTGAGGTCTAGAGTTATTTCTGTTTCCATTATACTCTCACTAGCGCATTGCAGGCTCGCTTGAACCCTGCTTTCTTGGCCCATGCTCACTTGTAGCCAACCTGTATGTATTTGCACTTCGTGCAATATTTATTCATGCTTCTGAGTGATTGCTGGAACTACTGCTCGAACTATTGCCACAGTTCCATTTATGTATTTCGGACCTTGTCCCTGATCTCATCCAGGTCCCCCTCTATGACGACCATTGGGTCAATGCGCACTTGTTTGTCCAATTTGTGCTTTTTCCTCGGTCTGGTAGTTATCTCCTTTTGTTGCTTTGACAACCTGAAGGGAGTGCTCTGTTCGTCACCCCCGCCTCCTTTTGACTCAGACTATTCCTGCTCTTTAGTATGTTGGGAAGCCAATGCTTTGACTTATACTATGGCCTCTTTTGTAACGCACCCTTTATCAGAATCTACCTTAGCAACAACTTCCTTGGCAACAACTTCTTTCTTCTTCCGATCGGCCGACTTCTGCTCTGTTGCTTGTGCTACTTCTTTCCTTTTCTGCACAGCTGTCGTCTATGTAGAAGAGCTTTCTTTGCCTTTGCTGGTACCTATGCCAAGATCTGTGGGTTGTTGCCACTCCATTGGCCAAATCCCCACAATCTATTATACATCGGCCTTCGTAACTAAGTATGGCAACTTGTGACATATCTTCTTAGGGTCTCGCCAAGCACGAATAGATACATTATGAGAATTAGCCTTAAATTCCGCAAAGGCCCGCAACTGCTCAAAAAAGGTTGCAGACAACCTTGGTCTCTGACTGATCACCGTGTGGAGGTCCATCTCGACCAATATCTAGAAGAATTTTGACTCTGTGATCCTCTTCGGATCCTTCATCGCCCACAACAATGCGAACTTCACTGCCTCTAGTAAATCCTCATCCTACGGAGGGAATTGACTATCCTTTAGAAGTTGCCATGCAACAAGGACAATCAATAGCAATAGCTAGGCAAAATAAAATGAATTTCTTTCCTCCTGTGCTTCGTGGAAATTTGATAAAAAATCATTGCAGAGGTATTGTGCCCAGTTGTACTGCACCCCCTTTGCACACTGTGTAGCCAGTGAAATTACTGGCATTGGAACCTCGTCCAAGCGACATTTTCTCATGACCTTCTAGGCCATAATCTGAGAAGCAAATTGCACCACTGGGTCTGCAATAGATTGGATAGAATATCTACGTGAATTCTTGACCAATTCGTACTCAGTTTTCATTTTATCTACAAGTTCCTTCTCCTTACATTTTCCACCAAATTCCTTAGCTGGATCCGCCCCTTTATAAGGAAACTTTGTAATTCTATGGATCAACATGTTTGCTATGGGGATGGGTTCGCCTAACCGCAAATACCCATTGTGCACCACCACGAGCAATTGGTGTACACAGATAGTATTGATAATCAACTTGTGAAAGTGTGGCACACAACATATGTAGCAATCCGGCCTGCTCGATCTCTTTTACCCATTTCATTGGTTCCAGCCTTGTGACCCTAGTCTCTTCACAGTAAATCTTGGTCATGTACTTATTGGTGGCCAAATGCAGAAATTTTTCATGATCGGCGAGATCCCAATCCTCCAGTTTTAACACAGGGATACGCGCTAAGAGCACGCCTTCAAATACCACTTCTTAAAAAATGTTTTCCCTCTTCACCCAAGAAAGTGCTCTAATACCACTTGTAATATATCTAACCTGCAAATATTTGAAAATAGAAAATATGCCCAAAAATAACAAGATCGATCCAATAATATAAGATGAAAATTATTCTTTATTGATGAAACCCTTGAGGTAGGGTAACACCATACAATCACTCCTTATGGAAGGAGAACACTACACAAGCCATAAGCTTTCCAATACAATAATCATTGACCTCTCTCAATGGGGAGTCTCTAGCCTCTATAGGATTCATATATACAATACCATAGGTCATTATCATGGGTATCTCAATACCATATATCTAATACAATGGGCTTATCACATTATTGCTAACTACTTGTGGTCCCTTACATGATGCAGGTTAACCACTTTATTTATTAACTATGGCCCATCACATTATTACATTATTCCCTTGGGTACCTCCCTCTGTACCCCATAATATCCCCCCTAGGTATGCTAAATTCCACCCCCCTTAAGCATGTTTCATCCCCAAAGCACAAGAAGAACACAAATAATAAGATCTACTTAAAATAGTAGTCCACTGGTACCATGCATGTGCATCTAGCCATCCCAGAGACCTGTGATTACTCAATCTAGCAGGTGCCTCGCTCGCTTGAGATGGGAGTTGATCCTAGGGGTTCATCTGTGTTGATGTGTTGTGGTTGGATCTTCGCACCTCTGTATCTATCGCGTGGGGGTTGTTTTCCTTGTTGCTAATTCGTTGCCATCATGTTGGTTGTTTTCTTGTTGGGGGATGTGGGTGGTGATATGTTGAAGTTTTAACCAATGGTGTATCTTTCTTTAATTCATCACCTAATGGATCTTGATGGGTATCTGGTACATGTTGTGGCACCTGCAATTATGGCTTATATTCCAGTATTACTTCAACCACAAACTCCTCATCTGATGTATCAGTACCTGTAACATTTTCTACTTCAGCCTCCTTATACTCTACCCGTTTATTGATGGAAATATCATGTAATGTTATTTTTTTTCTTTTCATACCTGAGTTTCAGGAATTTTGTCTGCACATTAATATTGATAGTACCAACAGATTCCAATACCTACTTATCCATAGAAATGTTCAAATCTTTATAAACTTGCACCTGTTCATTATTAACCCGTGTGTGCTCCATTTGTTTGGCTGGAACTTGCAATCATTTAGCCAAATGAACATTAATAAAATTATGCTTGCTATTGGGATTGATAGACACAATTATCTTCTCTTTTTTGAATACATCCATGAACCTGTACTAAGGATATATCATTAGAAAACAAACATTTCCGTGTTTCATTATCCTATTGTGTAGCATGAGACCATTTTTCCAAAAGGAGTTTTTCAAATTCTTCATATGAAAGTTTGGACAACTTCTTGTTGTCAAGGGAGCTCCACCATATGGCAGCCTCATCTTTCACACAAAGCCATAGTAAACCTTTCCAATGTTTCGAAAATATTTTATAAATTCTTAAATAGTAGGACCATTATCTTTCCCTGTAAAGAAAAAATCCTTAAAAGCCATGAAGAGGGTTTATGTAAAAATCACTTACTTTGGAGAAAAGTTGAATGGACACAACTCGATTAATATGGCTCAGAATCCTTATTATAACCTGTTTTTGGAAATGGAATGACCATTCTGCATCTTCCCATGTGATAAAAATCTCTATTTAGGCACTCTGGAAATTCAAATTTGCTTTGCAACTGTCCCATCGTCACAAGAAATTCTGAAAAAAAGGGTTGATTTTAAATCAACGATATCTCTCTCATCCGGACACCGATTCTATTGATTGTTTTTTTCAAATTGGGTAATTTTCAAGATGATCTTAGATTTGCAATTAGTTTCCCAAAATTGCCCATAAAAATGAAAAAATTGATTAGAGATCAGCCATCCACGAATTTTCGTCATAAATTTTTTTGCAACGCAACTGATTTTTAAATCAACGATATCTCCCTCATCCAGACTTCGATTCCACTGATTTGTTTTTGATTTGGGTATTTTTTCACAAAGAATCCAGATATGTAATTTGTTTCTGCAAATTTTGCACCAGAAGTTTCATATCTGATCAGAAAACTAGCTGCCCAAAAAATTCGTGCAAAAAATGAAAAAAATGTTCACCCTCTTCACCCAAGAAAGTGCTCTGATACCACTTGTAATATATGTGACCTGAAAATATATGAAAATAGAAAATATGCCCAGAAATAACAAGACCGATCCAATAATATAAGATGAAAATGCTTCTTTATTGATCAAACCCTTGAGGTATGGTAACACCATATAATCACTCCTTAAGGAATGAGAACACTCCACAAGACATATGTTTGCCAATACAACAATCCTTGAAATCTCTCAATGGGGAGTCTCTAGCCTCTATATAGGCTTCATACATATAATACCATGGGTCACTACCATAGGTATCTCAATACCATATATTTAATACAATGAACTTATCACATTATTCATAACTACTTGAGGTCCCTTACATGATGTAGGTTAACCACTTTATTTATTAACTATGGCCCATCACATTATTACATTATTCCCTTGGGTACCTCCCTCTGTACCCCATAATATCCCCCCTAGGTATACTAAATTTCACCCCCTTAAACATGTTTCATCTCCAAAACATACGAAGATCACAAATAATACGATCTACTCAAAAGAGTAGTCCACTGGTACCATGCACATGCATCTCGCCATCCCAGAGATAGGTGATTACTCGATCTAGTTGGTGCCTTTCTCGCTTGATATGGGAGTTGATCCTGGGGGTTCCTCTGTGTTGATGTGTTGTGGTTGGATCTTTACAGCCCTATATCTATCGCGCAGGGGTTGTTGTGTTTGTTGCTAATTCGTTGCCATCATGTTAGTTGTTTTGTTGCTCGGTGATGTGGGTGGTGATATGCTGAAGTTTTAACCAATGATGTATCTTTCTTTAATTCACCACCTAATGGATCCTGATGTGTATATGGTACATGTTACGATGCTTGAAATTGTGGCTTATTTTCCAGTATTACTTCAACCACAAACTCCTCATCTGATGTATTAGTACCTATAACATTTTCTACTTTAGTCTCCTTAGAATCTACCTGTTTATTGATGGAAATATCCTGTAATGTAATTTTCTTCTTTTTATACCAGAGCTTCATGAATTTCTTCTGCACATTAATATTGATAGTACCAACAGATTTCATCCAATGGTATCCTAAAACAACATCCACATTAGCTATATCTGAAGCATAAAAATTAGAATGCAATACCTACTTATCCATAGAAATCTTCAAATATTTATAAACTTGCACCTGCTCATTATTAACCTGTGTGTGCTCCATTTGTTTGACTGGAACTTGCAATCGTTTAACCAAATGAACATTAATAAAATTATGCTTTCTACTAGGATTGATAAACACAATTATCTTCTCTTTTTGAATACATCCATGAACCTGTAATAAGGATATATTATTAGAAAATAACCCTTTCTGTGTTTCATTATACTGTTGTGTAGCATGAGACCATTTGTCCAAAAGGAGTTTTTCAAATTATTCTTATGAAAGTTGGGACAACTTCTTGTTGTCAAGGGAGCTCCACCATATGGCAGCCTCATCTTTCACACGAAGCCATAGTAAACCTTTCCAATGTTTCAGAGAGGTTTTCTTAAGATCTTTTATGAATTCTTAAATAGTAGGACCATTATCTTTCCCTATAAATAAAAAATCCTTAAAATCCATGAAGAGGGTTTTGAAAAATCACTTACTTTGGTGAAAATTTAAAATGGACACAACTCAATCAATATGGCTCAGAATCCTTATTATAACCTATTTTTGGAAATGGAACGACCATTTTGCATCTTCCCATGTGATATAAATCTCTATCTAGGCACTTTGGAAATTCAGATTCGCTTTGCAGCTGTCACAAGAAATCCTGAAAAAAGGGTTCTCTCATTCGGACACCGATTCAACTTATTGTTTTTTTTAAAATTGGGTAAATTTTCAAGAGGATCTTAGATTTGCAATTAATTTCCCCAAATTCCCCACAAAACTACAAAAATTGATTGGAAATAAGTCGTCCACGAATTTTCGTCTTAATTTTTTTTGCAATGCAACTGATTTTTAAATCAGCGATATCTCCCTCATCCAGACTCTGATTTGGCTGATTTGTTTTTGAATTTGGGTATTTTTTTCACAAAGAATCAAGATATGCAATTTGTTTCTACAAATTTTGCACCAGAAATTTCAAACTTGATCAGAAAACTCGTTGCCCTAAAAATTCGTGCAAAAAATGAAAAAAAATGTTCGCCTTGTTTTACCCAAGAAAGTGGTCTGATACCACTTGTAATATATCTGACCTAAAAATATATGAAAATAGAAAATATGCCTAGAAATAACAAGATCGATCCAATAATATAAGATGAAAATGATTCTTTATTGATCAAACCCTTGAGGTAGGGTAACAACATACAATCATTCCTTAAGGAATGAGAACACTCCACAAGCCCAATGCTTACCAATACAATTATCATTGAAATCTCTCAATGGGGAGTCTCTAGCCTCTATATAGGCTTCATACATACAATACCATGGGTCATTACCATGGGTTTCCAATACCATATATCTAATACAATGGGCTTATCACATTATTCCTAACTACTTGTGGTCACTTACATGATGTGGGTTAACCAATTTATTTATTAACTACAACCCATCACATTATTACATTATTCCCTTAGGTACCTCCCTCTGTACCCCATAATATCCCCCCTAGGTATACTACACATTAGTGGTGTAGAGATCATGAACTTACTCGAATCTGGGTACTTGATTACCTTCGCTTTCTCCTTCCGTAGAAGGATATACGTCGGGAGCCTACTAATAGGCTTTCCCTCATCATCATCCACTTCCTCAACTCCATCGTGGAGTTCTTTCACGTCAAAATCCACAGGTTCATCAAGTTTCTTTGCCTTTTCCTTCCTCCCTTTCTATCGAACCTCCACAAGGTTCTTCCTCAGTGACTGCCTCACCGGTACAAGTTGTGGTTTCTTCTGCTTCTCCTTAGCAGTTGATTGCTTCAGCCTAGGTGACCTAGGTGCCATAGGAACAAATGGTGTAGCTTCCATTGATGCAAATTTAGGGGATTTTTCTTGAGAGAGAGTGGATTCAGAATTTATAGGCTCGACCGTTTTTTCAAGGATAAGCTTTTGGTTCCACTCAAGTAGTTTCGCAAATGCTGGGCTTGAAACTAAATCCTCCCAGGTCTACTGATTCAGAGAGTGAAACTAAGAGGGATCATACCCAACTTTCAGAAACCAGTGTTCTTTAGCAGACCAACATGTCGGATTTATAGGCAATTTCGAATTCAAATCTGACGATTCCCTCCATTTTTTTTATCATAAATGCATATTTGGCGGCATATCTCCAAATATTTTCGCCATAAATGTCGCCTACCCACTCCTCCTAACGAGAGTTTTTCTATCCAATCATGAATAATGACTTCAATGGCTACTTTTGGACACGATTTCCTGACACCAACTCTCATGGTACAACTCATCCATCGCAGCTTCTTCTGTCACAACTTCATTTGTTGTACCCCTTGTGTCCATCGCGTAGCCTCCTTACTACGTTCTCCTCTTCTTCGGGCAGTGTAGTTTATAGTTGCGCTCTCCCTTACAACTGCCTAGAGCACTAAGACTGTCCCATTACGATGTTTTCACTGCGTAGGGTCAGGATTACTTGTATACAATTTCATTTGATTTCCATTCACCCTACGAGGGAAAAATTCGCCATTCAGCTTTGCAAGCTGAACTGCGCCACCATCCATGATTAACTTAACAACATATGGGCCTAACTCGTGCATTTGGAATTATCAAGAAACTTCATGAACTTACTGTCATAGAGCAAAACCAAATCGTTTACCTTGAAACTGCGTAGCTTAATATGCCTACCATGTCAGGACTTCTCACGTTCCTTTTGCACTTGCTGGTGAAATCCTGCAAAAAACCCATCTTCTTCCAACTCCATCAATTGCACGAGTCGTTCCTCCATGGTTTCGTGATCCATCATCTTTGTCAAATCCACAATGTGTAGGCTTGGCAAAATATATTTCATCATCTCGATCCCATAGACCAACCTAAACGAAGTTTGGCCTGTCAACTTCTGTCACGTCTTCTATATACCCATAGAACTGTCGGAATACGTACATCTCAATTTTTTCTCTTTGTGTTACAAATCTTTGTCAACACATTCTCCAGAATCTTATAGAATGCTTCTAGTTTACCATTGCCTTAGGAATGATAGGGTGTACTATTTTGATGGTACACAAGGAATTCTTCGAGCATCGCGTTTATTGTTTCATTCAAGAAATGCATACCCCTATCACTCATCAATACCTTAGGGCACCCAAACCGCGTTAATACGTATTCAAATAGGAACTTCGGAGTGGTGGTAGTAGTACAACCTTTCACCGGTTGTGCCTCTTCCCATCTAGTCAAGTACTCCATCGCAGTAATAATGTATCTCACGTCTATCTTCCTTCCTGGTGGTTGTATCGGACCTACAAAGTCAATTTCCCATTTGTCAAATACTTGTAACAGAGCCTGAGGGTTTAAGGCCAGTTCATTTCTTCGCGAAGGCTTTCCCATCCTTTGACAAGCATCACATGCTTTACAAAATGCCTTAGAGTTTTTATGCATTGTCAGCCACCATAACCCTACGCGCAGAATCTTCTGCGTGGTCGTTCTACCTGCATAGTGTCATCCTACTACTCCTCCATGAGCTTTGGAGAGGATACTAGCTATTGGGTTGTGTTATATTCTTTCTACGACTAGCCAACGTAGTTAACTAGGTGGTTAGAGGGGGTGTGGAGACCCCCCTTCATTGCGCCGATTGTGCAGTGGGGGGGTCACAGGGGGTGTGACAGCCCCCCCATCGAGGGGGTTTGAGGGGGACGGATAGCCCCACTCTATGAGGTCCAGGGCTATGCCCTAGGGAAATTTTTTTTTGGAACCTATATTAGGTTTGGCGGACCTACTTATGGTTTTGGACGCGATGGTTTTTGGTCCATGGTATTGGTTGCTTCGGCATGTATAAATATGTATTGTAACATTGAAAGGAACATAATGAAAAATCAGTCTGGTAGTCTCGGTTTTGGGATCTAGGGGAAAATCTCTGTGTATATGTGTTTTATGTGTTATGCTCCCGCATTTGTTTGTTTTCTGTTCTTAGAATTAGTATGCAAGTAATTATTGTACGGGGTTAAAAACTACATTTGGTATCAGAGTTGTTTTGGCTTCAAGGGGATGCCTTTGTTGCTGAGGGGTTTCGCTCAGGCCTATGGTAGACCCTGTTCAGTGGGAGATCTACAGGATCGCTTCTGGTGGTGAAAGAAGATGGCAAGTAGTGGAAAGATAGAGATCGAGAAATTTAATGGTCAGAGTTTTGAGTTATGGAAACTCAAGATGGAGGATCTTTTGGTGGATAAAGATTAGTGGATCGCGGTAGATCTAGGTACTAAACCAACGGGAGTGTCCGATGAAGAATGGAAGAAGTTGGATCGGAAGGGAAATAGAACAATACAATTTTGTGTCTCAGATTCAGTATTGCTCAATGTATCAGGGGAAGCTACAGTGAAGGCTTTGTGGGACAAGTTAGGGACTTTTTACCAATCTAAGTCTCTGGTGAATAAACTATTCCTACAGAAAAAGCTATACAACCTAAGGATGAAAGATGAAGGCTCGGTGACAGAGCATCTAAATTCATTTAATAATGTGTTAAGTCAATTATTGTCTATTGATATTAAAATTTCAGATGAAGATAAGTGCATTAGTTTTTTGTGTTCTCTACCAGATTCGTGGGATAGTTTGGTTATTGCAATAGGTGGCAATGTAATTGCCTTACAATTTGATGAAATACTCTCATCCTTGCTGACGGAGGATATGAGACGGAAAAATATGGAGAGCCAAAATGGTGATGCCTTGTTTGTACGAGGAAGGTCCTAGAACAAAAACAAAAATAAGTCATCGAGTGGGAGATCTAAATCTAGAGGGAGATCTAAATCTCCAGGAAAACCTGTAAAGGTGGTTTACTGGTAATGTGGAAAGGAAGGGCACTACAAAAGGGATTGTAAATCTAAAGCTCCTGAAAAAGGAAAGGGATCTGATGATGCTTCTTTAGTAGAGGTGAAAACCACCTCAGATGAAGGTGGGGATGTGTACTTGGCTTCTTCAATTACACATGTAGATCATGAGGCATGGTTGATTGACTCAGGTGCATCCTTTCCCTTCACCCCCCATAGAGAGTGGTTCTGCAAATATGAGAAATAAAATGGTGGTGATGTCTTCTTATGGGATGATAGGAAGGCTAGAATCATAGGTCGCAAAAAAGTAAATTTGAATTTGCAAGCTGGAAGGATTAAAACACTTCTGGGTGTTCTGTATATTCCTACATTGGCTAGAAATCTGATTTCTGTAAGCAAGTTGGATGATGCAGGTGTAAAAATAGTGTTCGAGAAAGATACCTACAAGATGGTTCGGGGAGCACTGGTATTGATGTGGGGAGTCCGGATTGGAACTTTGTACAAGCTACACAGTAGCACTGTTATTGATGGGTGCAACAGTTCTATGGTTCTTGAAAGTGGAGCAGAAAATCTAGTGGTCTCTGGAGAAAAGACCATGCCATGGCATCCAAGGCTTGGACATATTGGAGAGAAGGGACTTTGAGTACTTCATGGTAAAGGTACGATATAAGGTATGACTAATAGTCTCTGGATTTTGATTTCTGTGAAAATTGTGTATATGGGAAGCAGAATCGGGTGGGTTTCCCCTGTGGTGGTAAGAGGGTGAAACATATATTAGAGCTTGTGCACAGTGATGTGTTTGGACCTGTGAAGGTTGCATCACTAGGTAAGTCTGTGTACTATGTATCATTTATGGATGATTTCTCAAGAAATACATAGATATATTTCCTTGAGAAGAAATCTGAAGTCTTTGACAGGTTTAAATAATTTAAGGCTTTGGTGGAAAACTAGACAGAGAAGAAGATAATGGTGTTGAGGACATATAACAGTGGAGAGTTTTGTAGTAATGAATTTGAAGAATTTTGTAAGAAGTGTGGTACAACACAGCAGAAGACTACTCCATACACACCTGAGCAAAATGGAGTTTTAGAAAGAATGAACAAGACGTTGATGGAAAGGGCAAGAAGCATGCTCAGTGGTGCTGCGTTAGGAAAGGAATTCTGGGCAGAGGCAATGGAGACAGCGTGTTACCTAGACAAAAGATCACCTTAATCAACATTGGAGGATAAGACTCCACAAGAGGTATGGACTGGTAAGAAACCCTTTCTTTCACATCTGAGGGTATTTGGATGTGATTCATATGTGAATGTTCCAAAGTAGAAAAGAACCAAGTTGGATAGTAAATATGAAAAGTGCATTTTTATTGGGTATAAGGATGGTTTAAAGGGTTATAAGCTTTGGAACCCAGCAACAAGGAAGGTTCTGTAGCCGGGATGTGATGTTCAGAGAGGTGAATGATGTTATTAAACATGAAGTCCAACCAAAGGAACTTGAGAAGATATAATTTGAGTTTAAGGAGGAAGAATTAGACTCTACAGCAGAGGAGGAATCAAAAGATGAAGAGCCACAAACTTCGGGTGTGAGAAGATCAGTTTGAGAAAGAAGGTAGCTGGAGAAGTATAGTCCATCTGATTTCTGTTTAAATTTTTCTTTATTTGTTACTGATGATGATCTCAGAACTGTGAAGGAATCAATAGATTCAGAGGATGGCGAATTCTGGAAAGAGGCCATGGTTGATGAAATGACATATTTGTACAAAAATGAGGCTTGGGATCTGGTTGAGTTGTTGGCTGGAAGGAAACCCATTGGCAACAAATGGGTGTTCAAGAAGAAGACAAATGCAGAAGGAAAGGTGGAGAAATACAAAGCTCGATTGGTAGAAAAAGGTTATTCCCAGGTCCTGGGAATTGATTTTGGTGATATTTTTTCTCCTGTTGCCAAGGTAGCTTTTATTAGATTACTTTTATCTATTGTTGCTGCTTTTGATTTTGAGGTAGAAAAGACGGATGTGAAGACAAAATTTCTTCACGGGGATCTAGAAGAAGAGATCTACATGACGCAACCTGAAGGCTTTGCGGTGAAGGGTAAGAAAGAACTGGTATGCAAGTTAAAGAAGTCTTTGTATGGGTTAAAACAATCACCAAGGATGTGGTATCAAAAATTTGATACATTTATGTGGGGACTTGGCTTCACCAGAAGCAAAGAAGATCACTTTGTGTATTTTAAATTAATTGGTGACCGTGTTATTTATTTGGTCTTGTACGTAGATGATATGTTGCTAGTTGGAAATGAAAAAGAAGTTATCCAGGATTTGAAGACCCAATTGTCCTCCAAATTTGACATGAAAGATCTTGGTGCTACAAACTATATTTTGGGCATGGAAATTAAAAGAGATTGGGCAAAGAAGAAGCTCTGGTTAAACCAGAGGAAGTATGTCGAGACAATACTACAGAGGTTTAATATGCAGGATAGTAAACCGGTGAAGGTTCCTATTCCTGTAGGTGTAAAGTTATCTGCAGAACAGTGTCCCAAGACACAAGAAGAGGAAGAGGGCATGTCTCGTGTTCCATATGCAAGTGCAGTCAGTGGTCTAATGTATGCAATGGTTTGTACTAGACCATACATTGCACATGCAGTGGGAGTATTGAGCAGGTTTATGTTAAAACAGAGAAGGAGCATTGGACAACAGTGAAGTAGGTTTTCAGGTATTTGTGTGGCACTAGTGATTATGGTTTGTGCTACCAAGGAAGACCAAGATTGGACAAAGTTTTGGATATTCATGGCTTTGTTGATGCAGACTGGGCTGGAGATATGGATCAGAGAAGATCTACAAGTGGGTATGTGTTTAACCTATTTGGAGGTGCAGTTAGTTGGTTGAGTAAGAAACAATCTGTAGTGGCACTGTCAACTACAGAGGCAGAATAAATGGCAACCACTCATGCAAGCAAGGAAGCAGTTTAGTTGCAGAGATTGTGTTCAAGTATGGGGTTAGTGCAAGGAGCTATAAGGATAGATTGTGACAACCAAAGTGAAATCTTCTTCGAAAAGAATCCTGCTTACCATTCAAAGACAAAACACATTGATGTTCAGTATCACTTTGTGAGGGATATGATAGAAGACAAAAAGGTGTTGCTGGTAAAGGTGGACACTTTGAAGAATACTGCAGATGCATTGAAAAAAATTGTGAGCTCTAAGAAGTTCTCTTGGTGTCGAGAAACAATGGGCATTGCAGGGCTGGATAAATGACTAAGCTCTCATGTGGAAAGAAAGCAACAAGTGGGAGAATGTTGGGTTGTGTTATATTCTTTCCATGACTAGCTGACATAGTTAACCGAGGGGTTAGAGGGGGGGAGAAGGCCCCCCTTTGTTGTGCCGATTGCACAGCGGGGGGTCACAGGGGGTTTGAGGGGGGTGTGTAGCCCCCCTCTATGGGGTCTGAGGCAGCACCCCAGGGAATCTTTTTTTGGACCCTATATTAGGTTGGACAGACCTACTTATGGTTTTAGACGCGATGGTTTTCGGTCCATGGTTTTGGACACGATGGTTTTTGGTCCATGGTATTGGATGCTTCGGCATGTATAAATATGTATTGTAACATTGAAAGGAACATAATGAAAAATCAAGTTGATAGTCTCGATTTCGGGATCCAGGGGAAAATCTATGTGTATATGTGTTTTATGTGTTATGCTCTCACATTTGTTTATTTTTTGTTCTTAGAATTTGTATGCAGGTAATTTATGTACGAGGTTAAAACCTACACTAGCGCACTAAAACTCTGGAGAATATCGGTGAAATATTTCATATATTCCCATCTTATACAAGTGCCCCACTATAACATAAAAAGTAGCAGCGAGTACTACCAGTTCCTTCTTCTTTTGAGTAGAATACCCTTTTGGAGCCGATCCAGTAGTTAGAAATTGAATTATAACTACAAAATGATCATCTGCAACGCGCACATAAAATAGTTATGCATCTGGCAATCCTTCTTCCAAATTGGTTGGTTCTTCTCCTATCTCAATCTTGGATAGATGATCTGGTCCTACATTAAACCGTCCAAGCTTCATACTCACTTCAAAATCATATTCTTGGAACAACAACAACCATCTACAGATCTTCCCCCCAACACAAGCTTGTTGATCAGGTACTTGAGAGTGGAGTGATCTATGTACATTTTGAAATGTGTGCCCAAAAAATAATGTTAAAACTTTTGTAGTGTGTAGACCATCTCCAACCCTTTGTGCTCTGTAGTGGAATAGTTCCTTTTGGCTTTTGACAGTTTCCTACTTGAAAATTTTATTTGATAATCAATATCAACTTTGCCAGGTTGGGTCAATATTGCACCCACTGTAATACATGAGGCATCTACATGCCCATGAAATTGTTTATTCCAATCTAGAAATACTAATATGGGTGCAATCACCATCTTGTCCTTTAACACATCGTGACTCTATTGACACTGCTCATCCCAACAAAAATTTGCATCCTTCTTTAATAGTTTCTCCATTGATGCATTTATCTGGGAATGAGACTTGATAAACTTCCTATAGTAGCCTGAGTGGCCCAACGTTCTGCACAATTGCTTAACATTCTTGGGATATTCTAAATTCGTAATTACTACTATCTTTGCAGGGTACATCATCAATCCCTGCTTTCATACTACATGGCCTAGCAAAATTCCAAAAGGCATGTAAAATATACATTTCTTCAAGTTCAGCATGATCTGGTATCTGTAACATGTATCCAGCATGAGGCGCAGACTTGCAAAATGGCACTTTACCAATATGAACACAGTCTAGTCATCAAAGTATACCTCCACGAATTTATGAATAAACTCCTTGAACGTTATGATTACTAACCTAGAGAATATTGCGAGTGCATTCTTCAGCCCGAATGGCATTACTGTATACTGAAATAAACCCCACTCTGTTGTGAAGGTTGTCTTGCTGCAATCCTTTGGTGCGATATTTATTTGATGGTATCTTAAGAATACATAAGTGAATGAATATGCATCTTGTCCTCCAAAATTTTCTAAAAATTCATCTGTGAATGGTGTTGGAAAACGGATAATGCACACTTGCATCGTTTAGCTTCCTCAGATCTACACATATGCTAATTTTTCCTTGTTGTTTCTTTTCCTGGAAAATTGTTGGCCTTACCCAATCAGACTCTTCTACCGGCTCAATAATTTCAGCCTCCAGTATTTTTTCCAATTCCTTGTGCACCTTTTCGTTATACTTTGTATTGAGTCGATAAGGTCTATGCTTAACAGGCTTTGTGTCAGGTTTCAAAGTAATTTTCATAACGCCCAGATCTCCTACAATACCCTTCAGATCCAAGAATTTTGTTGGGAGTAGATCCCGGTATTCGTGCATCATTTCGACCACCTTATCGACTGTATCTTCATCCCAATAGTCTCCTATCTTCGTGAACTTTGGCTCTGCATCAGATCCAATATTTACTTGCCGAGTTTTCAACGGCTTTGTTACATCAAGGTTCTCTGTCTGAGGTCCTTCAACCTCGCACTATCCTTTAGTTTCAGGAATTTTTATTTTTCTTGGATCATCTTCTTCTTCTTCTTCAGTAGTCACATTGTAGCACTCCAGCGCGTGGCGCAACTGTGTACTCCAATCTGGTTGTACCCATTCCATCGGTTCTTCAAGTGTTCTAAATATGGTGACCTTAATTTCGTGTAGCGCTTCATCAATGCATTCAAATCCATCCTCAAAGCTGAAATTTAATAAGAAGCTCTCCCTCAAGATATCCCATTCAACTGTTCTATGGCATAGCTCTGTTTCCAGGTACCAATTCATTGGAATAGTATCTAAGGTGTGACAAAAGATATGCACCCACTCTGGCTACGATTCTTCTCCCCAATCTTTAGTCCATTGTACTAGGTGTTCACGCAGATCATCCTTCCCACTATACTTCTCAGTCATCCAAGTATTAGTATATCCAAACCTTAGCTTCATCATCTATTTGTATTCCTTCCAGTTAGCAAAGCTTTCCTTATGCATACCCCACCATCAGGTGGGCATAGCACGCAATGCAAATTCTAGTGCCTAGAATTGATGTTCCTCGGACACCTCCTTTTTAAATTCATCCAAAAAGAGATTAACGTCGTTCAAACCATCTTAGTGTGGAAGCTTTCTTACCTATGTGGATATGCACAACAATGATTTTTTCATCATATTGCAGCGCAACGTAGATACTTCATGCAATTAATTCTGCTAGTGCTCGTGTTATTCATCCAAGTCTGAGGTACATGAACTATCCCTATCCCGCGTAATTCATTCGTCAACCATAGTATTGATCCAATCTTTGTCTCGTGCCATTATCTTGTATATCTGGTCTAAGTCATCATCATCCTCCACAAATTAATGAACAAGCTCAGTATAATGCACTCCTTCAGCAGGGTCCAGTGGCACAATAACCTTCAACGCCTTCCTCTCAAATGTCATCTTCCGCTTCTTTAGGTTAATCACTGCATCAATGTCAAAGGCCCAATCAATTCCTAGTATCGTAGGAAACAGATTGTTGTCATCTACCATTTCTATTACTTTAAAATCCACCAGAGAACTTGCTCCTTCAATATTAGCTGCGACCCCATACAGGTGCCCCATAGGAATAATCTTCTGCTAATTAGCCATGTGTAGCTATATAGGAGACCGTTACAACATAGGTAACCCCATCGTTTCCCATGTTTGTTTCGGCAGTACATTTGCATCAGACCCCAGATCCAATATTACTTGGTCCATTTCACACTCTCCTATCTGCGCAGTCATCCTCATCTCCCGCCCCGTCTGCTTCTTATGCTTGCCTAGCTTCCTTACAGTGCTTTCTTCTGAAGGAACCTTACTCTTACCCGCACAATTATCTATTAAATCTTGGAGCCCTTCTATTGCCTTATTATTGTGCAACAACTTCATATAGGTCTTCAGGAAAGTAGCCAACAACGAAGGATCCACATCCTTCACTTCACTGTTTCCAACTGATTTCTCTTGACTTCCGGACGTAGAAGCTTCAACGAAATTATTTTTAGCCTCCATAAAATTTTCTTTAGCCCAATTGAGGCCAAACCCGAATTCCTTTTTAGAGTGCTTGTGCACCCATCCTTCAATCTCTGGTTGCTTTCCCTTATCTTCACCCATGACCATACCACTGTGCATTACTATGTTAACAGTATGATCTTATTTGTGCATTTTCACCCTCATCATCTGGATATTCTACGTAGGCTACTGGGTCTGCATCTTCTTTTCTTGCATCTTTGCTATAAGGATCAGACAATGTTCTATCACATGAATGGATTTTATGCAATATTGACAAGATGGATGCGTTGGGTTCTGACAAGGCAAAATGTCTAGCTTCATCACAGTTATAGCAAATAACTTGTTCACAACCTCTGCCAACCCCTCCTCTTCCTCTTCCACGACCTTGGAATCCTCCGCGCACTGCACACGCACCCTGACCTGGAGGCCGAGTTTTTTCCTGCATTCGATAGGTAGGGGTTATATCCCCCATTAATTCATAACTTCGATAATGGTGCTCGTCATGACCTACATATTTGTAGAAATTTCAAAACAACTGCTGAGGGGTCTGTACGAACTTCTGTAGTAGATGACAATTGTCTATCACATGCTGTCCTGTAACCTGGTAGATAGAGCACCATGGTGCTGTGCCTCTTCTTGGCCCAACAATATTTTCCAGCTTCAGGGGGACAGGCTCCCCCCAATAAGATAATTCAGATAAATCGGACAATGTTCCTTACCATGCCCATGGCCCTTTCATTTCAATCACCAAACTTTAGCATGCACCTCAAGATGAGCTTCCTTTCCCTTTTCAGGCTCTGCAACTCTAGGTGCAGACTTTCTAGCTGCGAGTGAATTTGTTTCACTCCAATGTTCGTATCTTGTATTAGCGAGGATTCTAATCTCATCACGATCTCCACATCTTCTGCTTGCATTGCTATCTTCTACTATGATAATGGTAATCTTAAATGGGGCAACAACGAAGCAATGTACCAATCTTTGTGTTGTTAGTCTGTGATGTTCATATAGTCTGTCAGATCAAGAATTTTAGCCTCTCATCGAAATCCCACGAATATTCATTCACCACTTTCTTTATCTCCTTAAACTCTATAATAGACTACACCTGAGATTTAGGCTTCTTAAAATTATGGTTCAATTCTTGCTGAGTATCTGCCAATGTCGTGACATGGTGATCTTGAGAGTACTTCATACACCAGGTCAACACTCTATCCTACAATGCCATGACCATTTGTGCTTTCTTTATATTATCATCAGTGATCTACTGCATTTTCCACACAACATCTGCAATGAACCAGAACTGTTCGCGGTCTTCTCTTCCTACCCTTTTGAAGGTCGACATCTTCAATGTGTTCGCCATATTGAATGGAGGTGGAGGAGGAGGTGGAGGTGAAGTTGTAGGTGTATGCGGTGGAGGTGGAGGTGGAGGTGGAATGAATAGATGGGGCATCTGTAGGATACCCTGGCTTACCAACTACAACGCACTTCGCGGTGTATTCATAATCGTTCCTTCATCATCCCTCGACGAGGATCCCAATAAGACTATATTCAGAGTCCAATTCTTTGTTCCTTCTCGATGGTCTTCTGCTTCACATAGTCCCAAACATCAAGGTAATGGCATAACCCATTTTTCACACACCAACATCTTAATCCAAGTTTTCAGAGATTTTAAATACTTACCTTGCAGTCCCTTGAAGATCTTGCATTCTGCTTCGCTATAACTAAGAGATATATCGATCGCAAACTTAGTGACAAATCCTCCTAGTATGAAATCAATCCAGTGATCAACGACACACATGATTTTGTTTTCGAAAGCTTCCAAAAGCCTCACCAGCTTTGGAGTCCACACAATAGGTCCGTCAAGTCTCAACGTACCCTGGCTATCCTCCAATCTAGACAGCCAGTCGTGCAATTCGCAAGGGAAGAAACAGAAAAAGTTATTAATTTTGTCTGAGTATAGGTATCTACTCAACCACCATTCCTTAGAAAACTACGGGTTTCTATTCTCTTGAGATGCGAATGTGTGTTTCTTTCGATCAAGCAACTTCTCAATTTCTTTCTTGGTAGGGAACCACTTATTCAACATCACACATTCCTTAGATTGATCTCGGTCCCAGCAATGAAACCATTTGTTGGCTTAAGGGGGCCTGACCCAGGTTTAGAGTTATTTGCGCCAACCAAAAAAAACCTAAATTCTGGCCCTTTCAGCAACAACCTGTGTAGCGCAGGCTACAATCGCACCTGAACTAGTATTGGGGGATGTTAGAACTAGGTTTCTGCATCTAAAGGCCTATGTGATGGTTTCCTAAGGTTCTTATAGCTTAGACCTGCCTTTGCGCAGACCTATTCCTTCCTACTGTTAGCCACTGCAACTCTACCAAAATGACCTTCAGACCTTCGCAAAGGTACTTGATTGTACTTAACAAGCATAAAAGACACAGATTCACTGCTTTCGCACAATAAACTATATATTCAGAAGCCTTTCGAACCTAGATCTGTTGTCGCGTAGATCTACCCTTTCCGAACAGTTAAATAAAGCACATCTATCTAGAAACCTCTCGATATCCTCAAAGAAGGTTAATTATACTTAATATGCCTGAACATTATAGATCCATTCGTTTCACGCAGAAATTAAGAATTAATTCACATCAAATAGATCACAGAGCAAAGATACATAAGCTTAAATAGAAGTAAATAAACAAGGCACTAATGCATAATTTCGCCTCAAAAAGGTCTTTATTAAGATGTAAAAGTTTAGATACAGACTTCTTATCCATGTGCACCCTACTGCAAGGGCCCACGCACTTAGCTACATGAGCCTTCCCCTTTCGCCTAAGTACATGAAACAAACTTTTGGTGCCTTAGCACCCTGCCCTTACATTGATTCTCTATCAAAAGTTATATATTAGACTCATTATGACTCAACTATATATAGCATTTTCATTATAATACCATGGCTCGAGTACCATGGGTGAGTCTCAAAACCATCCTATCACCTACCCATACAAGGGACAAATGTCCCTTTGAATCTTACTTAGTTGCACACTCCTCTTCCACATTTCACGAAGACTACATTATTTCACAAAAACTATTACAAAAATTGACTTAACTGACAAAATTTGACCCCATGGACCCCATCCCAACAGACCGTGTCATCTCTATCTGACATGTGACCACCATACGACCTACTGCCATATGCCCCATTAGTTTTGTCCTCGTGGTCATGGCTGATCCAAAGTGGTCCTTGTTGCTGCAAATCTGAGAAAATCATAAGTATCACTGCATTTACCTCTCCTAGGTTCTCCTGCGCCTGTATGATTCTATCATTATCTACCTTACAACTCCTTATTTCTTCCTTTAAGCTTCTTAGTGTATATCCCAAATCAAAAGAGTTCCCAACACCATATTGCTCATCTAATTCATAGGGAGAGTCTTTGTAGTCTACCATCTTTCTAGCCATTTGATATTTCTTCATGCAAGGTATATCATGTCAGCTAAACCAAATCACAATAAATAAATGTACCTTAGTATAGCTCGTGGAGGATACATTTTCTATAAGATCAACAAATCAACGTGATACATGTATAACATAACCATGAAAACATAAAGAAACATAACACATAAGCATATAACCATGCAAGTATCACTCTAGCTAGGGTCCAATCATCAATGCATGACCTTATCAATAATGCATACCGAGACCTCATGCATGACAACAACCATTACATCACCGTACACTTGACCACATGCAATCATTAACATGCATAAGCAATGCGTAATCAACCACATGCATGCATGAACACGTATAGTAAAAAATAAACGAAAAATACTTGTAACCAAGCTTACAAGAGTGATACATGTAACCAAGCATACAAGAATGATACATGTAAGAGACATAACAATAAGTAACCAATCATATATGCATGATGATGCATCTCAAAACAACACATCAAATTCCACATGGTGACATCACTACAACCATGATCAACATCATGCAACTACAACAAGCACATGGAATGCAAGCATAAGAGACACACATGCAACCCACATGAATGCATGAACAACACACACAACCTATCCAGTTCGAGGGGTGAACCATGCTCTAATACCACTCTGTAACACCTTCCTCCCACATCTACCCAAGAAACTGGCTAGTTAGGGTAAGCATGCGATGAGAGGCCACTATGATATGATTCAACCTCCTAAGTCATGTTAAGGAAGTAGAACCGACAGAAACACACCATACAGACATCCAACATCAACATTTGGACCCTCAGGAACAACCCAACATTTCTGCCAACCAGCCCTTGGGTCCCACTGAGATTTTCGACCACTTGACCCCCGGATGCTCCCATGTTATAGGCATTCCAGTGTCTAGGAGGCTCTAGATTCTCTCATGACAAGGCATTCCAGCGTTTAGGGACTATTTTGCTCAGTGTTGTGCCAATGTCCTTGGGATTTGAGCCACTTTTTCAGGCCTATAGCCTAGGTCACTTCCCAGAATTGAATGAAACTCCAAAAATAGTAAGCTAATAGGGAAATGATAATAAGAAAGCAATTACTTGAGTAATAACTTGAATGGACCCCTACTATCCATGACAGGAGTTTCGTCAAACATATACGAATATGTAACCCATAGGTGTAAATAACAGATCTGAGCATAAGGGGTCTCATACTTAGATGAGAATCACTAAGAGACGTTGATGCCTCAACACATTAACTTCCATTTCATCCATCAGGTCATAGATACATTGTTCATTCATTTACAAGTAGAAACATGATGAGATCCATACATAGCTACTCTCATAAAACACATACATAACCAACATAATAGCAACAAAAATACCAATGAAATCACAACCATATAAACCACATATAACCAGTATAATACTTATAGAAATACAAGGAGAAATTACCTCATATTGATGATGTGAAATTCAAACCCTGGATGGGACTTCCACGTTCCACCCAACCCTAGAATGGTTGAGCCAAATATCTCTTCATCCATTCACCCCCGTGTGATATTCCAAGCATGAATGTGAGATCTCATAAAACACATTAATCTAAAACCATCCATGGATTCTAGAGGAGATCCACCTCCACCTGTCAAACAATGATTCCACCTCACTGTCAAACATCACAAAATGATAAATATATTGGTCTTTATTCAAGCCTTCCAGGGCTCCAGAGCATTTGTTCCAACCAAGGTTCCAGGACTACTAAATCAACCCATAACTTTTACCAGGATCCATAGTGTTTATCCAACCAAGCCTCTAGGACTAGTAACTCAACCCACTGAGGGCTCCAGATCTTTGCCCAACCAAGGCTCCAAGACTAATAACTCAACTCAAGTTTCTATAGGGCTCTAGAATGTTTTTCCAACCAAGGCTCTAGGAACTAGTAACTCAACCCAAGCTAAGGAAACATGAGAACCAACCTAAACAAAACAATGAAATGAACCCAAAATATCTATAGCTATCTAGGAAATAGCAAGGCTAGGAAATCCACTGGAAATCTCGGCCATCCTCCATGTCAATGACAGATCATGACCAATAAACCACACACATATGCTATGCATGCCAAGAATAGTGAGGAAAACATACATGCAACTCAGTACCTACAAGAAAAATCCATTGTAGTTGTTGATCCCGATGTCCTCTTGTGCTTTACTTCTCTTCCTTTTCCTTCCTGCTCCAAAAATCCAAGTATGCCACACCCTCCAAGGGTGCTCCAAGAAAATTCTAAGTATCCAAGAGTGTGAGAGAGAGAAAATAATTAGAGAGCTCTAAAACTGAGCTAACAAAAGGTTACAAACTGATCCTCAGAAGCCTTTTTATGAATGAGGCCTCTATTTTCTTCATTTTCCATTTTTTCCTTAAATTTACTCCTCACATGCAACCTGAGACCTTTCACCTCCCTTTTCTCCTAATTTCCATTATTTTCATACATAAATGTGCCAAAAATTCTATTTTTCCTTTCCAAGCCTTAGCCATTGCATTTTCCAATTTCCTTAGCCATATTAATCGAAATGAACACCCACACTAGGATGTCTTTCCTAGCATTTAGCTTGGAATAAGTGTCCCATCAACCGTGGTTATTACTTTTCCTTTATTAACTTTTTATTACATGGAATTTTCACCACGGTTGTTATAGATGAGGTGGAGTATGTGGAACTCCAATTGTTGGGCACTGCATTTTTTGGAGATACCCCTACCCCCTATTTGCTTCGCTTTTCAATAACAAGAAGAAGAAGAAAGTGGTTTGTTGACCTGTTAGTCTCTGCTTGATTTTCAATCTTTAATAATTAGATGCATTGGGGCAAACAAATAAAAAATATGTAATCCATTATTTTTCTATTGAGATTGTTCAAGATACTCCCTCGCTCGTATCAGTAACCACTGCAATGTTTGATATCATTGACTGATAATTTTAAATAACTAGGAATTGTCCTAATAGTGTTAAGGTCCAACCCTAACCCCTTTATTTATGTAATCATCCCAAGGGGCCTAGTCAAATACATAGTTAGTTAGTTGAGTCAATAAATCTCGTAACCAATTATCTGCATTAATAATAATTGTAAGTGGTTGACCCGCATTATATAAAAGGGACCACAATTAGTTATAAATGGGCCATAGTTAATAAATAAAGTGGTTAACCTGTATTATGCAAGGGACCACTAGTAGTTAGGGTTCTGGATGTCATAAAGCTATAAGAAATCTTAGATAGCAAGGGAAGAATCATCGAGTCTTATTGTAATGGCTCTCTACTCTATTGGAGGTTTCCCCCTTGAAAAGGAAAGTGAACATTATAATCTTCTTATGAATAATAAAATATCTTTGAATTTTGTCTCAATTCATATGATATTTCTTTGTTTCTGGAAATATTGTTTCGTATTTTTGGAATTATGTTATTCTTGCATTTCAAGTGCATAACAAGTGGTATCAAAGCACTTTCCAAGGACAACCGTGCCTCCAATTTTTACAAAAAAATTAGTCTAGAGACGTTTTTCGACGTCTTTAAACCACGATATATATTATTGAGCACATAAACCTTTAGATTTTGGAAGGCATGCTCGCAGAAACTACAAGAGGTGGTCATGCTTGTTGGACTCCCTTGTAACCCATTTGGGTACCTCTTCAAGTAGTAGCATGTTAGATAGAAATGTGCACGAACTGCACTTCCACGTACCCTTGGGTATATCAGAAGCCCCCTAGGGTAACCTGAAACCTAACCTTAGATAAATGTCAGTCATCTTACTGCTACAATACTAAGAGAATAACACTCGAGGAGATTACTCACACATACAATAGGGTAGTTGGGAAATACAACTAAGGGTATGGTCTATCATCCTTAGTTAGTGCTCTAAAAGATTTGGCAGAGTATTATTGTTGGACCCCTATGCATATTGCGATCTGTAGCACCTGGTACTCCTTTGTGACCATAGTTCCCTTAGCTATCTGAGGATCGCTCCCTACCTTTTCATCCAAATCATATCTATCAGTTGGGGTTTGGCAATGGCTATACAGATCATATCCAGTAGTTGAGGTTCTGCTGCCATAGTACAGATCAGAGTCAAAGGTTAGGGTTTTCACATCATATTTCAGAATCATTGTTTAGTGAGGTTTTTGTCCTCCATAGTCCAAATTAGATTGTCGCAACACATTCTGT
Organism: Pinus tabuliformis; assembly: GCA_031772625.1. Lineage (NCBI taxonomy): Eukaryota > Viridiplantae > Streptophyta > Pinopsida > Pinales > Pinaceae > Pinus > Pinus tabuliformis. The sequence continues at coordinate 1,152,828,198 of CM062805.1, read as the reverse complement.
AGTGCTAAGACTTTTGAGTTTCATTTACTATAGTCCAGGCCATATTTTTGCAGGATATTTCACTGTATCAAGCATTTTGGATTTTGGCCACTATAGTACTGATCAACTGGGAGTAAAAATCCTTTTAGAGTAAAAGAAAAAAGAAATTATGAGCCATCATGGGATGCTTGCAAGACACCTAGCCTATAATATTCAAGATGACGAGTTGATCGTAGTGGTACCATTCACCCGTAAGCACCCAATTTTCATGTGGTTCCAAACTTTTTCTGACATGGCTTCAAGTGACCCACATCATTAGACTCTTAAGTAAACTCAAAATTCGTCCAGGTCTAGTGTATGTACAGTACCAGGTCTCAGGTTATGGTTGCGAAGAAGGCAGTGGAGACAGTTGAAGCCCTGAAAAAAATTGATGGCTTCTAGACATCCATTTGACAAACTCACATAAGCATTGAATGCCCTGCAGATGTTTCACGAACCCATAAGGGAAGAACCTAGTTCTAATGCGCATGTATAAGGAGAATCCTACCATCACATTCATTTCCATGGAGCTCAACAATATTCGAGCCCCCAGACACCCAAGCTGGACATGTACAAATTTTACGGTTCTAGCCAAACAATATCGGTGGCACAAATGGAACAATATTTCCGCCTTAAAAATATCTGGGAAGATGAGACTAAACTACATGTGGGAGCTCTTTACTTAGACCAAGAGTGATGGAAATGCTGGGAGTGGCATCAAAAATGCTATCTAGGGAGGCCAACTTGGAACATGTTCTCAAAATCCATTTATGATTGCTTTGATTGAGAATCTCACTTTCTAGGTTGTCTCATTAAGCTTAGGAAAATGGGTACAGTATGAGACTACATTGTAGCCATTGAACAATTGGCTATTTGGACTGAAGTACTAGGAGATTCCTTTTACTTGGAATGTTTCATCAGTGGCTTAAAGGAAGTCATCAAATCCCATGTTAGAATGCATCACCCAACTACTTGATTGGAAACATGCAATAATGCCATAGAGGTAGAAGTCGCTTTAAATTCCCAATCCAATCATCCAAGTTTCATCGCACAGGCACGTCCCATCCCAGATACAGGCCCCACCCAAACAATTGAGGTTAAAAAAATGTTGCTGGCAAAGATGGATGAAAGAAGGAGTTCATTTTTTTCTCAAGGTAGTATCTAATTCCGTATTTATCTCTGAGGGGGGACCATGAAATATGAAGGCTGTTATGAAAACATTAAGCTTCAAATGGGGGATTATCACCTAAAAGCCCACATGTTTGCCATTGAAATGGGCGATTGTGACATTTTCCTTGACCTTGAATGCCTCGATACAATGGGCCCTATCAAGATGGATTCAAGAATTATATATGAGATTTAAGCAGAAAAACCACACTCATACACTACGGGGACTCTACGAAGGTGCTCCTACTATCATAAACTCACGTTGAATGGAGAGAATTTTAAAAAATGGCCATCATGGGATAGTAACACAATTTAATGTCATTTACACCATTGAATCCACGCCTCCTCCCATTCATCTCGATATGCAACAAGTATTAGATCGCCACTAGTGGGTCTTCGACAAACCTAAGGAGATCTCACCCTCTAGGGGTGAACATGATCATAGCATCCCTTTTCTCCCAGGTACCCAGCCAACAAATGTATGCCCCTATCGATATCCTTTTTCCCAAAAGAATGAAATTTAAAAAATCATCAAAGAACTCCTTGAAGCTAGTGTTATTCGTCCCAAAACCATCTTTTATTCATCTCTGGTGATCATGGTTCTAAAGAGAGAGTACGAATGGCACATGTGTCTAGACTTTAGGGCACTTAACAATCTCACTATCAAGGACAAATTTCATATCCCAGTAGTTGATGATCTACTTGATGAACTTCATGGTTCCAAATTTTTTATCAAGTTGGACATCTGCTCAGGCTATCACCAAATATGGATGAAGGAAGTTGACATTCCAAAGACAACCTTCTAAACTCATGAAGGCCATTAAGAATTCTTGCTCATTCCATTTGGTCTTTGTAATGCACCATCCACTTTTCAGAGCCTCATGAACCAGCTTTTAAAACTGTATCTCTGAAAATTTCTCTTCGTATTTTTTGATGACATTATCATCTACAACATAACATGGGACACTCACCTTGAACACGTTGACCATGTATTGCAACTACTCCATGATCATAAACTATTTTTCAGATCATTCAAGTTTTCCTTTGGCATCAAAGACGTAGAGTATTTGAGGCACATTGTAGGCCGTGAAAGAGTGAAAGTTGACCTAAACAAGTTTTAGGAAATACAAGAGTGGCCCCAACCAAAAAACTTAAAGAGTTTGAGGGGATTCTTGGGTCTCACGGGATACTATCACAAACTTTTCCAAAATTATGGATGCATTGCCCAACTCATCACTAATATTCTCGAGAAAAAAATAATTTCTTTGGACTGATGCAAGTCAGCATGCCTTTTTGGCTTTCAAACATGCCATGTGCTCCATTCTAGTATTGGCCCTACCACACTTTACAAAACCTTTTATGATTGAATGTGATGCTTCAGGTAGGGGTATCGACACCATATTAATTGAGGGAGGTGGACAATTAGCTTTCATGAGTCAAAAACTCAGTGGCAATCATTTGGGTCAATCTACATATGGGAAAGATTAATCATCTTAAATGAAGTAGATACTTGGTGACCATACTTATTGGGGCATCATTCCTAAATGCACACTGACCATCATAGCCTAAAACATTTCCTCGACCAACATCTACCATTTCCATAACAAAATAAATGGCTCGCAAAAATGTTGGGATATGATTATGAGAGAATTTATAAGAAGGGGCGTGACAATGTAGTGGTTGATGCCTTATCACACCAATTTGAGGATGAGGGCACCCTTTTATCCCTCTCTCTACCCATACTAGATTGGATTGAAGAAGCCCATCATGAATGGTTCTCCCACCCCTCTTTATCCAACCTCATTAATAGATTAAGAGAAGATTTTAATTACTTAGAGGACTACTCTTGGAAGGATGAGGTGCTTCACTACAAGGATCGGTTAGTGTTGTCCCTAACTCCACCCTCAAAACCAACATCTTGGAAGAACTTCACTGCGCTCTGGTCACATGACATTCAAGCTTTCACAATACTTATCCATGAGCACCCCTCTCTTTCTTTTGGACCGCCATGAAGAATGACATTATTAATTTTGTAGATTAATGTGATGTATGCCAGTGCAATAAACGGGAAACGATCAAGATATTAGGAACCTTACAAACATTCCCACTTCTTTCTTCTATCTAGATAAATGATTCCATGGATTTCATTACAAGTATCCCAAATTCAGGAAACAAATCAATCATCATAGTGGTTGTTGAAAGAATTTCCAAATATGCTCACCTTTGCGCTTTAACACACCCATTTACCCCAACATTGGTGGCTCAAGTTTTCATTGACCAAATCTTCAAACTGCATGGCATGTCAACTTCTATTGTGTCTGATTGAGACCCCAATTTCACCAACAAATTTTGGCATGAAATTTTCAAGCTACATAGCATGTAACTCCAACTAATTACAACTTATCATCCCCAAACCAATGGTCAAATAGAAGTAGTCAAAAAATGTTTGGAGACCTATCTATGGTGCTTCACTTCAGACAACCAACATTGATGAATACAATGGCTTCCTTTCGCTGAATGGTGGTATAAAACTAACTATCATGAAGCCACCAGGATGACACCATATGAGGTAGTGTATGGCCAACTCCCACCTTCACCACTTTCTTATATCCCCAGATATTCCAAAGTACAGGCAGTTGATCAGCTCCTGCAAAACCAAGTTGTCATGATCGCGCATCTCAAAGGTAATCTACATCAAGCTTAGAATAGAATGAAGTAATAGGATGACCAACATCGTTTGAGTGGTCATTTCAAGTAGGTAATCAGGTTTTCCTAGGACTCCAAACTTATAAGAAGGCATATCTCAAAGAAAAGGGTTGCCACAAACTAGCACCAAAATTATATGGGCCTTATCAATTACTTTAGTATATAGGAGTAGCCGTTCACAAATTGGTCTTGTCGACTACTTCATAAAGCCACCTAGTCTTCCATGCATCTTGCCTCAAGAAAGTTGTGAGAAACAACTACTCAAACAGGTCTTCTAGAATTATACGAGGAAGGCTCACTTTGGCTCCAACCTGAACATGTCCTCGATACTGTTGAAATACATCTCTGTGATTGCATGATCAAGGAAGTCCTCATCATGTGGAAAGACAACTCTCCAAAAGATGCGACATGGGAACTAATCACTATTCTTCAACGGTTTCCTCCACTTCAGCGTTGAGGAAAAGGATACTTTTGATGGGGGAAGGCATGTTAGGGTCCAACCGTAACCCATTTATCATATGTAATCATCCCAAGGGGCCTATTAAGAGTCATAGTTAGTTAGTTGAGTAGATAAATCCCATAAGTGGTTATCCACATTAATAATATTTGTAAGTGGTTGACCTGCACTATAGAAAAAGGACCACAATTAGCTATAAATAGGTCATAGTTAATAAATTAAGTGGTTAGCCCATATTATAGAAGGGATGACTAGTTTTTAGGGTTTTAGATGTCATAAAGCTATAAATAATCTTAGATAACAAGGGAAGAATCATAAAGTCTTATTGTAATGGAGCTCTACTCAGTTGGAGGTTTTCCCCTGAAAGAGGCAAGTGAACATTGTAATTTGCTTCTGAATAATAAAATATCTTTGCAGCTTGTCTCAATTCATGTGATATTTATGTGTTTCTAGCAAAACTGTTTCCTATTTTTGGCATTTTTTTATTCTCGCAAGTCAAGTGCATAACAGATAGTGAAAAGAAATATTTATAGGAGGAGTGAGGAATGTGGAAAGTAATAATTAAGTGAATTTAGATGATAATTTTTTCGAAAAAAATGAGAAAATAAAACTCTAAAATTTATTTATTTTGCTGGTCTTTATCCACCTAAATTCTTATTTATCAAAATTTAATTTATGTTTTAATTCTTTTACTTGAAATTTCATACAATTTTGAATGTATTGTAATTTTTTATTTAAAAAATATGAATAAATTCTGTAAGATTTAAAAATATTAATCATTAATATGTTAAAATTCTGAAAAGTCTCTCATATTTACCAAAAATATAACCCAAAAGACCAAAAACATGTATAAGCTAAATTATCTCGATGAACAAACTATTCGTGCTACTTTTATCGTATTAAAATTTTTAATTTCGCAGGATAATATATCGGATAAGATATGAGAATTTAATTAACTCTCATCTCCGATAAAATCAAATAGCCAAAATTTTGAAAATAATTTTAAAAAGCAATTAGAGTGGTCAAAAGCCCATAGATAGACATGAGATTCGAATTCCAAATATGTTCTATGAAGAAGTTGACTGTGAACAGTACAAGGGTGAAGGCATTTCTTCGGGTGTGCAATGTCATGCTGAGAGAGCACTACTTGTTGGATTTTTATTGGAAGGAGGCAGAAGAAAATAAATTATTGGTTGAATCTGCCCAACACAACCTCGTGGAGGAACACCTATCAAGATAACCACAAAGGAACAAACTAGCAGAATTATGGGGAGCAAAGAAGTATTTGTCTATTTTCTTGATATTGATAACCACAAAGGAACAAACTAGCAGAATTATGGGGAGCAAAGAAGTATTTGTCTATTTTCTTTTCTTGATATTGCAGAATTTGATACTTTTCAATTGCGATATAGTGCATGGTATTTTGTAGGGGGATATATTGCAGAATTTGATACTTTTCAATTGCGATATAGTGCATGGTATTTTGTAGGGGGGATATTTGGTATTTTTTTATTAATGTAGAAAGGGAAAATCTTTTTATTATTATTTATATTTAAATGAGTCCACAAAGGTAGATGGATAAAACACAAATTTGAAACTTAAGTTGTAGATGTTAATGGAAGGATCCAATGTCCGGTCAATACTATTAGGAGATGAAATCAAATTGGAAACATCAACAACTTCAATTCAAGATTAGAAGCACACGGAGAACAAGGCCAAGGTACTCTTTCAAATGTCTGTAAAGGAAAATGTTATTCTGCATATCAAGGATTGTACTACATCTCAAGCAACCTGCGAAACACTTAAAAAGTTGTATGAAACTCCCCATAATAATAGTCTAGTGTTATTGTTAAAGAAGAGGGGTTTCTCAATTAAGATGGGGGTAAATGAAAATATTAGTAATTTTCTTTTTAGAGTGAAATAAATTTCTAATAAGCTTATTGTTGTTGGTGAAAAGATTTCTAGAAGTGATCTAGTAACAATTATATTGAATGGGATGTTAGATGATAATCATATCTTTATCATTGGAATTTCATCTAGGAAAAAAGCTCCTACCTTTGATGAATTAACATGTATTCTCATGCAAAAAGAAGATATAAGGAAGAATCTCAATGCAAATCTCAAAATTTATATTTGGTGTCGGTTACCAAAGGGAATCAACTATACAAAGTAAAGGTATGTGATAAGAGCAAAGGAAGAAAGTCACAACCAAAACCACATCAAGGCACAACACCACCAAGGACAAATACCTATATGAAGAGGAAGGATGTATGCTTATATTGTGGTAAGCCTAGACACATTGCTAAAGATTGCAATACAAATTAAATTTGATGAGTCCAAGCATAGAAGGAATTCAAGAAATTTTGTTGATCAAGAAACCTCAGTTAGTGATAATCTCAATAATCTCAAATTATTCATTTCAAATGTTTCCTTATTGGAAAAAATTAATGATGACAATCTATGGTTTATTGACTATGGTGCTTCAATTCATATGACATGCAAAAATGAATGGCTTGATACCTATTATGAAAATACCAATGGTACTCACGTCTATCTAGGAGATACTCGATCTCATGAAATCAAAGGTTATGGTGATGTATGTGTAACTTTACCAAATGACCATATAAGAAAAATGATGTCTGTCCCTGGAATCAAGAAGAATCTAATCTATGTGTCCACTATTCCAAATCAAAATCTCAAAGTTGAATTTCGTAATTCACATTATGTTGTCAAGGATACACAAGATAGCTACAACATAATAGCAAGAGGAGTGAGAATTGGAGGCTTACAAAAGATTGATGTGACAAGAAAAATTCATCAGGCGTTGACATTCAAAACCGTGACAATAGAAGCTCTTTGGAATTGAAGGTATGGCCACCTTAATTATCATGACTTGTTGCTACTAAAAAACAAAAGAATGGTAGAGGGACTTCCATTTTTAAGGAATGAATATTTGGCATATGAAGGGTTTTCATTAGGGAAGATGCATGGGGAAGAGTTCCCTTCTCATGCAGATGGAAGAAAAAGGGATATTATTGAACTTGTGCATACAATTGTGTATGGGCATATGCAAACTAGATCATTAGGAGGAGCACATTATTTCTTGGTATTTTTTTATGATTCCACAAAATATAGTTGGGTTTATTTAATGAAAAATAAGAGTGATGTATTTGAATAGTTCAAAGATTTTAAAATTTTGGTTAAGAAGAAAATAAGAAAATACATCAAGATCCTCTTATTTGATCAAGGGGGAGAATACACATTAGGTGCATTTATCAAATACTACAAAGCCCATGACATTGTACAACATCACTCGGTGCCACATAATCCATAGAAGAATGGAGTAGTTAAAAGGAAGAAGAAAACCTTAGTGGAATGTGTGAGGAGCATGATGAAAGGTAAAAAATTTACCAATGTTTTTTGTGCTAAAGCTAGTAGCATTGTTGTTTATTTAAAAAATAGAAATCCAACAAAAAGTTTAAATCATAAGACTCCCTTTGAAGCTAGTTATGGTTATAAACCAACAATAATTCATTTAATAATATTTAGAAGTAAATCATTTTCACATGTTCTGTTGAGAAGTGTAGCAAGAAAGGCTCAATTTGGCTTAACCTTGGTCAAATTGAGAAAATTCAAAATTTCCACATCAACAAACAACTTAGAGGAAGTTAATTGAGGTGACATGGATCTTTTCACTTAGTTAACTTAGTAAATTCAAGTTAGAGGGCTTGGAATTTAGTTATGCATGTGTGTTTGATAATTTATAGCAATCAATTCAATTATTTTCAATTGTACTCAGTTAAACTAGTTCTAACAGTTAGTAGAACTAGTTGGAGGTTAGTGGTCTAGTGGGACACTATTCTAACTCATAGATAATCCAGTTAGCTGATTAATCAACCAAAAATAGATCATGCATGCAACGAATTCAAATTGCTCAGTTGTGGTGGAGATTCCAAGGCAGTGTAACATCAAGTTTAAACTAGTGTTGAGTGTACAGGTGTTGCATGCAATCAATGATCAATCCTTGGGAATTGTGCAATAAACTTCGAGGAAATTCCTAAAGAATAGGGGACAATTTCTTCAGGATTTGTACAAGTAAATAGGGGCTTTTGTGAGAAAATATTTGGCTAAGTGTTGACCATAGATTGTTCATTAAGTAGGAGAACAATTATTCTTTTGTAGGTTGAGCTCAAAGCTCGAGCTAGCAATTGTAATAGTTTCTTAATTCATTGATTAATGCAGATAGGATTGAGGGTTTTTTCCCAATTGGGTTTCGCTAGAAAACATTGTGTATTTGTGGTTTTTCTTATTGAAAGTATATGCATGATGTTCGAAGTTGTGAATTTCATTCTGCATATTAGTAGACTAGAATCGTGTCTCTTGATTTTAGATTAAATTTCTTGAGCAGTTACAATTTTATCAAATTTCTACATTGTAACAGAGAAGAATTCACATTAGAATAATAATTTCAAAGTTGTTCCTTAGGAGGTTCGAATTTGGAGCTTCGCTGTAGTAGGATTTCCTCAGATTTGGGAGAATGGTCTTCAATGGATTGAGATTAGAGTATGCCTTGTAAGGAAGCTCAAATTTCATTGCATGGAAGGATCACATGGAGGCAGTGCTTGATAACAATGGATTGGTGGATTATGTCAAGATATCCATTCCATAACCAGGATTAGTTGATGCCCAAAACCTATCCAAATGTAATAAATATGTCACCAAGTCCTGAAAGGAGTGAGAGACCACATTATCTCAAATATCCATGGAAAAGAGACACTATGTTCCATGTGGAAGGCACTTACTAAGCTATTTGAAATTAGTAATGACCATAGAAAATTTGCCTTGAAAGACAAACCTCGAAACATTAAGATGTAGAAAAATGATACTATTCCATGGTATCACACTAGATTTACATAAGTTTGGGATCAACTTGGAGGGGTTGGTGTGAATGTTGAAAAACATGACTTGGTGAGTCTAGCTCTTCTAGGTCTTCCAAAATCCTGGCATTGCTATGAGGACTATGAACAGAAAGGATAAATTACCAAATTGGGAATGCTTATGGTCTGATTTGGTACAAGAAGAAATCAGACGAAATACTAGAGATGGAGGTTCATCCAAGAGAGAGGATAATACATTTTTTCATTGGTTGGGAAGGACAAGAAGGGAAAAGGGAAGAAATCTCAAACAAAACTAGATTCCAACTAATGTGGCAAGAAGAAATACTTTTCCAACACAAAATACTTCAATTCTTATGAATTCGAGCATTATGCTACAAAGTGTCCACACAAAAATTCTAGCAAGAAAAAATCAGGAGGAGTAGTAGGTGAAGTGTTGGCTTCATAGTTCGAGTTGGGCTTCACCCTAATCACATGCATGACCAACATTGTGATGGGGAGTGTGTGGTACCTGGAATGAGGTGCCTCGTTCCATGTGACAAGGTGTAGGGAGTTTTCTAGTGACCAAGAGGAGAAATACCTCTAGATGCATATTGAGCTTGGGGATGACATAAGGTATAATTCTATTGGGATTGGTATAGTAACCTTTAAGAGGGAGTTGGGATTCCATCTTCTCCTCAAAGATGTCATGTTTGTACCAGACCTGAAGAAGAACCTCATCTCTGTAGTAGTTTTGGAATATCGCGGCTATGATTTTATTTTCAATAAAGGGAAAGCCTTTATGAGACACATAGCTATTAGGTAGGTGAATTTGATCGAGGTTCATGTGAAGAACCTATACAAACTAGATGTGGAACATTGTGTTACATTGAGTAGTAAGGCATAGAAAGTGCAGAGTCGATATGTTAGTGAACTTTGGCACATAAGACTTGGTCATTGTCACCATGGCACACTTAAAATTATGCAGAAAATAATCATTGGCCTCCCTAAAGGATCACTTGAGCAACAAGATGTCTACAATTCTTATACCTTGGGGAAGTATGTAAAATCCACATTCCATGATGAAGACAACAAAGAAAACGTGGTCTTGGAGAGAGTCCACTCTGATGCTTGTGGACCATTTTCAATAACCTCCACTGCCAGACATAAATACTATGTTATTCTTATTGATGATTTCTGAAGAATGTGTTGGATCGTATTCATGTGGAAGAAGGATGAGATATTATCAAAATTTGTAGAATTCAAGGAACTAATTGAGAAAGAGACCAAAAAGAAGGTGAAGGATCTTAGGAGAAATAATGGAAGTGAGTATGTTCTGAATGACTTCAAGGATGTTTGTGCTAAAGAAGGAATTCAAAGAGAACTGATAACTCCCCACAACCCACAACAAAATGGGGTAGATGAGGGAAATAACCAGAGGATTATGGGAGATGCAAGAAATATGCTACATGACCAAGGCCTGACATTGAATTTGTGGGTAGAGGCATGTAACACAACGGGTGAAGGCTCTCAGGAGCAATAATGGAAGTGAGTATGTTTCAAATGAATTCAAGGACTTTTGTCCTAAAGAAGGAATTCAAAGAGAAGTTACAGCTCCCCACAACCCATAGTAGAATGGGGTAGTCGAGAGAAAGAAATGGAGCATTGTGGGAGTTGTGAGAGATATGTTACATGACCAAGGCCTTCCACTGCATTTTTGGGCAGAGGTATGTAACACAATAGTCTACTTCTAGAACCAATTTCCTCATCAAATTCTTGGTATGCTTACAACCAAGGAGGCATTTTTAGGGAGAAAGCCAGGTGTTTCTCATTTCAGAATTTTTGGAACCTTTGTTTACTACCATGTCTCCAAATATTCGAGGAAGAAACTTGAGCTGACAACAGAGTTGGTAGTTTATATGGGTTACACTGAAACTCCACACAATTATGGGTGTACTTACCTTCCCTCAAGATGACAGTTGTGCAAAGGGACGTAAAGTTTGATGAGGAGAAAGCAATGAGATGCTCTCTTGAGAGGGAGATTCAAATACCACTAAAAGAGGAGATTTTAGATCGAAAGGAGGAGCCTCAGGAAGTTGTGGAGCAACCACAAATGGAGGAGTAGAGAGGAGGCTGAGTGGAGACATCCACTAAAGCAGAACCATCCACAAAATGTATAAGAAGAACTAGGGAAGTTGAAATTCTGGTGCACGATGTGAGGGAGAATGTGGGAGCTCCTTCAAATTTTCATAGGCAAAGGAGGTCACCTTAGAGGTACACTAACTACATGGCTCTAATGAATGAGCTTGTAAATACCGAGTCATTATCTTTTGACAAATAAATTCAGAAACTAGTTTGGGTTGATGCAATGGCGGAAGAATATGAATTCATCATAAAGAACAATGTTTGGGAAGTAATCTCAAGATCGACAAAAAAATGAGATGTGGGTTCAAAATGGATTTTCAAATTTAAGCATGCAACAAATAGAAGCATGGAGAAGTATAAGTCTATATTTTTGGCCAAAGGATTCTCTCAAGTTGTGGGAATTGAATATTAGGAAAGATTTTCTCCCATAGCAAGGTATTCATCCATTATATCAGTTCTTGCACTAGCTGCGTAAGTGGGGTGGAGGATCTACTAGATGGATGTAAAAACAACATTTCTCAATGGTGTTATTGAGGAGAGTGTACATAGAGCAACGAAAAGTTCTTGATACATTTGATCAGGAGTCTCATGTGTGCAGACTCAAGAAAGCATTGTACAGTGTCAAACAAGCACCCTGAGATTTTGTACACTCATATTGATAGTTATCTCACTGGATTGGGATTCACCGAAAGTGAAGCAGATGAAAACCTCTATCATATCTTGGTAGCAGGTAAATGGATTATCATTGTTTTATATGTTCATGATTTAACATTGATAGGTGTGAGTAGTTGATCAGTTCTTGCAAGGAGGACCTTGTAAGGGAACTTGAGATGAAAGACATGGGTCTCATGCACTACTTCCTTGGGCTGGAACTATGGAAAGGTGATGGGAATTTTTTTGTGTCTCAACGCAAGTATGCTACCAAGATACTTCAAAGTTTTCACATGGAGAGTTGTAAGCCCATGGAAACTCCCGAGCTACAAACTAGAGGATGGAGAATGCTACTTTAGGTGAAGAGGTTTATGCTAGCATTTACAAGCATCTTGTGGGTTCATTGATGTCTCGAGTGAACACATGACCAGATATGTGATATGCAGCCAACTAGCCAAGCCAAGTTATGGTAAGGCCAACCAAATTTTATTGGAAGGAAGCAAGCATGTTTTATAGTACCTTAGAGGCAGTACCCAGTATGGATTATGGTACAAATGGACAGAGAGAGTGAATCTACACGGCTTCATAGATGCAGACTAGGCAGGGAGTCATTCGACCGAAAGAATATATTAGGTGTAATTTTCATTGTTGGGTCTGCAACAATTTCCTAATACAATAGGAAGCAAAGGTCTGTGGTGCTCAACTCAACAAAAGTTGAATACATGGTTGCAAGTCAAGTAGCATGTGAGGTGATTTCGATGAGAAAGATACTTGTGGGACTGTTTGGTCAGGAGATGGATCCAACTATGGACTATTGTGATAATCAAAGTTGCTTTAAGCTCTTTGAGAATCCATTATTTCATGATCGATCCAAGCATATAGATATATAGTATCATCATTGTCGAGACTATGTGTAGAGGAGGATAATGTTGATGTAGTACATACTAACTGAGGAGCAAGATGCTCACATCTTGAAAAGGCTTTGCAAAGAGGGTAGTTTGAATTCCACAGGTGCAGGATAGGGGTGGTTGATAATCTCTTTATTGCTAAGAGGGAGTGTTGAGAAGTGCAACAAGAAAGGCTCAATTTGGCTTAGCCTTGGTCAGATTGAGAAAATTCGAAATTTCCACATTAGCAGACAACTTAGAGGTAGTTGACTAAGGTGACATGGCTCTTATCACTCAGTTAGCTCAGTAAATTTGATTCAAAGGGCTTGGAGTTCAGTTATGCATGTGTGATTGCTAATTTATAACAATCTAGTTCAGTTATTTCTAGTTGTACTTAGTTAAACTAGTTCTAACATCTAATATAACTAGTTGGAGGTTAGTTGTGCAGTGGGATAGCAGTCTAACTTAGAGATAATCGAGTTAACTGATCAATCAACCAAAAATAGTTCATGCATGCAAGGAATTTGAATTTCTCAATTATGGTGGAGATTCCATGATAGTGTAATATTAATTGTAAATTCGTGTTGAGGGTAGAGGTGTTTCATGCAATGAGTGATCAATCATTTGGGATTGCGCAATCAATTTGGGGGAAATTCTTAAAGAATAGGGGTTAGTTTCCTCAGGATTTGTGCAAGGAAATAGGGGCCTTAGTGAGAAAATATTTGGCTAAGTGTTGGCCAGAGCTTGTTCATTGAGCAGGAGAACAATTATTCTTTTGCAGGTTGAGCTAGGAGCTAGAGCTAGCAATTGGAATAGTTTCTCAAGTCATTGATTAATGCAAACAAACTTTAGGTTTTTTTTTTCCAGTTGGGTTCCCCTTAGAAAAAACTGTGTATTTGTGTTTTTCCTTAGTAAATGTCTATGCATGTTGTTCTAAATTGTGAATTTCATTTCGTAGATTAGTAGAGTAGAATTGTGTCTCTTGATTGTAGATTAAATTTCTTGAGTAGTTACAATTCTATCAAATTTCTACATGTTCCAAAAGAATATAGGAGAAAACTTGATGCCAAATATATCAAGTGTATTTTCATTGGTTATTTTTCTGATCATAAAGCATATAGGACGGTTAATCCTTCTATACATAATTTTTTTTGCATGTAGAGATGTTTTGCTTCATGAATATGAAAATGAAGACCATAGGGAATAAAATTATGATGCATGGCATATTCCCCATGATTGTGATGATGTCAAAGAGGAAGACGATGAAAAACATGAGCATAAACCAGAGGAAAAAGTTGATATGCACACCTTAAGTATTGAACGAACATCTAGAGGATGAAATTAGTCACCAAAAAGTAGAAGAAGGGATGAAAGAAATGAACTACTAAGAATGTCATCACGCCAATTTCAAACACCAGTAAGGTATGAATACTATGCCTTGATTACTAAAGTGGTGAATGTCATAGAACCTGTGAGGTTTGAAGAAGCTAATGAACATGTAGAATGGAGAAATGCAATAACAGAAGAATATGATTCTATTATAAAAATGATACATGGGAATTGATAGAATTTTCTAAGGTTACAGTTTCCATAGGTTCAAAATGTTTGTTCAAAGATAAATGTAATGCTAATGGAATTATTGATAAATATAAAGCTAGACTGGTAGCAAAGGGTTATTCACATAAAGAAGGGATAAATTCTGAAGAAACCTTTGCACCTAGAGCTAAAATGAATGGTGAATTAAAGGAATAATTATATCTTTTTAGTCCATAAGGTTTTGTAAGGTAGGGAGAAGAACATATTTTTTTCTAATTAAAGAAAGAATTATATGGACTCAAACAGGCACCCACATCCTGGTATGCGAAGATCGATAAATTCTTCTCTTAATAGGGTTCTACTAAAAGTAAAGGATATCCAAATCTCTATATCAAGAGGGATGAAAAAGGACATATTGTTTTAATTCATGTATATGTTGATGTTCTTATCATAACACAAAGTGCTACTAGGATAATTGAAAAAGATCAAAAGCAATCTGCCATAGGAATTTGAAATGATCTTGCAAAGTTGCATTATTGTTTAGGCCTTGAAGTTTGGAGAGAAAAATGTAGAAACTTTGTGACAAAAAGTAAATACACATAGGAATTAATTAGGAGATTTAACATGAATGGATGTAAAGTAGTATATGCACCACTGGAACAAAATGTTAAACTCGGTAGAGATGATGAAACAAAAGAAGTGAATGACACATTGTATAAACAATTGGTGGAAAGTTTGAATTACTTAACCATAACGAGCCCAAATATTTCATATTCAGTAGTGTAATTATTCAATTAATAGCTAAGTCACATGAAATTCACTAGAAATAAGCTAAGAGAGATCTTCAATATTCAAAGGAGAAATAAAATTTTGGTATTGAGTATAATAATCATTTGAATGTTGAGTTGACAATTTATTCAAATTCTGATTTAGCGGGAGATCTAGATGACAAGAAGTCCACCTTGAGTTAATCATGTAGTATTGGATCCAGTATTGTGTCATGGAGTAATAAGAAACAACCAACTCTTTATTTTTTTTCCACTGAAGCTGAGTACAATGCCTTATGCAATACAACTTGTCAAGGAATTTGGATAAGTATAATTCTTAAAGACATGGGAGCAAAACAAGAAGGCCAACAATCATCAAGTGTGATAACCAAATCTCTATCAAGTAGGAAAACAACCCAGCCTATCATGAAAGATCAAAACAAATTGGAACACAACATCAATTTTTAGGAGAAAAAATGTAGTCAAGGGAAATATATTTGATCTCTTATAATACAATTGATAATGTGGCAAACTAGCCCCAAGGGTGAGCCCAATTGGTCAATTTCCCATCGTTGAAGCACCTTTTCTATTGAGAGGTCATGAGTTAAATTATCTCAACACTTTGTTGATAGTGTTGGACCCGCAAAAATTTAAGGGATCTCCTCGATGTGAAGTCCCAATTACCTCACAATGTTTGGTGTAGGAGTCACATTTGGTATGAAGGCCCTCTTGATGAATCCTTAAAGATTTGGCTTGGATCTAACTGTCAGTAAGTGAGAGGGTTGCAATGATGTCTTTGAAAACCAAGAAGGTGTTCCTGGTGAGCGTTAAGTTGTAAATGTGACAAGCTTCTTCTATTGCAAAGAGGGGAGAAAAATGATCCTATAAGTGAGAGGTAATAGTACCACCAAAGAAGAGACACACATGAACTGGAAGGATCCATCTAACATCCACCAAAATATTCCAGAAAGGCTTCGATGGTCATTACAACCAACCAATGAAGAAAGATATGTCTAATATCCTGCAAAATAGTCCACAAGGATAGGAAATCAATAACAACCATCACAACACATTCTCAATAATATAAGTACTAAAATAACCCAAATAGGCCAATTATCTTAGCACATGTGAAAGCAAACATGAAATACAAACATCTATAGAATATTCTTACAAAAATTTATAATCCATGCATGAAGAACGTCCCGGCCTTGAAGGTTTTTGTTCTTAAGTAAAAATTCCAAGACACAGGTTTACAATGTACATCACTAGCTCTAGTAGTGGAGCATTGGAGCCACTCCTTGCTCCTCAAAGAACTAGCATATCTCTCTAATGCATTGTAGGAGGAGCCAAGGTGAAAATTCCTTTTCTCATACAATGAGGGAATATATATAACCAAGGGTGACTCATTTACTACTCTCATGATTGCTTGACTTTCTATGACTTTTCAAGCCACATGACTCTTTACATTCCATGTGTCCTTTGACTTCCACTTTACAAAACATTTTGGATACAATATACATGATCCACAATGGTGATGTGGCATATGACCACTCATGACATGAAATGACATGACACTGCTGACATGGACTACTTGATGGCATAGCAATGTCAAACCATTGTTGTTGTTGAGTGTTCATTGTCTTCTTGAAGATGCTTTCTTTTCACCTCCACATGGATTGGGGATGAGGAATCTTGAATGATCTCAAGTCTTTGATAGTGGTCGCAAACTAGTGTCCCTTCGCTGTCTCTTGATTGATCAATTGTAAGTTTAGCTACAAGTGAGTATTTAAGCGTGCTCACCTCCTTCTTCTCCTTCTCCATCATCTTTTCACGATATGATAAGGTACATGCTCCTGCAATTCACTAATGACGAGACAACATCAATCCGAAAATCCCCTAGTATAAGATGATGCATTATGATCCATCGACTAAGCCCAAAAAAATTGTCAGGCTAGGAAGAGGGGCTCAGTGATTGCACAATGTGCAGTTCCAATAGCTAGGGGAAAAGCTTGAGCATTGAGAGTATGCAATGCACAATTCAGGCAGGTTGGAGGGACAAGACTGCACAGTTTCTGGAGCTAGTGGGACAAGATAATGGAATGGGCACGTAAAGAGCTAACTACACAGTTATGAGAGTCAAGGAAGGGTGTAAAATTGCACAAATACATAGTTCAAGGGCTTAGGGGATGAGCTTGAGGCTTGAGGATATGAAGTGCATAGTTTAAGCCAGGCTGGGGACATGCCTCCACATTTCTAAAGGTCAAGGTTGGGGCTTGGACATAGAAACTACGCAGTGCAATAGTCATGGGAGGAAGGAATTGCACATTGTTCAATTCCAAGCAACAAGGTTATAACTAGAGGACAGAGACTGCACATTGTGTATCTTAGGAGAGTTCGAGTGAAGCTAGGTTTCTTGGTTAGGAAGTTTTTCTAAAAATGGCTAAGTGTGAGATCAATGAAATCGATGTGAATGGTGATGAAATTTGATTGTGATCATACACTTAGAATATTGTGATGACACAACAACATAGATCATCTGAACATATGAACAAATTATTTCCCTCCGTGTGACAACTTTATGACACTTAAGGTAGACTTTGGGATGACCATGGCGACACTTGTGCGACAATTCTTATAACTTTTTGAATGAGTCTAACGAATTTCTAGATAGTTAGAAAAGCTCATATACATGAAGACAGACCCTTGAAATCATCAGAATATCCTTGTACACATTGCGCAGCATCCAAACATGCCAAAAGACAGTAGTTTACCCAACAAGGGAACAAAACACTTCAAGAAAGATCATGAAATAAGATTCGACGTTTACAAAAACAATGTTCAAGATCGAGGAAGGCTCTAAAATTGAGTGTAAGCCAATATTTTGGAGGGTTTTGTACAATCTACAACACTTAGTGACACACTAGTTGAATTCCAAATTCTCTATCTAGGTTAACTTCTTATGTGCAGGGCTTCAGTTCTTCAAGGAGTATTGGTTCATCATGTTGATTACTTTGGTCTTCCCACTTACCCCATGAATAGAGATTTTCCCATTTATGCCTTTTCGGTTGAACACTACATAAAATTCAACGATATCACAATGTTTCGAGTTGGGAAAGGTAGTGTAGTCCGTGAGCTTAAGATTTTCAGAGAATAATTTTTCACCTTTCGTTTTTCTTCGCTACCAGCAGGCCTGAACAATACCCTGATGGAGTCAGGCAAAACACAAAGATTGCTCCACTGCTAGCGATCCTAGACAATACCCTAGCAAAGTTTCTTGCTTCACCTCTCTGCACAGAAAGTCTTTCTCTTTTTTCACCTTTATTTATTTATTTTAAAGAGAATTGTGCATCCACACTTATTTATTTTGGGGTAGAAGAGTGATCCCAACTTATTGATAGTAGAATAGGTTGTACCTTCAAAGAAGCATATAGAGACCTATGATTTAGGTTTTCTCATTTAGATTTTTCCCCTTCTCCACTTCTACTAATTAGATAAGCATGAAATCATTGAAACATAAAGACTGAGTGTAGGCATGAGGTTTTCAGAATAGACATGGGGTCATGGTTGGACCAAAACTCTCCTCATCAATGATCATATTTTCCGTCAAAACTTCATTGGCCAAAAGATACAACTAGCAAAAGGAATATGGACAGAAGGTTAGCCAAATGTTGAAGTGTCACAAGAATATTTAGAGTTTATCCACACATATATTAAGAAGCTACAACATGTACATGCAAAACACTTATTCACATGAAAAAAATAAACAAAAATCAAGCAAACAAGAAAGAAAAGGCTATGTACACAGTGTAGGGAACAACCCCATATATTCATTGGAAGGAATGTTTTAAGTCTTGGCCATTGACAAGGAGAGAGCCAATATTCTTGTCAAGTGATTGAAGACGATAAGTGGGTGGGACAAGCCTTTCATGTACGGTGAGTGGTTCATTCCATAAGGACTAAAACTTAGTGTTTTTTCCTTTGTCCTCATGGGCTTTATCCCACTTCAAGACAAAGTCCCCCACACTAAAGTTATTCTTCCCTACAAAATTCTTTTCGAAGAACCTTTTGATACAATAATGGTGAACTGAAATTTTTTATTTTTCTTTCAACCTTCCTTATAGTAGCTTGTGAAGGGTCTCCATCCTATGTTGCGCTAATAGAGACGACTTGCCTTGGGATTCTTTTGAGGTTGGAGGGTAGGAAAGTAGATGTTGGGTGAGAGGATGGCTTCTTTTCTGTATACCAAGAAGTAAGGGGAGGTGTTGAGGGAAGGCTTTAGCATGACTTGGTTAGTCCATAAGGCATTTACCAAAGCAGAGTGCTAGTTTTGTTGCTCAAAGAATATGGTCATTTTGATCATGTGGATTAGGTTCTTATTCATGGATTCAACAATACCATTCCCCTCTGGATAATAATTAGCTGAATGTTTCAATATAATACCATTTTCTAATGCAAAATCGTAAAGTATAAGCGATGAGAAGTATGTTGCATTGTCAAAAACAAGTGAATTAGGAATGTTAGACCTAGAAATGATTCTTTGTTGTAGAGAGCTAATGACTTCCTGATCATTCACCTATTTGAGTGGAATTGATTTTGTCCACCATGTGAAATAATATGTCATATTAAGAATGTAGGGGTGTTGTTTCAATGAATGCGGAAAAATTTCTCCAGTAATATCCAAGCCCCAATGTTAAAAAGGTTATTCCACTGCAATGGGATGCAATGGGTGGTTGACTTCTTGTTTCCGTCGGCACACCTTTGATAGACTTGACACTTGTGGGCGTAAGAATGAGCATCCATGAATAATTTAGGCCAATAAAAGCTGACCTATGTGATATTATGCGTCGCTATGTTGCCCGCAAAATGTCCCCCAGCTGGTCTATTGTGGAGATCACACAATACCTTTCCTGAATCATGTGCTTCTAAACAGCTGAGCAGTACTCCATTGTGGTGCTTTCTGAAACGCACCCCATGCACCAGCTGGTAGGACAATGTTTTAAGTCTAATTTCCCTCTTCTATCGTGTGGAAACGTGGGAGAGCATGATGTTGTGCTTAAGGTATTGGTGCACATTAGTGTACCAAGAGTTTGTGCTTGTAGTGGGAGAGGATTTATTGACATTGTACATCTCAATTTATTGCTCCCATATTGCAAGATCTTCTTCTTCTTCCTTTGTGTTCACTACTTCTTCCGTTAGTCGACAAAGACCATGGCCCTCCATTGTGTGAACTATCTTGATCTCTAGATCATATTCTTGCAAGCCAATCATCTTGTTCACTCTCCTTTCACACAACCCTTGTTGAATGAGTAGTGATCTAACTCATGGGTGTGGAACAAAGATAATGAAATATATTTTCAATAGATAGGGTTGAAAGCGCTCTATTGTCTTGTATACTGCATAAGATTGTTTATCCACAATATGGTAGTTAAGTTTGGGTCGTTGCAAACTCGGGCTCATGAAAGAAATAGGTTTCTTGTTGTTCAGATCATCCTTTTGGGTGAGTAGGGTAACGAGAGAAGTGTTAGAAACAAAGGTGTAGAGAAAAAAATATTTATTGAAGTCTAGTTTAATACAATGCACGTGCTTTTGTGATAGCCTGTTTAATATGGGAAAACACATCATTTTCCCTTTTATCCCATTTATAAATTGCATCCTTCTTCACCAGCCCCTATATTGGCTTAAAAGTCTGAATGTAGTCAGAGATAAACTTGTGGAGGAAGTTAATTTTCCCCAAGAAGGACTGCATGGACTTTTTGTTCACTAGGAAGGGAATCTGCATAATTTCTTTGACCTTGTCTAGGTCTACCTTAATCACACTTTTGGCAATAATGTTTCCCAAGAGATTACCCTCAGACACCGCAAAGATACTTTTGTTGGGATTTAAGGATATCCCGTATTTGAAACATCGCTCAAAATTTTTCTTTAAGTGGCATATGTGATCTGACCTCTGTTTGGAAAATATTGTTACGTCCTTAATATAGACCACTACGCTCTATCCAATTAGCCTATAGAAAGAGATGTCCATAGCGCATTGAAATTTTTCACTAACATTAATTAACCCAAACAACATTCGCCCGAATGCAAACGTGCCCCACTTCGTGTGGAAGGTGCTATTAAGTCTGTTAGGGTCTAAAACCAGAACTTGGTTGTAACTTAAGTAACCGTCAAGCAAAGAAAACATTTCTGACCTCAATATTGTTTGAAATATTTGTTCCAGGGACAACATGGGGTACTTTTCCTTTTCCAAGGTGTGATTTAGATTTCGGGAATCAACACATAAGCGAATTTCCTCAGACTTCTTTCCTACTAAGACTGAATTTGACACCCAAGTTGAGTTTCACACTCTTTATATGATCTGAGCATCCAATAGTTTCCTTAACTCTTTCTGAATAAGAGGCTCAAGCGTTGGATGTACTTTTCTCATTTTTTGTTGGAATGGCTTGGCCCCTTCTTTTATTGGTAACACGTGCTAGTTTATTCGCATGTCATAAGTTTTAAGCTCATCGTACGTCCACGCAAACACATATCAATACTACTTGAATAGGTGAATAAAGGCTTGCCACTCTTGTGATGTACAACAAGTACCAAGATTGAAATACTTAAGATATTTTTATGTTCCCAAGTTAATATTCTCATGTGATTGCGTGGAACTGTCGGTTTTAGGATTAATAGGTCCCTGGAAGTGATTTTGTAGGTAATACAACATTTCCAACGATACTACACCCTTTGGGATGAGATTTCCTTTACTTTCACTGGCTGCATATTGCAATGCCTTGTCGTGCTTGTCCTCATCGATCACTGCATCTTTGAACATATCAACATTTTCCACGAAGCATAGTATCTGTTGGTCATCATAAAAAATGTGTAAATTAGTGATATTGTCGGGGATGGATGTCTTATAAAGAATTTCAACAGAAGAACTATCCCCCAATGGTGACAAACTAGCAGCATCATTTGCTAATGCATCCACAATTGTGTTATGCATTTTTGGAACATAAATGATATTAAAAGCTTGGAAATGTGAAATTAGATGTCATACCTCTCATTAGTATCTTCTAATATGAGGTGACACACAATATATGGTATTGCGTACCTATCACACCACAATTTTTGAGTCACGTACTACTTTTAGGATGGCAACATTGAGGTCAATGGCTCTTTGCAAGCTTAATATGAGTGCTTCATATTCTGCAATGTTGTTCGTGCACTCAAATTCCAAGTGGCTAGAGATCAAACTCTTTCTTTGTAGAGGGTCTATTAAAATGCAACCAGCTCCAGAGCCCTCCTTCATTTTGGAACCATCAAAGTACAAAGTCCACATATGATATGTACAAGGATTGGGGACTACACTAGTATTATTATTACTATTACTAATTGTACAAATGTCATTTTCACCAGTTGGACTAGGAAGGAACTCCAACTGTGTATCTGGTAGGACTAGGGATGGTTGTACAAGATAGCACCCCAGTTGGGTTTCCAGGAAGAAATTGTTGAAGATAATTTTTGCGAAAGCCACAATTTCATTCTACCATTCAAGGGAGTGACAATATGTTTCATGTATCTTCTTGAATTCACCTGTATTTGATTATTTCTGTCCTTATATAGAAGCCATAAATGTGACTAGTTTGTAGCAAAGTACCCTTGTATTTTGTTGGACTAGTCTCTACTCAACAATACTCCATATACTTCCGGAATGTCTACAATCACTATGTTGATACATTGGTGGACTCACTCATCAGATGATAAACGAATGATCACATCTCTGAGTTCACCCATTGCATGGGCATTAGTTATGTCTAGCTGAATAATGTGTGCATCTATTTTGTCCCATTTTGCATTGATTTTATTGGTGATAAATAATGACATTATGTTCACCGATGCACTAGAATCAACCAAGCAATTGTGTACATTGAAATTAAAGATTCAAAAATTCAATAGAATAGGAGGGCAGAGAGTATTTGCATCCATTGTTAAATCATTAAGTATAGATTTGAGAGAACAAAAAAACGTACCATATCCCTTGTCAGAAGAAGCATCATTACCTACAGTGGACTGCCCAAGCTCCCGTAAGAGGATGTCCCGCTAGCTTGTGATCTTTGTTAATTCAAAAATTGAAATGTTCACATGAAACTTCTTCATGTCATCAACCAGGTTGTAATCCACAGTGGGGAGGATGGTCGAAGTGTCTTGGGATGTAATGTGTTTGTGACTTCTAGAATGTTGGTCTTATTCTTATTACTTGCAGAAGAAATTTTCATTGTAGCTAGGTTACCAGACTTACTCTGAGTGTTTTGCGCCGAGCTAAACAATGGAATGATCTTTCTTAACAGTTTTTCTTTGATTTTCTACTTTGTCAACTCTCGTGTAGTAGTCGACCCTTGGCTTCTGAAATTGTACCAGTTGGTCTGATTCTATGCCGAGCCATCACTCAGAGGTTTTTTGTCGGAAATACTCTTTTGGGTTGTGAGTATGCAATTGAACATGTTTACTGCATGCCCCACAATCGGAGTCTCTTCAGTTGCAGCAACTTCTAGATTTTCTTCTGTAGGCTCAATATGCTCCTCAACCATTACCGCATCAACAATATGCATAGCAAGAATTGTCATGGCATTATTCCACTATGGGCAAGCTTTATTGGAATGATATTCCTGATGATACGAACAATATTATTTTGTGCACATGTTTTCAATATTCAATACAACATTAGAGCTCTGCGCAGACTTCACAGGTTGGTTGCTGCTACTATTGGAAGTTCCAATCCTTCTAAACAAGTTGAACTTAGGAGGCTTGTAGCTCACAATGGTCTCACTTGAAATTTTATTCAGTTCTTCCAAATCATTTGATAGAGTATTTATGGTATGGGTCAAGCTTTCAAGATCACTAGCTTCTTTCTCTTTGGACTTACTTATAGAGGCCCAGGACCTTTTAACTGTTTCCCTGGATTCTTTAGTTGGTTCATCATTTGAAATGACTCCAATTGCACACAATTCTTTTTCAACCATGATTGCATCTTCATAATTTTTGGTCAATGTTTGTTTCACAGTTCTCTTTACAAACTGCGCAGTGTTGGTCGACAAGGCACAAGTGTACTAATCGATGGCGATGGAGACATGACATTTAGTGTTTTATGAGAACTTTTTCAAAATGCGGTTAAACCTCTAATTAAAATCTTTCACTTTTTCCTTTTTCTTGATCTTGAGACTTCCCATCTCTTTAGATAACATGGTGGGGGTCTTGTCATTAGTAAATTTATCAAGGAGAATTTTCTTAAACCCCCTCTAATTATAGATGGAATTCAGAGGAAGACTATGACACCACACAACTGCTCTACCATTTAAGGTAAATGGAAACAATATACATGCAACATCATCGTAGCATACCTCAAGCATTTGCAGATGTAGGTATAATTTGTCTAGATGGTCGGTCAGAGTCATATTGTGTTAGGAGATTTTATGGATTCCTTGACATCTTATGTAACACACCTAATAGTGCAAGTGAGCCCAAAGACATCCAATCCAGATCTTGGTCTGCCATGTCCTCGTCATCGTCTTCCCCTTATGCTTCATGGTCTAATTGGTCTTCTTCCTCTTCTCCTCCAAACCCATAGAAAGTATCGTGTGAGAGCACTATGTTATCATCGTCACCGTCGTTGAACATTGGAGGTTATCCTAGTTTTCCTGTGTTTTTTTCAGAGTCTGCTAAATCTTCAAGGGTGGTGAGAACCAACTCTTCAACTTTTGAAACCATTATCCCATTAGGGGTGGTTTTGTTCTTTTTCAAAAAAATGGAAGAGTTTTATTCCAAGTACCAATCCAATGGCACTCACAAACTTGAGGGTGATGAGGAGGATGGCCCAGAGCTGTTCGTATGTGAGTTCGTAAGGTTGTGCAGTATTGGGCTGAGAAGAATTACCAACTGCAGGAACGTGCACAAGGGAGTTGTTGGGAATATGACTGCCTTGACTAGAGGAAGTCAGATTGGAGTTGGTGGGGTTACCAAACATATAAATCTAGCTTCCCTCCTACTAGCACCATAAATGTTAACGATGCTCGGCCCGCCAACATTTAGGGGATCTCCTCAATGTGAAGTCCTAATTATACCTCACACTTTTTGGTGTAGGAGTTCCATCCAGTATAAAGGCCTAATTGTCGAATCCTTAAATATTTGCCTTGGCTCTAACTGCTGGCAAGAGAGAGGGATGCAACAGTGTCTGTGAAAAGAAAGAAGGTGTGCATGGTCAGTGTTCAGTTGTAAATGTGTCAAGGTTTTTCTACTGCGGAGAGGGGAGAAAAGTGAGCCTCTAAGTGAAAAGTAGTAGTACCACCAAATAAGAGACACACATGAACCAGAAGAATCCATCTAACATCTAGTGGAATAGTCAATAGAGGATGTGATGGTTGTTACAACCAACAAATGAAGAAAGACTTGTCTAATATCCTGCAGAACAGTTCACAAGGATAAGACAACAATAACAACCATTACAATAAATTCTTAATAAGATAAGCACTATAATAATCAAAATAGTTCAACTATCTTAGCACATGTGAAAGAAAACATGAAATTCAAACATCTGCAGAATAGTCTTACAAATATCCATAATCCATTCATGAAGAACATGTTGGCCTTGAAGGCTTCTGTTATTAAGTAAAAGCTCCAAGACACATGTTTACAATGTACATCACTAGTTCCAGTAGTGGAGCATTGGAGCCACTCCTTACTCCTCAAATAACTAGCTTATCTCTCTAATCTCTTGTGGGAGGACCCAAGGTGAAATTCCTTTTCTCATACAATGAGGGAGTATATATAACCAAGGGTGAATCTTTGAATACCCTCATGATTGTTTGACTTTCTATGACTTCCCAACTTACATGACTATTTACATTCCATGTGTGCCCTTTGGAATTCCACTTTACAATACATTTTGAATAAAATATACATGATCCACAATGGTGATGTGCATATGACCACATGTCATGACATGACACTGCTGACATGGACTGATTGATGGTGTAGAAATGTTAAACCATTGTTGTTTTTGAGTGATGGATGTCTTCTTGAAGATGCTTTCTTTTCACCTATGCATGGCTTGGTGATGAGGAATCTTCAATGATCTCAAGTCTTAGATCGCAAACTAGTGTTCCTTTTCTTCTCTTGATCGATCAACTTGTAATTTCAGCTACAAGAGAGTTTTTAAGCATGCTCCCCTCCTTGTTCTCCTTCTACATTATATTTTCATGACATGATAAGGTAATTGTTCCTGTAATTCACCCATGACAAGAAAACGTCAATCCTAAAATCCTCTAGTCTAAGATGATGCATTCTAATCCACCGACTAAGCAGGAACAAGTGATAAGCTGGGAAGAGGGGCTTAGTGACTGCATAGTGCACATTTCCAATAGCTAATGGAAAATATAGAGCCTTGGGACTATACAATGTGCAGTTCAGGTGGGTCAGAGGGACAAGACTGTGCAATTTCCAAATCTAGTGGGACAGGATGAGGGAATGGGCACTTGGAGAGCTAACTGCACAATTATGGGAGTTAATAAAGGCTGGAAAATTACATATTTGTGTAGTTTAAAGGCTTAGGGTATGAGCTCAAGGCTTGAGGATATGAAGTGTGCAATTTAATTTGGGATGGGGACATCCCTACACAATTCTGGAGGTCAAGGTCAAGGCTTGGACATAGAAACTGTGCAGTGCAACAGTCCTAGGAGGCAGGAACTACGCATTGAATAGTGCCAAGTAGCAAGGTCACAACTAGAGGACTGATATTGTAAAGTGCGCAACTTAGGAGACGCTTAGTGAAGTTAGGTTGCTCGATCGGGAAGTTTTTTTGAAAATGGCTAAGTGTGAGATCAGTGAGATTGGTGTGAATGCTGATGGACTTTGGTTGTGATCACACACTTAGAATATTTTAATGACATGAAAACATAGATAATCCAAACATATGAACAAATCATTTCCCTCCGTGTGACAACTTTATGATAAGTGCAACACTTAAGGTAGACTTTGGGATGACCATGACAACACTTGTGCGATAGTGCTTAGAACTTTGTGAATGAGAAAGATGAATGTTTACACAGTTAGAAAAACTCATATACACAAATATAGACCCTTGAAAGCATCAAAATGGGCTTGTACACATTACGAGACAACCAAACATGCCAAAAGACGACAATTTACCCAACATGCAAAAGGGAAAAACACACTTCAAGAAAGCTCATGAAATAAGCTTCGATGTTTGCAACAACAATGTTCAAGGCCAAGGAATGCTCCGAGATTGGCTGTAATCCAAAATTTTGGAGGGTGTTGTAGCAGCTACAACACACCCTTTGGTTTAGGCTCTGTGGTTATATATATTGTTTGGTACAATATTTTATGATGTAGCGGTCACCGATATTTGTGGTCTGTGAACCCCACACACATAGACACACACGCAGATATATATATATATATATATATATATATATATATATATATGTGGTTCACGAACACCTTGGTCAGTGAGTGGTCGCTACGTCCACGGAAAAATCTAGGCTAATCGCCCCTCGGCCTACTGCAATACCTGACCCCAAGGGCTTTGGGTAGAATCGACCCTTTGACCTCCCAATGGTGAGGCACGGTTTTTGACCAACTGAGCTAACCCTTGGGGCTTATCTCTCTCTCTCTCTCTCTCTCTCTCTCTCTCTCTCTCTATATATATATATATATATATATATATATAGATATATAACTTTTATGAGGTTGGGGAAAAAATAATAATGTGGTAGACACCTTTAATAAGCCTCTAGGGAAACATAATTTTATGTTATGTAGAGACAAGCTAGGTGTGATAAATAATCCACTTCTCCATTAAGGGGAAAACTTAGAATTAATAGAGAAATAAATGCTATAGATTGTCTAGAACTCAAGTTAATAGAGAAATGAATGTTATAGATTATGTATAACTCAATTTAATAAAATTTTGTGGATTGTGTAGAACTCGTTGATTTCATTATGAGTCGATTGTAGTTGAGTAGTATTTATTATGCTATATAATCAAACACTTTCAGGTATTTTGTATGAGCATTTAGGCATGGACTTGATTTAATAAAAGAAATTGTTCTTTTGGTTCTCTATGGTCCTTATTTCTTTATGTATGTAATATTAGTGTAGCAATTTTATGGAATGGAAAAGAATTAGTGGACATTATAATACTTATATTTGCTTTTCTACTTATTTTATTTTTAATTTATGCATTTTTTTATATTGTGATTTTTTTCAATGTATATAAATCAAATAATGATATTTTTTTTAATTGGGGGCTATTTTAGGTGGTTGGGCATAATGGATGTTATCTTCGTAACTTTGGTTCAAATCCTTGCAAGTGTCATTATGAGCTATAATGTCTTGATAAATATTATTGTAATGGATTTGTGTCTATAAATATTATTGCATTGGCTTCAAGCATGAATATAGATGTGGTCTAGCGTCATATCAACAAATACCAACATCAACTAACCTCAATCTAGACCACAGGTTGAAACTAATGCTAATTTCTTTCCTTGGGAAAAACATATAAATATAAATAATAATAATAATAATAATAATAATATATTTGAAAAATATTAAAATTCTTTATTTTAATCTAAATTATATATGTATACATAATTATCTATTTTAAACTATTTTAATATGTATATACACAATTAAGGGTAGCCAGAGCTAGAGAGTTGTGATTATTCTTTGAGTGGACATGTAAACTTTTCTTTTCCAAAGACCTATTCAAGTTTCATCTCTAAATCTAAGTAGTATGATAATTGTGAGAGATTCTTAAAACATAATACGTCACCTCTATTAGATATTTTTTCTAAAGAGTTAAAGATAAGCATCACCTTTAAAAGGATTCCATCTATGTTAATTTTTTAAGGGATCACTTAATGTTTCATGTCTTAAGGCATAATAGTCAAGAAGTGGATCTCTTAGTGAATAAAGAAATCACTTTGGAACTCAACACTTTTATCATAAATGAAAGGGTATAATCTCCCAATCCCCTAGATTTTCATGCATTAACAAGAGGACTAGGGCAAAACATGGTTTATTTGTAATAAGGAATTGAATGGCATGTGGAGAGTTGTTTGTGCCATGGGTTATATGTCATCAAGGGGCTCATGCTTTAAACATATAAGGGAAGCCAAACTTTTGTAGGATGGTATGGTACGCATGGAATTTTCTTAACTCAATGGCTCATATAGTAATGATGGATTATGGTAAAATCAAGCATATGAGTCACATGCCCCCAATTCCCCTAGGTAACAACTATGGAGTTCATTGATTTGATTTGTCGTACGCACTAAATCTACCACCTTCCATGCAAATCATAATCCAAGGACTGGTATAGTCCCACCTTCCACATCTGTAAATTCATGCCCAAATCCCAAATGCTCAGACATCCCTTTCCCGCATGAATCAGATGCTAATCATGTACGCATGATGCATGAAATTTTTACTGTAGAAGGAGAACATCCAAGGATGACTGAAATGATGTGTTCAATGAGACCAGCCAAGCCTAGATATGGATTGGGATACCTTGAGCAGGCACATGGCCTGATTCCAGATTGCAGATTTCGCCCTGTTCCTTCTGACTGTAAAAAGCCTGCAGTAATGGAAATACATAAATTTTTCTCTCTTATGGATGGATGCTTGAAATCCAAGATTAGTGCCCAATGGATGAAAGCTATGTTAAATTGGGATCTATACACTAATCCTCAGGCTGATGAGTTTGATCAAAATTATACACCCATAGAGAAGAAACAATTTGCTGAAGATTGGAAGCATTATATGGAGATGAATAACACTTGGATATATTTCTATTCATGGAAAGATAATATTGCTCCATTAAAAGTTTTTACTGGTTCTACTAGCACTTCAGCAAGCAAACATGCTTGGACTACACTAGATGGATCTAAAGTTGAAACCCCTAGGACCTTCCTCCTTACAAAGGAATTGTCATAGGAGAAAATCAAAATGTAGCCAAAGCTATCCCTTTCATCCATAAAGATGAAAATGCTTTAGGCATTGATGACCAGATACACAAATCTTTCCTATATATGAACCACTTGAACATAGGTTCACCAGATATCTAGCACCTGACATAGAAGGAAAAGGAAAACTT
Source organism: Pinus tabuliformis (assembly GCA_031772625.1). Classification (NCBI taxonomy): domain Eukaryota; kingdom Viridiplantae; phylum Streptophyta; class Pinopsida; order Pinales; family Pinaceae; genus Pinus; species Pinus tabuliformis. The sequence continues at coordinate 1,152,797,836 of CM062805.1, read as the reverse complement.
CCTGAAGCACACACATTCTTTGCAGATTCCCACAGAGAGTGGAATATAGATAACATGAGTGTTGGCCAAATACGCCAAATGATTGACATGATGTATACAGAATATAAACTCATGTGTCTCAGGGGAAAATCTGAAATAGATGCTTGCAGGACCATTATTCAGTGTTTTACAGGGACACTCCTCAGGTGGTGGGAGACAGAGTCATCTCCAAAGCTCATAGAAACAATGGAAGTAGAAGTTCTTAAAGATGAGAAAGGAGATGTAATACATAATTCTGATGGCTCAATTATCAGCAACATGATAGGGGCATTAACATCAATGATTTTGGAACATTGGTGTGGAAGTGAAACAGAAATTGCTGATAAAAATGAAGTTATTTTGATGAATTTAAAGTGCCATAAAATGTCTCAATATGATGACTTCCATAGGGATTGGATGTAGAGGATATATGAAGTAAAAGACTCAAATAACCTGTTATGGAAACAGGTATATCTTGCAGCTCTTCCATCTAAATTTGTTGATTATATAAGAATGCAGGAAGTCTTTCAATTACCTTTTGAGTCATATACATGGGGAGAGATTTATGCTCTCATTACAAAGACACTGGTCAGTCTTTGTACTATCTCAAAGGTAAATAAGTCTCTAGAAAAACATTCCAGATTGCCTGACAGAAAATCCATATGCAGCAAGTATGGATTAACATTGGATGATCCTTTGGTATAATGAAGGAAGGCTAAGAAAAGAGCCAAAAGAGAGTTTAAAGAAACTTTCTATAAAAACCGAAGAAATTATCCAAAAACCAAAAGAAGATATTCAAAGCCGAGGCAAAGTCAAGCCTCCAGACCAAAAAGAGGGTATTATAAATACGTTCCCATAACACATTATTATAATCCCTCATATATTCACCTGCACACCAGTAAGCAGGAAAAATGGAACAAAATTACTTGCTGGCTATGTGGGAAAACTAGACATACTTCCTCCTGATGTCCAGAGGGTGAAGAGTCAAAGATAAACAAAGGAAAGAAATCCAAAATTTTTGCCCAAAGAAACGAACAAGTAAAATAGGAAGGAAGAATACCAATCGTGTGCATGCAATTTGGTTCTCATGCTCACAACACAGAATGATGCCCGAATGTCACAATCAGAGATATAGCTCAACAACATCAAATAGAAGAATCTTCTTATGATTCTTTCAGTTCTTCATCTGCAGAAGAACTTCATGCTTATATTGAAAAATATTCAGACTCTGGTTCTTTAGATTGTTTATGTTCTGACCCTGAAGAATGTGCTTGTCAAATTCAATATAATTCTGATTCTGAATATTTCAGTGAATCCAATTATGAAGAAGGGGAAAAGCCTAAGCCCCAAAAAGAAAAAGTCCTTATGGCCACAAAAGAAGAAGAAGAGTGTAAGATCCTATCCCAGATCTGTGCCATGGAGGATGGAGAGATGAAAAACTTCTTGACTGAAGCTTTTATGGATCAGCTCAAAGAAGAAGCTTCAAATAATTCAGGTAAGAAATCTTTATTTGTTGATGCTTCTTTTGAATGTAACACAAAATCATTTCAAAGGCATCACCAGAAACCTGATAAAGTAAGATCATTTACTCTAGGAGAAGTCAGTCGAGAGATTCATAATCTCAAGATAGAAATTTCTACAATAAAAACTCAAATTGCAGAAATGAGAAAATAAAAACATGTTGCAAAAGAAGAAGATGATGATCAGCCATGGAATACTACCTCATATGGTAGTAACCAAGAAGTCCAAATTGTTGAGGGTATGAAAGATCCAAATTTTGGATTCAGAGATATGAGACTGTTAACTATCTCATACCAACAACACCATGTTCTAATAAATATTTGCATAAAAGGTAAAATGTTTGAAATTATTGCTCTCATTGACTCAGGAGCAGATATTAGCATTATAAATATGAAAAATATTCCAACAAAATATTGGGTGACTGCAGAAAGAGAAGTGGTAGGTTTGGGTAATAAAAAACTCAGATATGAAGTACCCAAAGCATCTTTTTGTTTTGATAGCCACTATATTTATTTGAAATTTACAGTAGCTGACATTCAAGTAGACTGCATACTTGGTAATGTCTTTCTTGCATTAGTAGAACCTCATGGTTCACTTAGACTCAAAGGAGGCAAAGCTGGATATTTTATTTCTGTACCCACTTCCAAAGGGACAAGAAAGAAATTTAACTTCCATATATCTCCAATCCCCGAATTTCTACAATGTTACACACTGTCCAAGATCTGGATAGAGCCGAAGCCAGACTAACAGATCTAAAAGATTTGAAAGCAACTCTAAGAGTAGAAGAACAACTTAAATCGCCCCAGGTCAAGACTAGAATTGGAGAATTGAAGAAACAATTAGAAGAGGAATGTTGCTCAGAGGAACCCAATGCCTTTTGGCACAGGAAGCAGCACACAGTTGAACTCCCTTACAAGGAAGGATATGCTGGTAAGCCTTGTAAGAGCAGAGCTATCCCAATGAGCCAAGAATACAGAAATCTCTCTAAGAAATAAATTCAGCAGCTCCTTAGTAGAAGATTGAGTTAGAGAATCTGACAGTCCTTGGAACTGCTATGGGTTCTATTTGAAGAAAAGACCTGAACAAATCAGAGGCATCCCAAGGTTGGTCAACAATTACAAGCCCCTAAATTCAGTCTTAGCTGATGACACCTATCCAATACCACACAAAGGAGATTTGATTAGATGGATAGCTGGAGCTAAGATCTTTTCAAAGTTCGACCTAAAAGCAAGATTTTGGCAAGTAGCCATTGCCGAAAAAGATAAATTCAAAACTACCTTCAGTATACTAGCAGGACATTATGAATGGAATGTCATGCCTTTTGGGCTCAAGAATGCACCATCAAAATTTCAAAAGGTAATGGAGAGTATTTTCAAGCCATACTTTGACTGGCTAATTGTATATATTGATGATGTATTAATATTTTCCAAGAATATTTAGGAACATTTTAAACATGTAAATATATTTAAGAATTTAGTTAAGCACAATGGCTTGGTGCTTAGTAAGAAGAAGATAGAGGTCTTTTAGACCACTATCAAATTTTTGGGTCATGCAATCTGTAATGGGCAGATATCTCTACAGAAACATGCTTTAGAGTTTGCAAACAAGTTTCCAGATGTCATAACAGATAAGAACCAACTGCAAAGGTTCTTAGGCTGCCTTAACTATGTCAGCATTTTTTACCAGGACTGTGCCAATGAAAGAAGGACACTGAACAAAAGGCTAAAGAAGAATCCTCCAGAATGGACAGAATTCCATACAAGAGTATTCCAGAACATCAAAGCAAAGGTAAAATCCTTTCCTATCTTGTATGTTGCTGATGATCTTACATACAAAATTGTTGAATCAGATGCAAGTAATATTGGATGGGGTGGAGTCTTGAAGAAAAAAGTTGGAAAAGATGAACAAGTTGTTCAGTTTGCTTCTGGAGTATGGAACCCAGCCGAATTAAATTACTCCACAATAGAGAAAGAGGTCAAGGCAGCATGGAACTGCATCAGTAAGTTTGAAGTTTATCTTATTAATAAACCTTTTTTATTAAGGACTGATGCATCTGCTCTGCAGAAGGTGTTAACAAAAGACATCAAGAAGGCTGGAGAAGCCAAGTTTGCCAGATGGCAAGCTTTATTTGCAAACTTTGATTTTCAGGTAGAGCATATCAAAGGTAAAGACAATAATCTCCCTGACTTTTTAAGCAGAGAATACATTGAACCAAGAGATCATGTCATGATGATCATCACTGAGTGGGACCAGCACCAGAAACAAGAAGTCTTAAGGACTATCCCAGACGACCAAGACTGGGAGACCTATAAGAGAAACTGGAGACCCACTTGGCAGCTGAGAAACACAAAAGTCTTGGATGCCAACTTGCAGCCTCATACTGACATTCAACACTTTGTCCCAGAAAGAAAAGTGTACCCTAAAGGAGGCAAGTGGATTCATGATATGATACCCTAAAGGAGGCAAGTGGATTCATGATATGATATATGACAAAGCAAGATGAGATGTTGACATTGCACAATGGGCATTGGAGCAAAATTTTCATGACATTTCCACTATTTGGTACCATGGTGGACCCAACACACGAATTCATGAAAGATATGTCTGCATATACATGACAAGAGATCTCTGGAATGAGCGAGGACATATCAGAACACAACCTGCTTCTAGATGGCCAAGAAATGATCCCAAGATCATTTTTCCTGACACAGTGTACAATTTTGCAGAATACAAGCAGCTCTGGTGGGATTTCCTAAATGTCAATGATAAGGTAGGAACCCACTACACCAAATTAAAATTCAGTACCATTGGCCATTATCAAGGATATCAACAATTTTAGTGGTTTAGAGACTGGTGGACTGATTATGGTGTAAGTAGGACCGTAATGGACCCAGTATGGCATGAAAAATATTGTAAGACCCATTGTAATATATGTAATCATCAAAATACAGAATGTATGCATCCTGCTTACAATACTGTCAAAGAAATGACAGAAAGAGAATGGACGACCTACAGGTCATCTCCCTATAATAAATCCCTAGAAGAATATATGAGAGAACATATGGAATGGCTTGTATTAACTGAAGTCCAATACTAGATTGTACTAGGGAAACCGATGATTGTCCACAGGGTTTATACAAAATCCTGGGATGAAATGTTATATAAAAGAGATAGATTCCCTGATTTAACAGTATTTTGACGGTTCTCATGGGCTTTCCGATAAAAGTATCCATATTGTAAACACAAGTACCAGTCACAAGGGCTTAATTGTGACTAGATTTCTCGTGGGCTTTGTTGTAATAAAGCCTCCACCATGTAAATAATTCATGCATTATTTTCCCATCGTCTTTTACGAAAAGCATCCACTTTGTCCTGTCGGGTTTATCTTTTCTCATGGGCTTTGATAAAAGTATCCACTGTGTTCTGTCAAAATTATTTTCTGTAAGATTTACTTTTCAGATGAGAATCTATATTCAGATGATGCTCTGGCATTACCGGAAAGCAATCATTCCATCCATTGCATTGGAATCTTTGTGCGGACGTTGCCTTAGCACTATCTGAAAAGAAATGATTCCACCATCCATTTTTAGGACAGTTCACAGATAACCTATAGTAATGTTTCTCCCCCCTCATTTCCTATAAAAGGAGGGTAAGGCTCATGACTAGGGCATTGGCATTTTGATTCAGTTAGAGTCTTTGTGTGTTTTGAGTCAAGGGCCTCTCGTGCTCTGCATCTGCAGACATTCTGTCTGGTCTGCTTGCAACACGAGAAGAACTCAAGTCCTTAGGCGATTTGGGAGCCTGTGCATCAGTGTGCTCGGCACTGGTGAGAACGTAAAGTGACCAAATCATTTAGAGAGTCGTCCAGTCTGTAAATGAGTTGTGTCATATTCTGAGGCAGAGCCTATCTATCGCCAGGTAGCCTTCGGTAATGCTTGTTCCTTGAGAATGACATGAAGTCTGATAAATGCGAAGATAGTCTATCTCTGTAGAGAATCTCTTTGTAATCAGTTTATTCATTCTGAAATAAAATGAGTACACCATTCTGCATCTGAATACCTTGTCTTCACTTTAGCATTGTCTGCTGCAGTAGTAGTTGTCTCTGTGCTTTCATCCGAAGTTCGCAGGAAGTTCAGCAAAGGAATGAAGGGACGCCAAGACCGTTGTCAGGCGAGGAAGCCGTTGTTGGGGCTGTAAGAGCGTGAAAGTTCTGAGTAGGTTCACCACTGGTTCACAAGGAGTTGGCTATCAGAGCCGAACGAAGAGACGTAGCAAGCTTGTGGCAGGAGCCCTTGCTTAAAATTGGTATCAGAGCCAGTGACATCTAGTTCATAAGGTCGGTATTCAAATCCTTATACTCATATAGAATGGAATCTTTCCAAAAATCTATGTCTTTCCGAGAATTAGAAGAAAGAGATTCTAAGGTTGAAGAAAACCCTTTACAGGATATGTTTGCTACTAGTTCCAGTAGAGTTTTAGATTCTGTTGAACTTTCATATGAAGAACCCCAGCCTTCGGCTCGATGGGAACTACCAGCTATAGCTCCCTCAGAAGGATATAGTGATCTTTCAGCTTTCCATTTGATAGCCGCTACTAGAATAAGCATCAAACAGTCTGTGAGCCAAATTCAGGAGAATTAAGATGATATATAGACTATATCTCTGTTGAAACCTAATGAATTACAGGCTGAGGCAAAGAAACTAAAGACAAACTATTTGCACTTAGGATGCATTCGAGTCGGGATCAATGCCTTAACCCATAAATGCCTAAATACTTTTGTGCTTGCTACTGTCAGGGATATGACGCACAATAAGTATACAGATTCCATAATAGGCGGGATTGTTGCTCCTCTCTTTGATGGCCTAGTCTATTTTGACTGTTACCCAAATTTCTCTGTTTATACCTTTGACGAAACCATAGACCAGAATATACAACTCCAAATTCAGAATATTGGTTTTGATGTGAAAAAGAAGAGAAATAATATCACTATCCAGTCCAAAGGTTGTTTCCATCACACCAATACCCTTTGGCCAACCATCCGCCATACACCCAGTATAGACTATAAGTCAAGCATAGTTGTCCTCACAGATGCCAAAAACCATAAGATTGAGCATCAGACCATCCGTTGGGAAGACTTGACGTTTCCAGAACACTGGGTTGTAAATAATCCTAAGCCTCTCATTCCGAAGAATATTACCTCCGCTGATATTACAGAAAATATGTCTTCTGCAGTTATATCATTCCCCAGAAGATCTACCATTGACAGACGAGGTATAGAGTTAGCCTGTAAACAATCTAAGTATTACAGAGATCCTTCCACTGTAGATACAACTTGTTCTACTTCATCTTCTTGTAGACATAATTCTTTGTATGAATTAGCCCAACTTGTAAATTATTGTTCTTTAGAGGTCAAATGCCCAGATTGTCAAGAACATGTAAATCTGCTTACTCTAGTAGAATCTGACATCCATGCAAATCATAATCCAAGGACTGGTATAGCCCCACCTTCCACATCTGTAAATTCATGCCCAAATCCCAAATGCTCAGACATCCCTTTCCCGCATGAACCGGATGCTGATCATGTACTCATGATGCATGAAATTGTTACTGTAGAAGGAGAACATCCAAGGATGACTGAAATGATGTGTTCAATGAGACCAGCCAAGCCCAGATATGGATTGGGATACCTTGAGTAGGCACATGGCCTGATTCCAGATTGTAGATTTCGCCCTGTTCCTTCTGACTGTAAAAAGCCTGCAGTAATGGAAATACATAAATTTTTCTCTCTTATGGATGGATGCTTGAAATCCGAGATTAGTGCCCAATGGATGAAAGCTATGTTAAATTGGGATCTATACACTAATCCTCAGGCTGATGAGTTTGATCAAAATTATACACCCATAGAGAAGAAACAGTTTGCTGAAGATTGGAAGCATTATATGGAGATGAATAACACTTGGATATCTTTCTATTCATGGAAAGATAATATTGCTCCATTAAATGTTTTTACTGGTTCTACTAGCACTTCAGCAAGCAAACATGCTTGGACTGCACTAGATGGATCTAAAGTTGAAACCCCTACGACCTTTCCTCCTTACAAAGGAATTGTCATAGGAGAAAATCAAAATGCAGCCAAAGCTATCCCTTTGATCCAGAAAGATGACAATGCTTTAGGCATTGATGGTCAGATACAAAAAGCTAGTGAATAGTTGAACTGGACAAATACTGCAGTAAAAGGCTTAGAAATGAATGTTGCAAAATCTGTAGAAGTCAAGGAACAAATTGATATTGTTCAAGTATCAATTAATGATGTGAATAAATGTTTAAATAATGTACAATTTGAATCTAGTATGATTCGTTCTTATGCAAGAGATTCTTTGAATAAAATAGAAGGAGTCGAAGAAAAGTTGGTTGATCATTTGGATACAACTAAACAACTTATAACTGGTTTAACAGACAAAGTTGAAAAGTTGAATCTGTCTAAAACTGAGAAACCAGTTCCAAATTCCTTTCTTGTAAAAAGAAGCATAATAATTCAGGATCCTGTGAAATCTGTAGATATGTTTCCTGCTTTATTTCCTAAAGAAGTAGCCATGTCATCTTTAGATACTGAGGCTACAAATAAAATCACAATAGCATCCTTATTCAAGGATGAAGAACCAGAAAAAGGGAAAGAACACAAAGACCAGGATACACAAATCTTTCCTATATATGAACCACTTGAACATAGGTTCACCAGATATCCAACACCTGACATAGAAGGAAAAGGAAAACTTCCTGAAGCACACACATTCTTTGCAGATTCCCATGGAGAGTGGAATATAGATAACATGAGTGTTGGCCAAATATGCTAAATGATTGACATGATGTATACAGAATATAAACTCATGTGTCTCAGGGGCAAATCTGAAATAGATGCTTGCAGGACCATTATTCAGTGTTTTATAGGGACACTCCTCAGGTGGTGGGAGACAGAGTCATCTCCAAAGCTCATAGAAACAATGGAAGAAAAAGTTCTTAAAGATGAGAAAGGAGATGTAATACATAATTCTAATGGCTCAATTATCAGCAACATGATAGGGGCATTAACATCAATGATTCTGGAACATTGGTGTGGAAGTGAAACAGAAATTGCTGATAAAAATGAAGTTATTTTGATGAATTTAAAGTGCCATAAAATGTCTCAATATGATGACTTCCATAGGGATTGGATGCAGAGGATATATGAAGTAAAAGACTCAAAGAACCTGTTATGGAAACAGGTATATCTTGCATCTCTTCCATCTAAATTTGTTGATTATATAAGAATGCAAGAAGTCTTTCAATTACCTTTTGAGTGATATACATGGGGAGAGATTTATGCTCTCATTGCAAAGACACTGGTCAGTCTTTGTACTAGCTCAAAGGTAAATAAGTCTCTGGAAAAACTTTCCAGATTTCCTGACAGAAAATCCATATGCAACAAGTATGGATTAACATTGGATGATCCTTTGGTAAAACGAAGGAAGGCTAAGAAAAGAGCCAAAAGAGAGTTTAAAAAACCTTTCTATAAAAACCAAAGAAATTCTCCAAAAACCAAAAGAAGATATTCAAAGCCGAGGAAAATTCAAGCCTCCAGAACAAAAAGAGGGTATTATAAATACGTTCCCAAAAAACATTATTGTAATCCCTCAGATATTCACCTACACACTAGTAAGTAGGAAAAATGGAACAAAATTACTTGTTGGCTATTGGGGAAAACTGGACACACTTCCTCTCGATGTCTAGAGGGTGAAGAGTCAAAGCTAAACAAGGGAAAGAAACCCCAAATCTTTGCCCAAAGAAGAAAACAAGTAAAACAGGAAGGAAGAAGACCAATCGTGTGCATGAAATGTGGTTCTCATGCTCATAGCATAGAACGTTGCTCGAATGTCACAATCAGAGATATAGCTCAGTAGCATCAAATAGAAGAATCTTCTTATGATTCTTTCAGTTCTTCATCTGCAGAAGAACTCCATGCTTATATGGAAAAATATTCAGACTCTGGTTCTTCAGATTGTTTATGTTCTGACCCTAAAGAATGTGCTTGTCAAATTCAATATAATTCTAATTCTGAATATTTCAGTGAATCCAGTTATGAAGAAGGGGAAAAGCCTAAGCCCCAAAAAGAAAAAGTACTTATGGCCGCAACAGAAGAAGAAGAGTTGAAGATCCTATCCCAGATTCGTGCCATGGAGGATGGAGAGATGAAAAACCGCCTGACTGAAGCTTTTATGGATCAGCTCAAAGAAAAAGCTTCAAATAATTCAGGTAAGAAATCTTTATTTGTTGATGCTTCTTTTGAACGTAACACAAAAGCATTACAAAGGCATCACCAGAAACCTGATAGAGTAAGATCACTTACTCTAGGAGAAGTCTGTTGATAGATTTACAATCTCAAGACAGAAATTTCTCCAATAAAAGCTCAAATTGCAGAAATGAGAAAAGAAAAACATGTTGAAAAAGAAGAAGATGATGATCAGCCATGGAATACTGCCTCATATGGTAGTAACCAAGAAGTCCAAATTGCTGAGGGTATGAAAGATCCAAATTTTGGATTCAGAGATATGAGACTATTAACTATCTCATACCAACAGCACCATGTTCTAATAAATATCTGCATAAAAGGGAAAATGTTTGAAATGATTGCTCTCATTGACTCAGGAGCAGATATTAACATTCTAAATATGAAAAATATTCCAGCAAAATATTGGGTGACTGCAGAAAGAGAAGTGGTAGGTTTGGGTAATAAAAAACTCAGATATGAAGTACCCAAAGCATCTGTTTGTTTTGATAGCCACCGTATTTATTTGAAATTTGTAGTAGCTGAAATTCCAGTAGACTGCATACTTGGTAATGTCTTTCTTGCATCAGTAGAACCTCATGGGTTACTCAGAATCAAAGGAGGCAAAGCTGGATATTTTATTTCTATCTCCACTTCCAAAGGGACAAGAAAGAAAATTAAACTTCCATATATCTCCAATCCCAGAATTTCTACAATGGTACACACTGTGCAAGATCTGGATAGAGCCGAAGCCAGACTAACAGATCTAAAAGATCTGAAATCAACTCTAAGAGTAGAAGAACAACTTAAATCACCCCAGGTCAAGACCAGAATTGGAGAATTGAAGAAACAATTAGAAGAGGAATGCTGCTCAAAAGAACCTAATGCCTTTTGGCACAGGAAGAAGCACACAGTCGAACTCCCTTACAAGGAAGGATATGCTGGTAAGCCTTGTAAGAGCAGAGCTATCCCACTGAGCAAAGAATACAGGAATCTCTGTGAGAAATAAATTCAGCAGCTCCTTAGCAGAAGATTGATCATAGAATCTAACAGTCCATGGAACTGTTATGGGTTTTATGTGAACAAAAGAGCTAAACAAATCAGAGGCATCCCAATGTTAGTCATCAATTACAAGCCCCTAATTTCAGTCTTAGCTGATGACACCTATCCAATACCACACAAAGGAGATTTAATCAGAAGGATAGCTGGAGCTAAGATCTTTTCAAAGTTCGACCTGAAAGTAGCATTTTGGCAAGTAGCCATTGCCGAAAAAGATAAATTCAAAATTGCCTTCATTATACCAGTAGGACATTACGAATGGAATGTCATGCCTTTTGGGCTCAAGAATGCACCATCAAAATTTCAAATAATGGACAGTATTTTCAAGCCATACTTTGACTGGATGATTGTATATATTGATGATGTATTAATATTTTCCAAGAATATTCAGGAACATTTTAAACATGTAAATAAATTTAATAATTTAGTTAAGCACAATGGCTTGGTGCTTAGCAAGAAGAAGATATAGGTCTTTCAGACCACTATCAAATTTTTGTGTCATACAATCTGCAATGGGCAGATATCTCTGCAGAAACATGCTTTAGAGTTTGCAGACATGTTTCCAGATGTCATAACAGATAAGAACCAACTGCAAAGGTTCTTAGGCTACCTCAACTATGTCAACAATTTTTACCAAGACTATGCCAGTGACAAAAGGATACTGAACAAAAGGCTAAAGAAGAATCCTCCAGAATGGACAGAAGTCCATACAAGAGTAGTTCAAAACATCAAAGCAAAGGTAAAATCCTTGCTAATCTTGTATGTTGCTAATGATCTTGCTTACAGAATTGTTGAATCAGGTGCAAGTAATATTGGATGGGGTGGAGTCTTGAAGCAAAAAAGTTGGAAAAGATGAACAAGTTGTTCAGTTTGCTTCTAGAGTATGGAACCCACCTGAATTAAATTACTCCACAATAGAGAAAGAGGTCAAGGCAACATGGAACTGCATCAGTAAGTTTGAAGTTTATCTTATTAATAAACCTTTTTTATTATGCTCTGCAGAAGGTGTTAACAAAAGACATCAAGAGGCTGGAGAAGCCAAGTTTGCCAGATGGAAAGCTTTATTTGCAAACTTTGATTTTCATGTAGATCATATCAAAGGCAAAGACAATAATCTCCCTGACTTTTTAAGCAGAGAATACATTGAACCAAGAGATCATGTCATGATGTTCATCACTGAGTGGGACTAGCACCAGAAACAAGAAGTCTTAAGGACTATTCCAGACGACCAAGACTGGGAGACCTATAAGAGAAACTGAAGACCCACTTGGCAGCTGAGAAACACAAAAGTCTTGGACACCAACTTGCAGCCTCATACTGACATTCAACACTTTGTCCCAGAAAGAAAAGTGTACCCTAAAGGAGGCAAGTGGATTCATGATATGATATATGACAAAGCAAGACAAGATGTTGACATTGCACAACGGGCATTGGAGAAAAAATTTCATGACATTGCCACTATTTGGTACCATGGTGGACCCAGCACAGGAATTCATGAAAGATATGTTTGCATATACAGGACAAGAGATCTCTGGAATGAGCCAGGACATATCAGAACACAACCTGCTGCTAGATGGCCAAGAAATGATCCCAAGATCATTTTTCCAGACACAGTGTACAATTTTCCTGAATGTCGATGATAAGGTAGGAACCCACTACACCAAATTAAAATTCAGTACCATTGGCCATTATCAAGGATATCAACAATGTAAGTGGTTCAGAGACTGGTGGACTGATTATGGTGTAAGTAGGACCGCAATGGACTCAGTATGGAATGAAAAATATTGTAAGACCCATTGTAATATATGTAATCATCAAAATACAAAATGTATGCATCCTGCTTACAATACTGTCAAAGAAATGACAAAAGGAGAATGGACAACCTCCAGGTCATCTCCCTATAATAAATCCCTAGAAGAATATATGAGAGAACATATGGAATGGCTTGTATTAACTAAAGTCCAATACCAGATTGTACTAGGGAAACCGATGATTGTCTGCAGGATTTATACAAAAGCCTGGGACGAAATGTTGTATAAAAGAGGTAGATTCCTTGATTTAACAGTGTTTTGACAGCTCTCATGGGCTTTCCGATAAAAGTATCCATATTGTAAACACAAGTACCAATCACAAGGGCTTAATTGTGACCATATTTCTCGTGGGATTTGCTGTACTAAAGCCTCCACTATGTAAATAATTCATGCATTATTTTCCTGTGGGCTTTTACGAAAAGCATCCACTTTGTCTTGTCGGGTTTATCTTTTCTCATGGGCTTTGATAAAAGTAGCCATTGTGTTCTATCAAAATTATTTTCTGTAAGATTTACTTTTTGGATGAGAATCTATATTCAGATCATGCTCTGGCATTACCCGAAAGCAATCATTCCATCCATTGGACTGGAATCTTTGTGCAGATGTTGCCTTGGCACTATTTGTAAAGAAATGATTCCACCATCCATTTTTAGGATAGTTCACGGATGACCTATAGTAATTTTTGTCCCCCCTCATTTCCTATAAAAGGAGGGTAAGGCTCATGACCAAGGCATTCGCATTTTGAGTTAGTTAGAGTCTTTGTGTGTTTTGAGTCGAGGGCCTCTCCTGCTCTACATTTGCGGACATTCTGTCTGGTCTGCTTGCAACACAAGAAGAACTCAAGTCCTTAGGTGATTTGGGAGCCTGCGCATCAGTGTGCTCGGCACTGGTGAGAACGTAAAGTGGTCGAATCATTTAGAGATTCGTCCATTCTGTAAATGAGTTGTGTCATATTCTGAGGAAGAGCCTATCTATCGCCAAGTAGCCTTCGATAATGCTTGTTCCTTGAGAACGACATAGAGTCCGATAAATGCAAAGATAGTCTATCTCTGTAAAGAATCTCTTTGTAATCAGTTTATTCATTCTGAAATAAAATGAGTACACCATTCTGCATCTGAATACCTTGTCTGCTGCGGTACTAGTTGTCTCTGTGCTTTCATCCGAAGTTCGCAGGAAGTTCGCCAAAGGAACGAAGGGCTGCCGAGGCCGTTGTTAGGCGAGGAAGCCGTTGTTGGGGCCGTAAGAGAATGAAAGTTCTGAGTAGGTTCACCAAAGGTTCACAAGGAGTTGTCTATCAGAGCTGAACGAAGAGATGCAACAAGCTCTTGGCAAGCGCCCCTACTTATTGAAATATATCCATTAGCACTTCGAATATGTTTAGAAATTAGTGATATGCATCGAGGGTTCATATATAATGCGCTCAAGGTTTGGTTGGTTACCATTAACAAAGTGAGGGTGAGTTTTAGAGAAAGTTACAATATATCTTAACCAATTTCAATTTTATATATTAAAGTGAAATTTTATATATTAAATACTTTAATAAAGTGATGGTGAGTTTTAAGTATAAATATAATAATAAGAAGATTTAAAAGATTAAATGCAACAATTAAATATTATTAATTTAAAGAAATAAATTCAATAAGATAATATTGATGAGGGCCATGTTTACCCGAGGAGTGATATTACCAAATTTATATTTGGTAGATCAATATAATAGTAGGTGAATTAAGAATCATTTTGTCACTTTATTTAATTTCCAAAGTATTATCACTAAGAAGGAATAATATATTTTAAAACTATGGTGGATGGTTAATTAATTTTTTTTTTTTAATTTTTTATAAACAATTTTTTACTACCTTATCATTATTCTCACTTTTTCATATTGCATATTAGATTTGTTAAATTAAAATGGTTAAAATATATTAATTGTTTTAAATGTTTAAATAAAATTATATAAATCATGTTTTATTTTGAAGAATAGGAGAGAGTTGGTTAATTAGTTCAATAACATAGGAATGTTATGTGATTTACTATTTTAGCTTTTCACGCTTTATCTTTTGTATAATCTCACTTTAACGTCTTCTTGACTTCTTTTTCTTTTCTTTTTGTTTATGTTCCAGCTTTGGTTGGGTAGAGGATGACCCCATATTTTCGATTATTAATCTGCATCTCAAAGCTCTTGTGATTGAGGAACAATGATACTTGTGAATCAATTTTATCTTTAAAATTTAGCCTAGTTTATTATTAAATTAATAATATTTATTTTAGAAGTTAATAATTGTGGTAATAGATTGAATCATGGTCTCTTTAATTATGATTAGAAATTATTATATTATTTGAATAATTTAACAAACCTTGACCCTTTTCCCTAGACGTTAAGGGTCTTTTTAACCGTTGCCCGTTCATATTGTCGTTGAAGGACCTGCACGCACTATTTAACTGATCTCTCAGAATTGTTCCTCAACTTGTCCTGACGATGAACCACACTAGTTGGGTCGAAACACATCGACAAATGATTCTCTATGTGATACAGGTGGAGATATGTCTGCAGAATGATTCAATTACTTGGAAACTTTTCCTGCAGAAGCATTGATGAGCCGAATATGTCAATATTGTTAATTCTATAAGTACATGAATAATGGTCAAAAGTAGATATATTTTAAATGGTTCAAGTGATAGCTCGAAGTTAATGGTGAAGAAAGAGCATTATCTATGAGATTCCAAACTGGATGTAAGTGTTAATGAAGACCAATTAGACAAAATCAGTATTATTATTGTAATTTGTGATTTTAATATTTGTGATGTAAGCATGAAGGGAGAGACTTAGAATTAATTCTTACATGTGTGTTACTTGTGTATTATAAATTGTGGGTATTACAAATTATGATTGTGACTTGTAATTGTGAGTTTCTTTTTCACTATATTTAACTAATCAAATACGCTTGCTTAGGATCTATATTGCTAGAAATCTGTAATCTATAAGTTGTATGCAACCTCTACTTGTCTATGAAATATAGGGTGAATTTAGCTAATCCGATCCACTTTATTAGATCTATATTTCTATAAATTCATAATTTATAAGCTATATGTAACCTCTACTTATCTATGAAATATAAAGTGATTTCTGTTTCATGTGTGTCTAATTCCCACTCTCCTCTTTTTCTAAGTAGGTATGAGAGTATGTTCAACCATCACTCTCTTAAGAGATGGGCTGTGATCATTCCAATTCAGTAAGTTTAAATCATTGTACATAGGTTAGTGTCTGTGAGTGTTTAGTTTTCGTATGAGTGATTGCTAGAATATGTTGTTTTCTTGTGGTCAAATAAAGTCTCAAATGCACTTGTTTGTATTATGTATATCGAACACCTCAAATTTGAGCAACATATTATTACACAACAGGAGTTGACACATTCTAATTCTAGTTATTGTCAAAAAATTCTTCATAGAAGCACGAGGAAGTAGTACTAAAGTGAATCTCAAGGGGAGAACATGGATCACGCAAGAGATACCCATTGCACATATCTCATGACCATAACACAATTCATTCCGAATGAGCAGTCTAAGCATCCTGAATCATGAGGAGATTTCTCCATTTTTCTCAGTCACATTTTCCTCAAATGCAACTTTGTACACTCTACGGTCATCAAAGTGGTCTTGTCTAAACTCATTGGCCTTGCAGGAGAGACCAACATTTAAGGCGAAGAGAAAAAGAAAATAGATGTGCTTTCCTATGAAGTATTTTTCATGTATCGTGTGAGAAATGGGCACACATGCATTTTAGTTATAGATGAGGATGAGGAGACCACTTTTATGGAGAATTCAAATTGGGGAAAGTATTGTGTAGTCTTTGATCCACTCAATGGCTCTTCTAACGTCAATTGTGGATTGTTAATTGGGACAATATTTAGAATATATTTGGTGAAGGATGGAGGAGAGGAAACATTGAATGATGTTCTCAAACTAGGAGAGAACATGGTTGCAACATCTATATCCAGATTTATTGTGTGGTGTGGGTTGTACTTTTCTTATGTTGTAGTATGATATTATTATTACTGAAGTGTGCAAATATTAAATGAAAAACTATTCAATGAACATAGTAACATAATTAATCCAATAGTTTTGGAAGCCCCGAGAACATAATGTTGATTTAATTATCATTACAATTTGTTATAAGTTGGTAGCCTTAGTTACAGGTTATATTTTGTGTGTTTTGCAAAAGGGCTAGTGTTTCTTGATGTAAGCTAGAAAGGTTTATTCTGTGGAACATTAGTTATTATGTTTGTGTGTTTAAGAGGTCGAGTTGTATGATTTACTTCTGAATACATTCAATATCTCTATTTCCTTCCTAGAAATTAATATATAGCCAAAAGCTAAGCATCTGATAAATGGACTTATGTAAATAGACTTCTTCAGTTACTCACATGTTTTTGGTCGAAGCCTCAATGATCTGAGTAGTTCAATATTGTCAATTCTACAAGTACATCGATAATGGTTAGAAGCAAATATATATTAAATGGGTCAAGTGGTAGCTCAAAGTTGATGGTGAAGAAAGAGCGTTGTGTATGAGATTCTAGAGTAGGTGTAAGTGCTAATGAAGACCAACTAGGCAAAGATCAATATGATTATTGTAATTTATTATTTTAATATTTGTAATGTAATAATTAAGGGAGGGAATTATAATTAATGCTTACATGTGTGTTGCATGTGTATTACAGGTTGTGATTGTGAGTTTCTAGGTTACTATTATTAGTTAATCATATCCACTTTCTTAGGATCTAAATTACTAGAAATCCATAATATATAACTATATCTAACTTCTACTTGTCTATAATATATGGAGTGACATTTTTTAGTGTATGAAAAATTCTCACTCTCTCATTTTTCTAAGTATTATAACCATGGTTGTTTTTTTGCTCAAAGCATATCAAACGTCATTATAAAAGTGCATTGATCATGCTTTATGTATGGTCAAATTTATGATCACCTCAAGTTGATGAGGTGGTAAGGGTGAGGATACAATGTTGTGGACTTTTTATAAGCAACTTAAATTATAATTTACAACATGAAAAGTAAATTAATATGTATTATAGCCAAAAACATGTTATATTTAATTAAATTAAGTAATATTATTTTTACTTTATCAAAATGTTGATATGTAGTTTGCTTAAATAAAATTATTTTTAATTCATTAAAATACTTATTCAACCCTTCATAAAAGTGCACATTCCTTTATAATAGAATCAAACACACCTTTTAATAACTTGAAATGACATATTTAATTGTTATTTTAATGTGTTATTGAAATAAGATTTTGCTGTGGTGTAAATTTATAGTAAATTAAAAAAATTAATTATTTTTTCATAAATACAAGATATTAATGGTTGTGAGAAAGAAGATGATGATAAATACAGAGGTGTTGAGACAATTTTGGGCTTTCTAGTACAATTGCAATGATGCCCTACACAAATAAACCTATTATTTATATTTACCCTTGGATAACAACTAGATATGTGGTCCATCGTTCAAAGAAGGTCTTCGTTCCCTCACATTTTGTATGTCATGAATGATGCATCAACATTTTATGGTTTACCAACATCAAATATCTAAAGGTACCTTAGATAGGTATCTTTCGTGAGTGGGGGATGTCACATTTTCCTTCTCTCTTCATCTTTGAATGGTGTAAGTGAAAGAATATGTAGACATCTAATACACATTTATTATCCATTTGGACTTTCTATAGATGAATCTTATACCCTAGAGCATGCTTCATTAATAAAGTACAAATGAAACAATGTATAAGATTCATGTTTAACGTCAACAAGGGCCTTGTCAGCAAGGCAATCCAGGATCAAACATCACGGGGGTGGTTGTGCCTGTGCCAAGGGGAGGATACATGAAAAAAATCCATTCAACTTAGGGTTCATGTGTCCCAAGCCATGTGTGACCCACGAGTGATTTTGACGGATTAGATGCCCCCATGTCACGGTTTCTCAAGCCACAGGTCAAGCCTAGAGGATCACAGACACCTTGAAAAAAAAACCATTCACATTTAACACTCAAGGACCATCCACATAACACTAAATCGTTAAAAGAAAACCTATATATGTAATTTTTAGGTTATAAGTGAGATATGGTAATTATTGTAGTGGTTATTCGACCATGTATGAGTCTGAACATTAGATTTATGGTTTGGTGATTATGCTCAAATAATTTCTTATAGGACTCAGAAGACATGCATAGGCGTAAGAACCAATAAAAATTCCCTATAAAGGACATTTTTTATCTACACGTTCAAGCTCATGACAAATTTGATGTTTCTTATAACATTGATGGATCATGTAGGGTAGGTCATAATTTATGTATGAAAAGTGGAATCTTAAATCTTAAGACATAATAGAGTTAGTGTGCCCTAAAATTTATATACATAAATTAGGGAGATAGGCCATAATAGTTTATTTTATGATTCACAAGTCATATATAGGTTCTCGAAGCTCCAAAAGGTTCATGTAAAGAATAACCTTTCACCTACATCTGTGGTAGGATTAAGAGTTTGGCATTTTATGTAGTAAGGATAGATCTTGTCATCTAGGCCATGGTATAGGGTCAAAATATAGAGACATGGACCCTAAGGGTTTCCTCTAACGGTCATGGCTCATACACATGGATCCACACTATCATAAATGAACTATATAAGGAATTATTGCCCTAAAAGTGATATACTTGCAAAATTTTCAATTTATTATAGATTGAGTGGATCTAATTGTTGGAAATAATACTGAGAGGGGGGGTGAATCAGTATTATCAGATCAATCAAACTTTTTCAATGCTCAGAAACATATACGCTACTTCAGTTAAGTGAACCAGCGTGTACACGCTACTGTGACTAAATAAAACAGCGTATAAGAAGAAAGCTTATAATTTAGTTAGATTAATCTTCAGTTAAGTGCATCAGGACATTATTCACCACATTAACAGTAAAGAGGTGCAGTATAACAGAACAGATCAAAAGCCACACACATGAACACCACGATATAAGGTGGAAACCCAATGTGGGTGAAAACCACCTGCTGCAAGTCGTCTCTATCTTTCTTTAATATAAAACTTCAGTTTACAATCTTTTTGTACTGGTGCAGCCTTATACCAGTACGCAGGCTACAACCTGCAGAAGGCTACAACCTTCTCTCGTTCTCCAAACTTCCTTGGAAGGGAGCTCCAACCCCCTTTTGCTCTTGTACTAGCTAAGATACTAGTACGTAGGTGCTGGCCTACAATCTTCTTTCCTTCAGGTACCACTTTTCATACATTTTCAGACTGGATATTCCTGAAGCACAACATTACAATCTGAAGACTACAATTCATTCACCTTTCACAACAGATCATTGAAGCATAAAACAACCAAACTGAACCACTGAACCCTGTCAATCACCAGTTACCAGAACACAGAGCAGACTACAGAACTCTGCAATAACAGTCAGACCCAACTGTAGACCCAAAATCAAGCTTCAAAAGATATACGCTACTTCAATGAGCAAAACCCGCGTATACACGCGCTTTTACCGAAGCCGACCTGCGTACAGATCTAAAAATAAACTCTCTCAATTTGCAGCTGTACCAGACATCAGTTAGACCCAGAACATAACATTGCGACAGTATGCAGATCTAGAAATACGCATAATCAACCATATCATGATAGTGCATTTCAAACCATTAGATCCCAATCTATCCTTAGATCTAGTCTTCCATCAACCGATGTGATCTCTCCTTGGCTTAGATCAAGCAACCCAGAACCTGCATGTCAGATCTCTTTCTTTTTCAGATATTCAAGCCTTCTCAAAAGATGATTTTGCCTAATGATATTCTTCTCCTTATATAGCCTTATGCCTTGCTCAATACCAAGAGCCAAAACCATAGAAATCCAAAACCATCAACTTCAAAACTAGAGATCTACACGACTGTCGAGGTACTTTAGTCCAAAGACATGGGCACAAGTACCGAGGACTAACTACCATGGACCAAAAGGAAACTTCCTGACATATACGCATTGTTCTGTTCATGTATCTGCGTGTATACGCGACTTATTATATAGCTCTCCTGCGTATACGCGACTTAGTATGCATATCACCAGCGTGTATACGCAACTTGGACTTAATTAACCTGCGTATATGAGATTTCTTCTTCATTCTGTAGACTGAACGGAGATCTGTCATCAAAGAGAGTTGCCATCAAGGACAACACCTGTATCATAGCGCCATACCTGAGCCAAAATGCCAACAATCTCCCCCTTTGGACTTGATGGCAACCTTCAGATCCTTAGAATCATTCTCCCCCTTTGTCATCAAGGGCAAAGGGCTGTGCTCCCCCTGAGAACATGCTGATACCTCTGCTTGGCTGTGCTGAAACATGCTCCCCCTGACTGTAGGCAAGATCTGCAAAAGATGTTCTTCAACAAGAACCAAGACTTATACACCATAAGGGACCTTTCTATCACAAAAAGACTCAATACATATATCCATACTCCCTACCAAGAGGGGATACATCAGAAACAATCAATTATATTACATCATTCATCCCAGGCATAGTGGGGAAACCAACATAGGCCGTTACATGACCTTGACATCATAAAAGAGATATGACATAGAGACAACAGATCTAGACCAAGACTTATGAAAGTCACCAGCAGCATCTGAGAAACATCTTTTTAGATCAGCAACCAGGATTTCTTTCTGAGCTCCTTCTCCTGAACCCAACAACCAAAACATCTGAATGCCAACAATGCTTTATGAGACTTTTAAGCTGCTCCCCCTGAACCTGTGCCTGCTGCACCCCCTGAAACTGTGCCTGAAGAATTCTGACATACCCATTGCTGTTCAGAACTCCAGAGATTGCCCTTGCTGTTCAGAACTTCATATACGCGATTTCTCCTGCATGAAACTGCGTATGTACGCGGATATACTTTCTGCAACAAGCGTCCAACATAGACGCGACTTCCTTTTCCGTAACCTGCGTATATACGCGGATATCCCTTCCGTAACCTGCGTATACCAACTTTTCTGTAGAATAAACAAACTTCAACAGCAGGATGAAGCATCAACTACTCCCAGCTTTTGTCTGAGATATTCAAAAGTTTCCCTGGGCAGTGGTTTTGTGAGAATATCAGCAACTTGTTCCTTAGAAGGAACATACTCCAACTTGACCTTCTGCTCAAGCACTTGTTCCCGAAGAAAATGGTACTTGATTGGTATGTGCTTGGTCTTTGAGTGCATGACTGGATTCTTTGAAATACTGATTGCACTTGTATTATCACATAAGATAGAGACGGGTGGAGTGCAAGTGATTTGAAAGTCCTGCAAGGTCTGCATCATCCAAAGAAGTTGTGTGCAACAAGATGCTGCAGCCACATATTCTGCTTCAGCTGTAGATAAGGCAATCGAACTCTGTTTCTTGCTGAACCAAGATACTAATCTGGAACCCATGAAGAAAGCACCACCACTTGTGCTTTTCCTATCATCCACACTTCCAGCCCAATCTGCATCTGTGTAAGCATGAAGAGTGAGATCTGTATTTCTAGGATACCATAAGCCATAGTTTTGGGTCCCTTGAAGATATTTGAAGATTCTTTTGACTGCTTGAAGATGAGTTTCCTTTGGGTTGGCTTGAAATATTCCAACCATTCCTACTGCATGTGTAATATCTGGTCGAGTACCTGTCAAATAAAGCAAACTCCCAATCATGGATCTATAAGTGGGTTGGTGAACTGCTGCTGATTCATCATTTGCACTGAGGCTGCATCCTGTAACCATGGGTGTACATACTGGCTTTGACTCTTCCATGCCATACTTCTTCAAGATCTGCTTGAGGTATTTGGTTTGAGACAAGAAGATACCTCCTTCATTTTGTTGGATTTGCAATCCAAGAAAATATGTCAATTCTCCAAGAAGTGACATTTCGAATTCTTTCTGCATAACCAAGGCAAAGTTTTGACTCATAGTCTCTTCATTGCTGCCAAAAATAATATCATCTACATAAACAACAAGAATTAGCAATTTGTTATTTTCAACTTTTATATAGAGATTGCTATCTGCTGATCCTTTTGAAAAGCCTTGTTGGTGAAGATATTTGTCCAACCGATAGTACCAAGCCCTTGGAGCTTGTTTGAGTCCATAGAGAGCCTTTTTCAATCTGCATACAAGGTTTGGATCATTCCCAAGAATGAAGCCATCTGGCTGCTCAATATATACTTCTTCTTCTAAGTCTCCATTCAGGAAGGCTGATTTCACGTCCATTTGAAATACCTTGAAGTTTTGAAAACTTGAGAGAGCAAGGAACATTTGGATGGCCTCAAGTCTTGCCACAGGAGCAAAGGTCTCTTCAAAATCTATTCCTTCTTGCTGTGCATACCCTTTACAAACAAGTCTGGCCTTGTTTCTAATTACTTCTCCATTTTCATTTAATTTATTCTTGAAGACCCATTTTGTTCCTATTACATTCTTATCTTTTGGTCTAGGAACTAATTCCCAAGTGTTGTTCTTTTCGATTTGCTCAAGTTCTTCATCCATTGCTTTGACCCAACATTCATCTTTGCATGCCTCTTTCACATTTTGTGGTTCGGTGGAGGAGAGTAATGCCAAGTAGCTTGAAGCTTCTGCAAGTGTCCTTCTTGTTTGTACTCCTGCTTCTTTCTGCCCCACAATCTGAGTTTCTGGATGATTCTTTTGAACATATCTGGATGGAGTCTTCTCTTCTATTCTTGTCTGCTCCTCTGGTTCTTCTTGAGATTCTTCTTCTTCTTGAGGTTCTTCTTCTTCATCATTCCGCCTTTGAGAGTAGCCTTCATCTTCTTCAATGTCTTCATGATGAACTTGCCTAGGAATATATCCCTTCTCATCAAACACTACATCAATACTGTCAACAATTCTGCCAAGTCTTTTATTGTAGCACTTGTATGCTTTGCTATGTGGAGAATAACCAAGAAGAATGCCCTCATCTGCTCTTGGTTCAAGTTTGCCAAGTTGCTCATCAGTATTCTTAATATAACATTTGTTCCCAAAGATTTTGAAGTGCTTCACGGAAGGAGTTTTACCACTCCAAAGCTCATGAGGTGTTTGAGTGCTGTTTACTCGGACATTTGTTTTGTTAAGAATAATAACAGCAGCATGTGCAGCTTCACCCCAGAAGGTTGCAGGAGTACCTGATTCATCGAGCATAGCACGAGCCATTTGTTGGATAGTTCTGTTCATTCTTTCCACAACCCCATTTTGCTGAGGAGTTCTAGCTGTAGAGAATTCTCTTCTTATCCCATGTTCGTCACAGAAATCGAAAAATTCATTTGAGGTGAACTCCCCACCTCTGTCAGATCTGAGGCACTTAATTTTGTGTCCTGATTCATTTTCAACCAATGATTTGAAGGATTTGAATTTTTCGAATGCTTCATCTTTGTGCTTCATAAGCCCTAACCAAACAAACCTTGAGAAATCATCAATGAATAATATCAGATATTCTTCTCCTCGAGGTGTCCTTTTCCTAAATGGACCACATACATCTGTATGGACTAGCTCAAGAGGCAAGCTAGCTGATCCTTCCTTCTCTGGAAAGTTAGTTCTGGTTTGCTTTCCAAACTGACAAGATTTGCATATGGTGTTGTCTGGAATTTTAATATCTGGAAGATCGCGAACTGCCTGATATTTGCATGCTTTCCTTATTTGTGAGAAGCTTAGATGTCCCAACCTTCGATGCCATAACCAATGCTCTTCATCCTTGCTACGATAGCATTGTTTTTGTCCTTCTTCAAATATGTACAGATTATTTGGAGTTCTTTTGCCTTTGAGAACTGTTTTACCTGTATCAAGATCACGAACAAGACATCCATTCGATCTGAAAATAACCTCGGTTTTTTGATCACACATCTGGCTGACACTTAGTAGATTATGCTTCAATCCATCAACATACAAAACATTTCTAGCCTTGACCTTTTATTTCAAAGGAGCAATACCTTTTCCTTTTATAGTTGCAGGAGTATCATTTCCAAAAGAAACTTTCTTTCCCTTTTCTAAAGTAGAATAAGATTCAAGTTTTTCTTTATCACCTGTCATATGTTTCGAACATCCACTGTCAATGTACCATAGATTTTCCTGTCCTTCTGCATAAAATGCTATCCCACATCTTTCTGTTTGAGGTTCCTTTATTCTCCATGTTTTGGTGCTTGTGGCTTGTTCCTTTTTCTCCTGAAACCTGCTCCTGCATTCAGAATCTTCATGACCAAAATTATTGCAAATAGAACATTCAACTTCATTTTCAAGAACCGAAAAGTTGTTATAGGTCCTTTTTGTAATCCCTGTCATACTTCTTTGTTTTTGAGCTTCCCTAGTCATGATTGTTTTATATGCAACACATTGAGCTGCTTTGTGACCAAAGTTATGGCAAGAAAAGCATTGTCCATTGAAGAAGCTTCTGCGGTTATTGAATCTACCAGCCAACTGATTGTAATTTCTATTTTCATCTATTCTTGAACCAAATTGAGAAGATTTTACCTGTGGCTGGTTGTAGCTTTTGTTCACCCTTAAGATGGATTGTCCCTGATAGTTTCTGTTTGTAATTCGTCCCTGCTTTACCTGATTATCTTCATTGTTCTTCTGCTCATTTCTTCTTGCTGCATCAAGATAACTTTTTGAGGTGGATGCTTGAGAGGTTTCTCCATTATAGCCCAAACTTGTCTTGTTTAGAGGAGACCGCTGCACATTGATAATCTCATCCAAAGTTTCAGATCCTTTGACAAACTTAAGATTAATAGCTTTTGTTTTCTCAATTTCTTTTCTGAGACCAACAATTTCACCTTCTAGTTTTTCAAGATGTTTTTCCTTTTCATCAATTTGAAATTGCAAAGTATCAATGATCAAATTCTTTTCTTCTATGCATCTCTTGAGTCTAGTAATTTCATCATAGAGATTATCCACATCTACAGCATCCTCATAATCATCATCTTCAAATGCCATTAACAGCTTATATTTATTACCTTGTTCATCTTCATCACTGTTTGATAAGCCATCACTATCTTCATGGGTGTAGTAGCTTTTCTTATTTGCACTTTGTTTCTTGTTCCATCTAGCAGGTTCTTTTCCTTTATCCTTATAAGGACATTTTGCAGCATAATGACCTACTCTTCCACAAGCAAAGCATTTGAAAGGTAGCTTACCTCTGAACCTTCCAGAACCCCTTTGAAGATTTCTGACAAAATTTGATTCTTCTTCCTCTTCTTCTGGAACATGGCTTGCTTCATAGTAATCTTCTTTTCCTGATGCCTTAAAAGCAGCTTCCCTTCTGTCTGATGGACCTCCCTTTCTCATTTCATAAGCAGTTAGAATTCCATGTAGCTGAGACATAGTGAGAACACGGAGATTTTCTTTTTCTTCTATTGCAGATACTTTAGATTCAAACTTGGGGGATAATGATCTTAGAATCTTTTGAACTACTATAGTCTCTTTTATTTCTTCACCCAAATTTTTCATACAATTAACAATCTCATCTACCCGAAGAAAATAATTAGCCACACTTTCATCATTATACATCTTGAGAGTCTCATATTGAATCCTGAGAGTTTGAAGTTTAGCTTGTTTTACCTGTTCATCTCCTTCATAGCTAGTGATCATTTTGTCCCATATCTCTTTTGCTGATTTGAAGTGCATGACCTTCATGAATTCTGTTTGGGATATACTTCCTAATAGAGTACTGACTGCTTTTGCATTTGTTTCGTACTGCTTTTTCTCAGCTGGATCTGTAGGAGTAGCTGAAGGAAAAGCATAGCCTATTTCTACAATGTTCCAAACTTCTGTACCAAGAGATTGAAGATATGCAGTAACTCTTACCTTCCAATAATTGAAATTTGTCCCATCAAAAATCGGTGGCCTGATTGATGCTTCTTTCTCGTAGTTGCTCATGATGAATGATCTACGTTCAAGCGATCAAGCTTCTCTGAAGGACCCGCTCTGATACCAATTGTTGGAAATAATACTGAGAGGGGGGGTGAATCAGTATTATCAGATCAATCAAACTTTTTCAATGCTCAGAAACATATACGCTACTTCAGTTAAGTGAACCAGCGTGTACACGCTACTGCGACTAAATAAAACAGCGTATAAGAAGAAAGCTTATAATTTAGTTAGATTAATCTTTAGTTAAGTGCATCAGGACATTATTCACCACATTAACAGTAAAGAGGTGCAGTATAACAGAACAGATCAAAAGCCACACACATGAACACCACGATATAAGGTGGAAACCCAATGTGGGTGAAAACCACCTGCTGCAAGTCGTCTCTATCTTTCTTTAATATAAAACTTCAGTTTACAATCTTTTTGTACTGGTGCAGCCTTATACCAGTACGCAGGCTACAACCTTCTCTCGTTCTCCAAACTTCCTTGGAAGGGAGCTCCAACCCCCTTTTGCTCTTGTAATAGCTAAGATACTAGTACGTAGGTGCTGGCCTACAATCTTCTTTCCTTCAGGTACCACTTTTCATACATTTTCAGACTGGATATTCCTGAAGCACAACATTACAATCTGAAGACTACAATTCATTCACCTTTCACAACAGATCATTGAAGCATAAAACAACCAAACTGAACCACTGAACCCTGTCAATCACCAGTTACCAGAGCACAGAGCAGACTACAGAACTCTGCAATAACAGTCAGACCCAACTGTAGACCCAAAATCAAGCTTCAAAAGATATACGCTACTTCAATGAGCAAAACCCGCGTATACACGCGCTTTTACCGAAGCCAACCTGCGTACAGATCTAAAAATAAACTCTCTCAATTTGCAGCTGTACCAGACATCAGTTAGACCCATAACTTAACATTGCGACAGTATGCAGATCTAGAAATACGCATAATCAACCATATCATGATAGTGCATTTCAAACCATTAGATCCCAATCTATCCTTAGATCTAGTCTTCCATCAACCGATGTGATCTCTCCTTGGCTTAGATCAAGCAACCCAGAACCTGCATGTCAGATCTCTTTCTTTTTCAGATATTCAAGCCTTCTCAAAAGATGATTTTGCCTAATGATATTCTTCTCCTTATATAGCCTTATGCCTTGCTCAATACCAAGAGCCAAAACCATAGAAATCCAAAACCATCAACTTCAAAACTAGAGATCTACACGACTGTCGAGGTACTTTGGTCCAAAGACATGGGCACAAGTACCGAGGACTAACTACCATGGACCAAAAGGAAACTTCCCGACATATACGCATTGTTCTGTTCATGTATCTGCGTGTATACGCGACTTATTATATAGCTCTCCTGCATATACGCGACTTAGTATGCATATCACCAGCGTGTATACGCAACTTGGACTTAATTAACCTGCGTATATGAGATTTCTTCTTCATTCTGTAGACTGAACGGAGATCTGTCATCAAAGAGAGTTGCCATCAAGGACAACACCTGTATCATAGCGCCATACCTGAGCCAAAATGCCAACACTAATGGCCTGATGGAATTTGTTAATGCCCAAAACCAATGAATTAAGGCCCAATTATTTATTTTATATCCCATAGGGTGGACAAGGGGTCCTAAACCACCATAAATTCCTTAGATTGGGAAATTTCTACTGATGATTGATATATGGAATCACTTTGACAATTGTTGTACCTTAGGTGAGTATGTTTAGGAATAAGAGACAAGAAATTAAGTCCTAGAAATTTCTAATAAGTATCATGGACCATGTAAGGATCCTTAGAGAATCATTAAAATCCTTAGGAAATGAGAAGACCATTAAGCAAGGAAAATATTAGGAGATAATTTCACGAGGGATTTAGTGGGGGAGAAATACCATAGCACGTGCGTTCATATTTGGGGATATATATTGAGGAAAAAAAAACATAATATATTGAGCATATAATAGGGGGTAAAGGATATTTATATTGGAAGGTATAAAATGGAGCTCAAAGTTAATGAAAAAATATAAAGGGGTATGAAAATGTTAATTAAAAAATGGATACCTACAATATCTAGTGAAAGTAGGGGTTTTTTAAATTGGGGGGTTGTATTGGGTTCGTATTGGTAGGGGGTTAAATAATGTGACTTTTAGAAGTATTTTCCAATATGTAGCCAAATTAAGGGTATTGTTTATTATTCCAAAAACACACATGATATTTCATAGGTTAATTGAGTGAAGCCCCTGTGGATAATTCTCACCTATAAGCTAATTGTCCATGTTTTGTTTCCAAAAAATGATTCACCAATTTCATTTTATTTGCCCAAAATTTATAGCATAAAAGTATTTTGCTTTGAAAATTGTCAAAATTTTCTAGAAACTATATAGAATACTTAGAAATTTTAACATTTATACAAATATATCACGAAACATTCTATGGCTGGAATTTTAAGAATTAGTAACATTTTTCAAGGTTTCTACAATTTAAAAGATCTAGGATCCTTATAATTTCCCATGCCCTTAAGAGGTCATTCATGATGTTTTGAGACATTTTTAATGTTTGTGGATGTTTATAAGCCACGTTTAGGTCATGGGGGCTTAAATTGTTTCCCAATAGCTTATCTCATTCATTCATAAAAGGGGTTTTTTAATTATGAAAAATAAAGTCAACATATTGTACATATTGCGAGGGATTGGGAGTATGGCATGAGTATGGTGTGGTTTTTATATATTGAGCGGTATAAAAGGAGGTATCTAGTAAAAATAAGGGGAATTTTTATTAGAAATATGTATTGGGAGGATGTTCAAAAAAATAATTTTTGGAGATATTTACCAATATTTATTAAAATTAGGGGTGTTCTTTAATATGCCACAAACATATGTGCTATGCATAGGTTCACTACGTGAAAGCCCCATGATTTAGTGCCTAAGGTGTGTTTTCCTCTTGCAACGATTTTGAGGCCCTCAACAACCATAATTAGTGCTCAAAACATCCAAATGATGCCAAAATCCCCACTTAGAAACCAAGCATATCATCAAGAGTTCCTATGTGTTACTTCAATGCATCTATGTACTTACTACTAATATACTAGCATGTTTCTATTATCACCCCATACTACTATAATCTAAAGGAATCAATCACAACAAAATTTATATTTTGAATTTCTCAGCAACCTCATTAGAGATCCCTATTGTCCACACTAATATCTTCGCTTAAGGTCTTCAAAATCATGAGTACAAATTATACTTAAGGTTTGACCAAAAATTTCATTTCAACACCTATTTCATGCTTTGGATACCAAACTAATTGTACATGTATTATAATTACTCTTCACATTTACTCATCAAATATAACACTTATGTATCTATATACAAGAGTCTTGTTGAAATGGTTATGGGATATATTTGGGTATAGTGAATAACAATTGTCATTATCCTAAGAGCCAAGAAATGAGGACGTCAAGATTGAAGAGCAACGTAGTTATAAATGTAGATATGTATTTCTTGGATTAGACATTTAGTTGTGTAAGTAGGGCCAGCAAAGTCAAACCCCACGTCTACACATAACAAATTTTAATTGTAATGAATTACTTATATTAATTACACTGATGTTAATCAAATATTTGTATGTAAATAATCTAGATTGTGGATTGGGTGTAGATTATGCATTGGGTATTATTGCCTCATAATCCAACAGGCCTTGTGAGAGGCCTCATAAAGCAAGAGCCAAACTAACACATAACAATGAGGAGACTTCCACTCTCACCTTAGCACTCCATCTCTTGCTCCTTATTGAAATTTCATCACATAGGAGGCTTCCTGGTATATATCACCTAAAAGGTACTCTATGTCAATATCCTTAAGGTGATGTAAGAGAAAGATTAGTCAACCTACTTCTTACTTTGATTATGGTACAATTATTTATGCTATGGAACAATATACCATCAAATATGCCTTGAAAAGGATACTTGAGGCCCAAGGTTTCAAGATATGATTCAATAAGAGGGCATACAACCACACAAGTATGAGGAAAATATTTATTTTAAGGGAATGAAAACAATATGGAATGCTAAACCCTAAAGAAGCCCTAAGTCGAATCCTATTTGAAAAAATAGGGTTTTATGAGGCCCTAAATTTGCTAGAGTTGATGATGTCTGCCCTAATGAGGTAATTTTCACCAATGAAAATGCTAGATATTGAGGTTGTAAGGTAAAACAAGGTGGAAAGATGCCAAATTAGCCCCAACATTTTAATAGTTGAAGCCTTATTTGAATTCAACCCTAGTGCTAACCCTTGTGGATTTCCTAGAAGCGGCGAAAAAGTGAAAAAGAGGAAAAAGTTAAATGTTTTGAAGAGTTTTGATCGGAAATTGGATCCTAGTGGCTTTTCCCTACTTGGGTGATAAAGTATTGGGAACTTAAACCACAGCGATATCAAATTTTTGCATGGAGAAAGGGAGAAAAACCTATATTTGACTTTCTAACCTTAGTTAGCTTCTTATGAGGGGTGAAATTAAGTAGAAAAAGGCTCACTAGGAGATTTTGTAGGGAGTTCAAGGAAAATATATTAAACATGCAACAATTTACCAAGAATTTCCAATAAAAGTTTCTATTTAGACAAGGAAGAAGTAGAGATCCTAGAAATATTTCATTATATGTAAAATCGTAAAAGATACGTAGTAAATACTACCAAATTATTCGCGAACATGCCTTCTTTCAATCCCAAAAAGATGTCTCTAATACAAAAACTAGTCTCAAATAGAAAAAACCCATATAAGATCATATTTCCTCAAGTAGAAAAGTATAATAGGTGATGTTGAGCTCTCTTAGAGAGGCCTAAATCCACAAGTGCGATGATGATAAATGAAAAGAAGTGATACTCCTTTAATAGAAGGTCTATCACCTCTAGTAATCCATTAAAATCACCTTGTCAAAGAAAATTTCAGCCTAAAAGTGCCCACGAAATTTTCATGTACATAATACGTAAACCAATCAAAATCCTTTAAATTTAAAAAGAGGTACATGTAAATATTTTGGAAGGAAAAAAAAAATGGTATTTTTGGCTCATCTCCTTGCCATTTTACTCAAATTTCAAGTGTAGGCAATTGTTATATGTGGAATTAAATTCCACATTCAATGAGTACCCATTATGCATACTTCTCAGAAGACCCACATTGATAAAAATTGTATCTTCAAATTTTATGAATTTGGGTCTTCTTAGAAGTATGCATAATGGGTACTCGTTGGACACATTTTTTTTAAGTATCTTCATTTTTTATGAATGCAGGTCTTCTCAGAAGTATGCATAATGGGTGCTCGTTGGATGTGGAATTTAATTTTGCAAGAAACAAGTGTCTACACTTTAAATTTGAGTAAACCTACAAAGATATATGCCAAAAAAATACAATTAATAAAAAAATAGTTTTATGCTTTTCTGTCCAAAATTCATAACTCTTATTTTATTATTTTTTCGTAGAAGGCCACTTTTAGGCTGAAATTTCCTATAATGAAAACAATTTTAGTTTCGAGTAGACACAAAGTAAATGGGTTAGAATCCATGCCAAAAAGATCAAAAAATAAAATATGCCAATAAATTCCCCCACATGTGAGTTGTAAGAACTTAATAAGCATGACATCTTGCCCTTTTAGGGCCCAAAATGCTCCATAAGTACACTCTAACGGTTGGATGAGTCTACAAGAATCATGATCAATCTCAATTTCAAGAAGGGTCCTTAAATCAAGCCTCAAAGCATCTCCATGGTCCAAAATATAGCTTTGGGTGCCCTGCTTTATTTATATGGATGCCATGCAAGAATTGTGGTGTACTCTCTCTCCAATGTTGGGGCTCCATCAGATGCAACAATCCCTCCTCAATCATCATGGGGGATAATCATTCTCATCTAGGATTTGGATCAAGACATTCCCACCAAGTAGTGTTAAGGCCAACCTAGGGACATGCTAGGTCCATTGGTGCATCATCAAGAATCCTTAATGCTATGAAAGGTAAGCTCAACATTCTGGCAATTATGGGTGGTCTAGGGTGTCCCTCAACATGGAAGATCATCTATGTTCCCAATGTTATGCTAAATAAGGGAAATATTGCATCATGAAGGTCATCATGCTCTCTAGAAATGTAGCATGGCATGGGCATCACGTGGAGTAAGAGTGGCATTAGAGAAAATTTCAGCCTAAAAGTTCCCATGAAAATTTCAGGTAATTTCCATGTCATAATATGTAAAACAATCAAAATCCTTTAAATTTAAAAAGAAGTACATGTAAATATTTTGGAGAGAAAATAAGAAAAAAAATAATTTTTTAATTGTATTTTTGGCTTATCTCCTTACATGTTTTCTTAAATTTCAAGTGTTGACACTTGTTGGACACAGAATTAAATTCCACATCCAACGGTTACCCATTATGCATACTTTTGAGAAGACCCACATTAATAAAAGCTAAATATACATTAAAAATTTTGTTCAACACATTTCTTTAATGTATCTAAAATTTTTATCAATGTGGGTCTTCTCAAAAGTATTCATAATGGGTACTAGTTGGATGTGGAATTTAGTTTCGCATCCAATGAGTGTCTAAACTTGAAATTTGAGTAAACATGTAAGGAGATAAGCCAAAAATACAATTAAAAAAGGTAGTTTTCTTCTTTTCCCTCCAAAATTCATAACTCTTATTTATTATTTAATTATTTTTCCTTATGAGGCCAGTTTTAGGATGAAATTTCCTCTAAATGAATAGTGTGCATTTAAGGCCGCAGTTGATCTAGAAAAACCATCTCAAACTCTAGTGAAAGTAGTCATTCGTTAGATACAATAATCATGAATGCATCTAAGTGGACCGTAATCAAATGTTAAGGGCATAATAATACTTCAAACATGGATAACCTTCAAATATCTAACTAGATCATGTCATGTAAAATGGTTCCATACCATTATGGGGGTGGCTAGGTAATCAACCCTATTAGGTGCTTCTAGCCCTTGGGGACATGCACTATGGAATTTTCGAGGTCAACCCTTTAATTAATAGGTATTTGTGAGAATAGGTGGAAATGAAAGAGAAATACTTCATGGCCAAGTCTCATGGTTAGGGGACTAACTAATGAGAGTCCATATCTTAAGTGTATAGATGTAATGGAGGTAGAAATCATGGATGTATGAGTTACCTCTTTCCTTTGCCTACTTTTTCCACCCCTCTAGTGCACCTTTTACTTCCTTTTCATAATGATTCTATGGTGCATAGTTCAAGGATCAAAGATTGCCCTTTATGATATAATATTTATTTAACTCATTAAGATGATTTTTTTTCACGTTCATCAAGTTTCAATCATGCAAGGATCACTTATGATGATATGGAGCATGATGTTCTCAGGGACAAAATGATGGTTTATTAAGGGGGTAGAGGTCACGCTATGATTTTTCCTATGTGTTATCTTTTTTCCTAGAAATTTGTTGCATTTTAAGTTTTCTTTTTCACTTGTTGTGGCCATATTATGATTTTTCATTAATTTAGTTGCATAAACCTCTAGGGAAAAGTTTTTTGTCCTTACCAAATGAAGTGGATATGCGAGTTCCAAATCCAAATGAACCAATGGTCTAATGAAAATTAACTCGAAGGATGGAGGTGGTATAAGGGAATGATGATGGATCGAAAATTTTAAATATGGAAAGGGTAATGGACACACTACTTCAATCCATTTTTTCCAAGTAGTGTCCCTCTTAAAACCCTAAGGCCTCATAGGAGGTCCCACTAGACTATGGAAAAATACTAACCACCCTAGTAAGGTAAGGGAACAAGTTTAAAATCAATATCAGACAATCATCTAGATCACCCCATTATCCAGGTTAAAATGCCCAAAACATTAAGTAAAAGCACTCAAGAGCAAAATGGTTAAATTACTTATCAAGTGGTAGTCCACCTTTATTCAAGAGGAATTTCAGATGGTGAGAGGTGCATGACTAATGTACATGGAAAAGGAATGTGGCATATCATCATCACAAAGTAATGTGTGGGGTTGATTGTTGGCTAGCTATTTAAGATAAGGGAAAAAAAATTCTTCTATAGGGTCAGCCATTTTGGTGGGTAACATTTAGCTCCAACACAAGGACATGTGCTCACGATAGAGTGCATGATCCATATTCTCAAACGAGTAGTTCATGAGAACCCCAACAATCCTTGGGATTGGGCTTGCAGATAAATTACGTACACACTTAAATCAACTTATTTTCTAGCATGTGTACAGGGTGACAATCATTACCCTAGCATTTATATCATATATTAAATCCATACTAAAAATAAAAACGAACTAAATGCAATCTAATATAGAATTCCACACAACAACATTATAAATGCAATAAGTAGGATTATCACACGATATGAAACACATAAATTCAATGCAACTACTTATCTAAAATACATTAGGTTCCATTGAACAAAGTAAGGTGGTTGCCTCCTAATGAGGAAGGTAGGAGTTCAAGGTCAAGTTTAACAATGAAAATATATCCAACTCCTACCTCTCCTTTGCCCCTAAATGGAATGGGATTTTTATTGACAAGGACAAACTCAGCTACTTGAAAATATTTACCTTGACTTTGAAGCTGTTGCTTGTTCTTTTTTTGGAATGTTGTCCTTTTTGTTTTGTTTACATGTGTTTTTTTAACTTGGAAAACATTTTCGAAAGTTCCAACTTATTTTAATTTTCATGGCCCTTTGGCTCAAAGTGATTTTGTTTGATATGTAAGTCTTTTTGATTCATGTTACCTTTGGGTTCTCTAGCAGGTTGAGGGAATGAAAAAGATTTTGTGTCTTCCACGTGCTCAAGCATGTGTGGCTCTTTATAAAGGATGATGGCACTCCATCTATAATATGTATAGTAGCATATGATAAATACATTTATAGATTTCCTCCAATGGAAGCACACCATTTCGTAGATAAGAGTCTCCCCCAATCATCAAGCACATCTATCATTACAATATCCATCAGCACTGAAATAACTATTTTTGAAACCATGGACATTTTAACACCCTATATAAGACCACAGACTGGTATAAAATTTGAGTGAAACCCACACACATTCTTATATGGTCTTGTTATTTCGATTTCTAATTGGTTCACAACTCTTAATAGCATTACATTGATAAAGGAACTGAATTCAATCATACATTTATGCCAAATAAAATTGTTTATCACTAGGGACAATAAGAAAGGTGTGTGCCCTCCATTTTTTCTATAAATATACATATTTTGGAGAATCACTAAATAGTTTTCATGCTCCTTTGCAAGGTTGAATGGTTTCTTGACTTTCCCTCTTTGTGGTTAGAGTTTAATTAATTCCAAAAGAGGAACTTGCACATATATCTTAGCTAAGACACTCCCTAATTCAACACCCAAAGACATATTAGGATTTTGTCTAGTGAATTTTGGGATGTTCTTAGAAGATGGGGGTGGCCTAACACTCTTTTTAAGGGCAGTGTTAGTACTAGAGTTTTCTTGGTTTTAATAATTACTTCTTCTATAGTGTAATACCTTAAATATACCTTCCTCAACAACCATGATTGGCTCATATCAATCACTAGTGAATTATTTAATGTATTCTTCATGTTGTTTTTGAAAGAAAGATTCTCCAAGAAAAATATTGAATGGAGCATTGTTCATTGACAATATTTATATGCTCTGGAGCTTCCTCCTCTTCCACTTGATTATAAGGACACTCCTCCAAGGTGTGAAACTCACTACATGTTCAACACCAAGAACACCCTTCTTTGCAAACCATTTTGGTTGGAGCAAGAGTGTTTAAACACCTTGTTGTGAAGCATGACCTCTAACAATTGAATTCTTAATAGGGGGTTTATCTTTGTTTAACTATGACATAGGAGGATATTTTTTTTCAGTCTCCCCTTTCCAAAATTGATAGCTTATTCATCCTAGCTCAGTAGAAACTTTATTGATTTTTTTGGAAAATCCTTATAAGGCAGGGCCTATCTAGGCACTAGGATTAGCCTTTTGTTCAATTCTAGCCTTGGATAATCAAGTAATAAGATTTTGGATGAATTAATATTTTCCTCTATTTTAATAGCCTATATTCTAGCCTCATCCAAAGATATGGGATTCTTGTCTCTTAAAGCATATTACATATGTCCAGGAAAATATCTAGTGTATCTATCAAGGATAGTCTCATAAATTGGCTTGTATATATTAAGAACCTCATTTACTATATTATCAAACTTTTCTGTAAACTCTCTAACATTTTCATTATTAGGTTTCTTGGCCTCCTAAAACATGTCATGAAACATAATTCCTTCTTTGACCATGGCCCATCTTTTGTCAAAATCTTGTTGAAAGGTATCCCTTTTTGTAAGAATTTCTTTGGGTAAATTAAGGTACCAATCCCTAGCATTTCCTTCTAAGGTCATGGAAAATATCATCATAACCAGATATTAATCTTGGAATAATCTAGCACTTATATCCCAATAGAACATGCATATGTTTTTCAACAGTAATTACATTAATACCATCAAATTTGGGTAGCCATTCCTCATATTTCTTAAGTAATGGATAGGGAGCATCATAGAACTTACTCACATCAAGTGGTTTGAATGTAGAAATGAACCACGGGTTTTTCATGGTGCTATATGTAGATGTATCCATAAATAGAAATGTAACCATGAGAGTATTTTAAACTAGAGTAGGTGTAGTGACCTTACTAGCTATCTTACGAATAGTTATTTTATTTCTTGGAACAATGGTATTGTCAAAAAAGCTACTAGGAGTATTCGTAAGAGAAAATATGTAGTCATCTGAATATTATTCTCTTCAAAATTTAATGAAGACTGTTTATTAGAAAATGAGGAGGTTGACTCAAATCCTCCCTAGTAATGGAGCC
Source organism: Pinus tabuliformis (assembly GCA_031772625.1). NCBI lineage: Eukaryota > Viridiplantae > Streptophyta > Pinopsida > Pinales > Pinaceae > Pinus > Pinus tabuliformis. The sequence continues at coordinate 1,152,760,296 of CM062805.1, read as the reverse complement.
ATAAATGTTCCCTCAAAATCTAGTAGGCCTTGTGAGATGATTCATGAGGCAAGAACTAGACTAAGACCCAATAGCAAGGTGTCTACCACTATCACCTTAACACTCCACCTATTTCTATTTAGTGTAATTTCACCACATAGGATGCTTCCCAGTATATATCACCTAAATGTACTCTAAGTCCATAGGATCAAGGTGATGTAAGAGAAATGGTCAAGGTACTTCTCACTTGGATTAGGGAAAAATTATTAATACTAAGGAATAATGTACCATGAGGTAAGCCTCGAAAGAATACTTGAGGCATAGGGTTTCAAGATATGATTCTGTAAGAGAACATCCAAGCGTACATATAAGGAAAATGTTTACTTTAAGGGAATGTTCAACAATATAGAATGGTAAACCTTCAAAAAGCCTTATGTTGAAGCCTCTTCACAAAAATAAGGTTTTATGATGTCTTAAATTGCCCAATATTGATGATGTCAGCCAAAATGAGGCAATTTTCAGTAATGAAAATAATAGATTTCGAGTTGGTATGGTAAAACAAGGTGAAAATATGTCAAATTAGCCCCAACGTTTTAATATCTCAATTCCTAGTTGAATTTGGCCCTTATCTTATGGAAAAACCCCATCCACCCAATAGGACATCCTAAGTGTAGATGAAAGTATTACTATCTTCGACCTAACCTCCAAAGTCCTATCATGGAAATGGGGTCTTCAAATTTTGTCTTTTTTCAAACTCATTTAAACTTAAAATAGAAATATTCATTACATCTGACTCATCAAGAGATTTTTGATGATATAAAAAGTTATCGAAAATTAACTCCTAGATTAAAATATATGGCCATTTAAAATTGGTTCATTTAACTCCTATCATGCTAGCATTATTCTATTATGTGACCACTCATGTGGACCCCATGTGGTGCTCGTGTGGAATCCCTACATCCATAATTGGAGGTCCATGTATGTTATAGATCCATTTGGGCACATAAATCCCATCATCCAGATCAATGTCTTAGGGCTCATAAAACCCTAATTTCAGTTGCTACATGCCCTAAACAAGTCACCCCTTTGAACACCTTCTTCCCAGACAGTTTCATGACTTGAAGACATCTAGAAATGGTCTCTAGAGGGACTAGCACAGGTAGGCGCATGTAAGGGTGCGCTGCAGAGCAGTTAAGTCCATGCCAGGGTGCTTCGCAGAGCACTTAGGCTTCCTTTCACCTACGCTAGGCGAGTTTGAGCAAAATTCGCATAGGGTTTGGGGAATATTCTTATCTTTTGGAGTCATATAGAAGGTTCCCTCACTTATCAACTCCTATGAGCTCGAAAATGGATGAGGAATGAGTTAATATGAATCGTATCCTCTCATCCCTTCCTCCATGGAACTAATTCTAAGTATGGAAGGCCATTCAATGCCACCATTTATGACAAAACCTCCTTCATCTCCCTATAAATTGACCACTCATCTAAGTGATCAGGGGTTGGATTAGGTTGAATTGTAAGGAGATAATGTTGCTATGAGAATTGGCTTTGAAGCAAGTATTGTAATGCTACAAGATTGTCATGCTTTTTGATGTGATGTGGATGGGATCCAAGCTGGAGGAATGACTTTGAATCAGACACAATGGTTGTAATTACTTATTCTATTCAATAAAGTATTTGAACCTTTCTCTCATATGTTTGTATCGTCTTATAAGGCTTATATGTGTTAAATGTATCTGATTCCATTCACTTATATTCAATAGATCTTTTTCTTTGATCGATTCTTTGATTTATGTTGTGTTTACAGGTACTTCTCAAGCGTATTAAGTATGGGAAAGAGTGATAGGATCAATACAAAGGAGATGAGAGGAAAGTGGAACTACAAGTAGGTCTTCTCATCTTATCTATTTCTTATAGGAAAAGACTAAAATACTTTAAACTGTTGTTCTAGATATGACTACTTATCTAGGGAATTAGTATTTATCCGTAGATACCAAATTCTCCAAAACAAATTGGCGACTCCACTGGGGAAGATCCTCTTTTCTAGTAGCTTCTCCACCTCCTAGAACATCCTTGCAAAACCTACTTGTGTTCATTGATTGTATTTCATCTCTTTCGCATCGAAAATTTGGTCAAAATTGTGTCAAATTGCCTTTTGAAATTACTCACTATCACTAGCGCAAGCTTGTGAGGGACACAGTGCACTGCAGAGCACCCCTGGCTTAGGGATAGTGCTCTGAAGTGCATTGTCTCCGATTCAGGGCTGCGCTGATCCTCCTAGGGTTAGTTTCCCACCTTTGGAATGTGTTTTTTGCCAACTTTTCTCTTTTTTTTTGTTTTTTGATTTATCAGTGAATGTTATGTCTCGGAGAACAAGTTTCTATCTCCTTCTCTAGCCCTATTTTGACTTGATTGATTAATGTTTCTTAAATGTTTTATTTATCATTATTTGGTCTACAGTAAAAGTTAGAATATAGTTGATTAATGTTTGTTCGAAAGAAAGTGTCATAAAGTCTTCTTTTCCTTCGAAACAGAACTGTCGTCAAAGTCTTCGTTCTTATTAAAGATTGATTGATTGTATGTGCATATATTTCCTTTTTTTCATATTCACATCAAGGATATAGAAAAGAAATACATGCATGTTGCATTAAAAACGTTTGTGTGTGCCCATAGGAATAGTGTAGGGAAATTACATTAGATTGTGCTCTTTACTCTTTGATCGAAAGAAATCTAATTTCTCTATCCCTAAGTAGCTAGGATTTTCATTGTTAAATTGAATTGAAAGAATGCTTATCATGATAGTTGCATTCCTAGGAATTTCAGAATACATCACATGGTGAACTTGAAAGGAAAATTCCTAAGCAAGATCAACTTAAAATTAACATCAATTTACCTAATGGGGCATTGTCATTAACGAAAAACATTTAGTGGTTCTAGGCTAGAGATGTGTTCCGACATTGTAAAAAAAAGCAATTGTCGCTAAATTGTTTGCAATACATCCCGAGTGTGATACCTCATTCCATGTACATGAGTATATCGTAGCTCATCCACGTACCTTCGGGTATATAGGGTCGTGTTACAGTACGTAAAGTATATGGGAATGCTCTCACTGTGTAGTTTTGCACTAGATAGCGCTTATATGGACTGGGCCTCCACGTACCTTTAGGTATATATGGGAGGACAAAACTAGGTTTATATCCATCCTTATGTAACCGAGTCAGCCGCCTTGTACACTATGATACACCGAACACAACATTCAGGGATATTTCCTCCCCATACTTCTTGGTTCGCCAGGAGGTATTCTGCAGTTCACAGTTGCTTGGTAAACCTTTTGCCTAGCTTACCCCTTTTTGTTTATTTCTTTCTTGATAATAAAATTAATCAGCAATCGTAGAGGAACATCAACCCTTACCCCGTCGTTCGCAAAGAATAGTGAGTAAACCGCCTTTGCTGCCTAAAGCTACATCTATTCAGTCAAAGCAGTCTTGCTTAACTGAGTCAAGTACATCAAGAACTCCTAGTTCTTCATCTGAATTACCCGAATCATCTATTTTGGTAAGTCCCGAGACTCTAGCTACTCCAACCATTTTTGGTACATTTGTTTCTAAAGAAGAAGTTTCACAATTACTTGAGGACATTAGTATTGATCCTAACGAAACAGTAATTGAAGTTGTTCAACAACAAGTTGATCCTCAGCTTGAAGTTGCTCAACAAGAAATTACTTCTGAACTTATATCAGTTCAACCAAAAGTTAATCCAGAACCTATCACAGTTCAAATAAAAGTTACATCTGAACCTGAAGTTGTTAAAGAACCTGTTTCCGATATTGTTGTTCTTTTACTCGAACATCTGGACTTCGAGTTTGAACATTTAGAAGTTGTTACTTTACTGGTGTTGAGCTATGGAAAAGGTATGAATTTGACATTTATTTCCTTGTATTTTTCCTTAATCATATCTCCTTTATATTCTAAGATGGTAATATATCAAAGAATTATAGTGAAAACTAAGGAGTTATTGATTATTGAAAATTAGTTAATTATTGTCTTTTTCCATGCAGGAAATAGAAGAAATGGAAAACTGCCATTCTGGAGGAAAAGACAAAATAGAGTAACTGTTGTTCCTTCACCAGGAAGCTGTATCAAGACAAGTAGATCAAGATGGAGTGCACAGTTAAGGATAAGAACGGAAAATACCACAGCATCAATGCAAAAAGACAACGAGTTGACTGAAGTTAGAAGATTGAGCGGATCCCTTAGGATTTATTGATCCTGAGGGATCGTTGTTTCAAAATCTATCTGTTATTTCTTGTTTTATCCGCCTAGCCATTATAAAAGGGACAACACTTGTAAAGATTGGGGAGGCAAAATCGATCATGCATTATCATTATTCAGAACTTACTGTTGTATTTTCACTTTGATCATCGACTCTCATTGATTAAAATAGAGTATGATTTCCTGTAACATTTTCACATATGATTAATACATAAGTTGGTTGTTGTTCCATTCTTTTATACTGAAGTAGTCCGGCGGTGCTTCACTAGCGGCTAAGGGCCCGACCCTGGTGGATCCACTTGCTATTCTGTACCATTACTTTACAATCACAGTCGTGTGATGGTTTGGTTTGATTTTCGTTTATTTGAATCGCATTGCTTTACTGTTCCTTGTTTCAAGAATTTATGAATTGTTTTATTGTATATGTTGTAACTGAATCACGTTGCCATTCCATTTCATCATAATAAGATTATTACTCTCTGCAAACTATATTGTTATGTTGTTCATTTCAATTATAAAGCTTCGTTGTTCATTCCAGTAAACTGACTTTGTTGTTCATTACAGATTGCTGTTCATTTCTACTAAATAGCATTGTTGTTCATTTCCTTTCTGCAAGTATTTGGTTTTGCCTTTTAGCGTTGTTACAGTTAGCATATTTATTCCATTTCTATTAGCAACATTGTTGATTTAATTTCTTGCTATTTCCAATCAGTCGTTTTAGTGTGGAGTGTAAGATCAACAACTGTAAAGGACATTGGCTATTACTGTCAGAGTTCTCATATTGAGGATCTTGTTTATGTTTGATTTTATTTACATTAGTTGATAAAGGAAAGAGTTATTGCTACTACATCCTTGATAGATAATTGTTGTTAATTTCCAGAGTGAATGATTTAGTTTCAGAGCACTGAGTTTCTTTTAATTGCAAGTAGGTTTTATTTCAAGCATCCATTTACTCTTATATTTGGAAGCACTGTACTACAAATTGGAAACATTACTCTTGGATTAAATTTCTGCCACATACTGTGTACACTCTTGAAATAAAAAAATCCTACCTGGATTAATAATTAATGTAGGATAAATAGGAGTTAAAAAGGCACTTTTTATACCTCAACATTTTGGCGCCATTGCCACGGAGAGTGTAACCATTTTTTCTTTCAGAGAGTAGTATGCATCTAATGAGTTCCTGCTAGGAGAGAATTGGGTATTAACAACAGAAGGTAAGAACCTGCGTACAGAGCATGTAAAAGCCATGCTCCCCTGTCTGCTTTCCAGCAGATTTGTTAATTTTTTGGGTAGAAATAAACATTTGAGTTGTGTGTATGACTAAGAAGAAAAAACCTGAAAATAATCCAAAAACCATTACCCAAACCTAACAAAGCTAAGGGACCGGTGACCCTTGGTCGATCAATCTTCATAGACGATATCATTAAGCAAGCCAAATCTCAGTCATCAATGGCCCTAGAAAAGTTGCTTCTAGACAACCTACTCGCTCCCTTTGGGCCATAGGCTCACCATCTATAGCCTTTGCTAAGGTAGACAACAAAATAGAAGAGACTGAGAAAGATTTTCAAGAAATTGAGAATTCTCGCCCAATTTCTTTACAAGAAAGGAATTCTAGTAATCTCCACAAAGGAGGAGGAGAAATAGGGGAAACAAAAGAACCAAGATCCCATCTTGAAATAGTTCAAACACTCAACAACCTAGATAAGGGGAGTGCTATCAAGATCATCCAAAACAAAGCTGAAGAACTTGAAGAGCCAAGATCCCCCCAGATAGTGGTTCAGCAAGGAACACTCATCATCCCAGACCAAGGAAGTGTTGTTAAGCTCATTCCTACTCCTTCTAGTCATCCTAGGAATAACTCCCTAGAAATCCTAGAAGGGTATTGGCACATATTTGATCAAATGGCCCAGACCCAGTAAACACCTCAAACCTCAACACCGCAATATCCCATTGAATGCACCTATGAAGGCCATTCATCTCCAGCATATTCCTACATTCCATGGCCTAACATCAGAAGATCCAGATGCATTTCTGTTTGAGTTTGATGTATTATGCCGGGGGTATGACTATACCATTGATCCCCAAAAACTAAAATTATTTCCCTCCACATTAAAAGGAGCAGCTTTACGATGGTTTATGGGGTTAGGTGGAGGTGTTATAAATGACTGGGATCAGATGAAAACTATTTTTCTAAAGAAATATCAGGATTATTGTAGATCCAGAGAATTAAAGGATGAAATATTTCAAATGACAACAAGACCTAGTGAAACATTGGAGGAATATGTAGAATGCTTTCAATACAATCTCCAAAGATCTCCTTATGCATCTTTACCCTTGCCTGACAATGTGTTAAAAACTACATTAATTAAAGGGATGAAAGAACAATGGGTTGAAACATTAAACATTATGGGCAAAGGTGACATATATCAGGAAATTTTGCTGACATCATTGATTTGTGTATCAGGAGTTCAAGAGGTAGCACAAGACTGAAGCCGGCAGAATGTGACATGATCACAAGGGATAACAAGATCTCCGGTGGAGGTATAACCCGCGTAGAAATCGGCAATCTACTAGAAGATTTCAAAACTGATATTCTAGGGACTCTGACAACACAGCTCGACATTATGCAAGCTAAACAAAAGCTAGAAGAAGTAGAAAAAAATTTGGTGATATTTTGCCCTAGATGCAGAAAGAAACATAGCCACAAAGAGTGCCCGCTGGATACAGTCCAAGTTTGCACCATCTGCACGAAAGATCACTCCACAGAAAGCTTCCCCTCACTCCCAGGATTGAAAGCAGTCTACAAAGAAGCAGAAGAAGAAACAGAACCGGTTTACCTACTAAATCAGCGCCGCCAATGGCAGCCACAACAAATAGGTATGCCCGTTGATCCATACTCTTCTTTTCAGTCTCCTTAGTATAATGCTCAGCAATATAATGGAATGTGGTAGAATCAACCACCTTTCCCCAGCTAGTCACAGTAACCATTCCCCATATCACCATGGCCAAATCAAACAAATCAAACCAATTGGCCGAACTTTCCTTACTATCCACCATTTTGGCAAAATAATGCATATTCAACACAATGGTCACCCTCCACCTCGCAGAGTCAAACCTGGCAGTCAAACTGGAAAAGACCTATGAATCAGCCAATTGGAATGATTCCTCTCCCTCAACCTACACTACCAACACCATATACCTTGCAACAAAATCCCCAGACCAACTTAAGACCACAACTCCCGGCCCAACCCAACCCGAATCCCAACAATATACCAGTTCAATATATTCAAATAATCAAAGGACCAGAACTAGAAACCAAGTTAAGGGAGTGCAACAACCTTCAATTAAGATCTGGGCACATAATAGAATCAGAGGGAGACAAAAATGTTCAAGTTGAAAATTCGTTACCTTTAGAACAAACACCACAAGAAGAGAATTTGGTTAGACAACAAACTCATGAACAAGAAACCACCTCTTCTCCTCCATTCACAGAATGACTAATCATATTGTGCCCAATAGAACATCCTGATTTTGATCTTCTAGGAGAACTAAAAAATTTGTGTATAAAAATACCACTCCTCTAGGCAATCCAAGACATTCCAATTTATGCAAAAACGATCAAAGAATTATGTATAAAAAATCCAAAGAGGAGAATAACAACTAATCCAATTGTCCAAGTAGTCGGCACCCTATCTGACTTACTATCAGGAAGAGAAGCACCTGTAAAATATGAGGACCGAGGGAATCCTATAGTCATGGTGCAAATCAATGGATGCTCCTTCCCAAATTCCTTAGTTGATTTAGGATCTACAATCAATATTCTAACAACCACCACTTGTCAAAAACTTGGCATTACATCATTAGATCCAACCATAAACTTATTGGAGTTGGATGACTGATCAGTAGTCAGACCAGAAGGCACATTACATGACGTAATGGTATCTATAGACTCCTGGGAGTACCCTGCAGACTTCCTGATCATCAATCCTAACAACCGACTGGATGGACATCCATTAATTTTAGGTAGACCCTGGCTAGCAACTGCTAACACTTACATTGGTCGTCGACAAGGCAGCATGACGATAGCACGAGGGGGTAATGTCAATAATTTAGCCTTATACCCTCCATTCTAGCCAAGCTTAACAATAATCAAAACAAAAAAACAACCTGTATCATACCTGACAGAAAACATTAGATCACCATTAACCATAGAATATGCCCTCAAATTTAAAGACCAAATAGAGGATGACATCATTAATAGCTTCATTAACCAACCAGAAACCAGATCCCATTTACAATGTCACATGATTGAGGCAACATTTGATAATGAAGTAGAATAAGATCCCCTAAAAGACACTCATGATCAATCAATACCTACCACCTCTATTTACAACATCAAAACTATAGAAATTGAGTCGAGAAAAACTTTGAACATTAACAAAAACCTGACTGGTGAACAAGAAGAAAAGCTTATCCAACTACTAAGAAAATATAAGGAATCTTTTGCATGGGATTACCCAGACACGAAAGGAATTGATCCCCATTTGTGTATGCACCACATTTATATAGAAAAGGATGCTAGACCCATTCGTCAACCCCAACGGAGATTAAACCCTCATCTTAAACATATTGTGAAAGCTGAATTACAAAAAATTCTAGATGTAAACTTCATTTACCTAATATTTGACAGCAAGTGGGTCTCTCCACTAGTAGTGGTGTGAAAGAAGAATGGAAAGAGGCGAATATGTGTAGACTACAGAGAATTGAACAAAGCAACCTAGAAAGACCACTTCCCCCTTCCATTCATTGATCAGGTATTAGACACATTAGTAGGAAAGAAATTCTTTTCTTTCCTAGATGGCTTCAGTGGATACAATCAGATTCAGATTGCCCCTGAAGATCAGGATAAAACTACTTTTACCTGTCCTTGGGGAACATTTGCTTACAGAGTCTTACCCTTTGGGTTATGCAATGCCCCTGCCACATTTCAGAGGGCTATCCTCAAGCTTTTTTTTTAGATTTAATAAATGGAGGGCTCGAAGTATATATGGATGATTTCACACCTTATGGAGATGATTTTGAGCTAGCATTACAAACATTGGAAAAGGTGTTGCAAAGATGTATTGCCACCAGGCTCTGTTTGAGCCATGAAAAGTGTCATATGATGATGACCGAGGGACTCATCTTAGGTCATTATATCTCAGCAGCTGGAATACAGGTAGATCCGGCTAAAATTTAGATAATTTTGTTAATACCTACTCCTACCACACAAACAAAGGTACACAGTTTTTTGAGATTTTCTGGTTATTATATAAGATTTATAGAGCATTTTTCTCAAATTGCTGCACCTTTGTATGCACTAACAGGAAATGTTGATTTCATTTGGACAGATAAGTGTGATCATGCTTTTGAGGATCTGAAAAAGCTTGTGTTGACAGCCCCAGTGCTAAGGGGCCCAAATTGGGATTTGCCATTCCAAATTTTATCTGTTGCTTCGGACACATCAATCGGAGCAGTTCTTGGGCAGGAAGAAGATAAAAAGCCATATGCAATTTATTATATTAGTAAAAATCTATCTCCTGCTGAATTAAACTATACTTTGATTGAAAAATAATTTTTAGCTGTAATACATGCTGTAAATTAATTTAGGCCTTATATAACTGGGTATCCTATAGTTGATTTTCTCTTATGAATGCCAAAGCCAGTAGATGCAGCAGAATTCGAAGATTAATTTCCAGATGAAAATTAGTTTGTTGTTACTATCAGAACACCATAGTATGCTGACGTTGCAAATTACTTAGTAGTAGGCAAATTACGCAAGCATCTAACGCCTAATAAACGAAAACAGATAGTGCAACACAATACTCAATTCTCTTGGATTGGGGGCTACTTATTTCTTACAGGGGCATATATGCACATTAGAAGATGCATCCGAGAAGATGAAATATTTGACATTCTGAAAGCATGCCACGATGGGTCATGTGGCAGACACTTTGTAGACCACAGAACCGGTCACAAAGTTTTACAAACAGGCTATTACTGGCCCAATATTTTTAAAGATGCTATAAATTTTGTTCAAGCTTGTGATAGTTGCCAGAGGGCGGGACGCCCTGGACAATCTGATGAAATTCCTCTAAACCCGTAGTTAGTAATCGAACCATTTGAGTGATGGACGCTCAATTTTATGGGTCCTATTAAGCCATCATCAAATCAAAAAACATACCTACTGGTTGCAACAAAGTATGTTACAAAATGGGTTGAAGCAAAGGCACTGCCAAGAGCTACAGAAGATTCAGTAATACATTTCCTTTTCCAATTATTTGTGCGATATGGCCTCCCGAGGGATATAATTACAGATGGAGGACCACAATTTGTAGGTAATAAAATCGCTGCAACATTAAAAAATTACCACATTCTGCACAAAATTACAAATCCATACCAGCCACAGGCAAATGGCCAAGTAGAAAGCACTAATAAGGTGATTGAGGCAATACTTACAAAAATTGTTGCATCACACAGACGTGACTTGGCTTCAAGATTTCCAGAAGCCTTGTGGGCATACCGCACAACGTGGAGAAACACCACCAGGTATTCACCATATCAATTGGTATTTGGAAAAGAAGCCCTCTTCCCAATCGAATTCGAAATTCGATCATTAAGAACAACGCAGGAGGCGGGTTTGAATTTAAATGAGGCCTAGACCAATAGATTACATCAAATCAATGAGTTAGATGAAATCAGGTTCTCAGCTCTTCAACGCATTGCATTAATTCAACAACAAATAGCAAAATGGCATGACACCCTTATTAAAAAGAAAATATTCCACGAAGGAGATTGGGCACTCCTATACGATTCCAGGTTCCAGGATTTCCCCGGAAAACTCCAGACACAATGGCTTGGACGGGTGACTTCCAAAATACTCCTGTATACATGTCGGTCTTCTATTTTTATGTACTAGACTGCATCAGATCTCTTAATAGCAAGTTTTAACGGTATTGATGTTAGAAAAAGGGGCATTATCCGATATGCACACTTTGCTGTTCCATTTTTATCTCTGTGTATTGTTGTGTAAAATTAACAGTGTGCAAAACTTAGACGAAATGGGAGGTTGAACAATACGCAACAAGCCACAGGTACTAGCAGTCTCCGATGCTGCACGAGAAATTTTGGTAAGAGCTGGATGGATCGCATATTTTACACGACTACAAAAACCCCATGAAATTGTGGTTATCGAATTTTTGTAGAATTTGCAGGATGATCATTCCATAGTAAGAGGAAGGCGAATAACAGTGACAGATACAATAATTGTAGAGGTATCTGGACTACCAGCAGTTGGACCCATTTGGACACATAAGAAATTGAGACTTCAAAATTCCATGGCCACCTTTCGTGACGAGGGACAGAACCTGATTGTCAAAGGAAAAGGAGTCCAGCCTTCATCTCTGGGAGAACCATGGATGGAACTGGCTAGAGTAATGCAGAGCTACATTACATGCGACAAGCGAAAGGATGTGGTAATACCAATCCACCTCAAATTAGTAGCAGTACTAAAACAAAAATGTGTCGTAAATTTGCCTGCATATTTAAATTTTTTGCTACATGATGCTGATCAGAGCATAAAAAAATCCCGCCATATAGATATTGTAGTGAGCCACCATTGTTTAATTTGATTGATAGTAAGTTATAGCCTTGCTTAGCAACAGACCAGTTGGGAAGAATTGGTGTTTTCTATAGACGGAGGACTAGCCTTACCTGCCCCAAAACGAAAAAGAACCACCAGAACAACGAGCAGACCTCAAAAATGTAGACACTCTTCCAGATTAAGAACAGGCAGGGGAATGTTTGAGAACCTCTAGGGTAGCAGCAGCCAACCCTTAGAATTACATAGCTCTAAAAATGAACAACCCTTACAGTTGGAAGGAAGAGACAACCAAGAATCAGAATTGGAGGAAGAAACAAAGCATACTAGTGAAGAAGAGAGGGAGGAAGAGGAACTTCCCTTAACCCCCAGTGCAAGTCCATCACAAAACCCATTATAACAGGACAAATTGGCCCAGATTTTTGCTAATATGAGTGAATATATTCAGCCCCAAAGTCTGCTCAACCTTAATATTGAAGCAGAGCAATCACAAGAAAACTCTACCCACAGCAAGAGTATATCAGAGGAAATAAATGATGAAGTAGAAGCAGCAGCAAGAGCCACTCAGGAATTGGCAGACCAAACTAGGGTTACCTCTCTAGAGGAACCTAATCAAAACAATTCGAACACAAAAGATATGCTCCAAATAGAGGATATGGAAACTAGCCAGGGCAAAGGCATAGCCCTTGAAGAGAAGAATCCAACTGAGCGGCCAAGCCCAGGAAGAATAGAAACAGTTAGAGAAATAGTTGTTCCTCCCAAGAATAAGAAAAGAAAAAATAAGAGGCTATGAAAGGAACAAGCAAAAGCTGCAAAATTTAATAAAACAACTCAGACGAAAGATAAGGACACTGAAAAGGGGGAAAATCTCAAGAAGAACCCCGAAAACAGTGGATGTAGCTATCCAAACTGAACTCCATGATATAAGGGCCACGGAGACTCAAACCGAGCCCATATCTATTCAAAACGATAAGGAATAGAAAGCAGCACAAATTTCATGCACTCCATTCCATGATAAAGAGACACAAACAATAGGCACTCAGTCTTGTAATAAGAGTACCCAGATAGATCTTCAACCTAAAGATGTTTTGATAGGAAACAACCCTGATATAACAAAACTCCAAGAGGATCTAGCACAAGCTTAGCAGACTATAGAGAAGCTTGAGGAAGAGACTATTCCTCAGAAAAAAATACCAAGAATTACAACATCAATTAAGGGACATCAATGCATCAGAGAACGAAGCCTTCGATAAGTATCGGAGGGCAGAAGAAAAAATTGAAGAGGTAAAGAATAGACTGAAAACAATCATGAGTCAAATGGATACTCTCTGTTCCTTATATACAGATGTTCTAGCATGTAGGTCCCCTACCAAAAACTATTCTTTATATTTGTTAGAAAGGTATTTACAGTTAAAAATTAAGGCTGTTAGGGCAGGGAAACCTATAGAATTAAAAACTGTTGAGGATTTTATAAACTATTGTAAACACCATGGAGTAAAAGTTCAACGATTACTCTGTGATTTTTATTTACATAATTTTATATTGGAAGAGGAAACAGAGAAGAATCCTAGTCCTTTTGTAGGTGATGTACAATTTCAAGCATTTATTTCATTTGTTGTTAACCAGTTAAAGTGGTTTAAGGCCCATAATACTTTTCAGAGACAAGAAAATGGGTTAGACCTTTGGGTCTGGGGTGAACCAAAAAACACATTACAGCTGTTGGCTAAACATAAAAGCCTGATGCAAAAGGAGGGAGTGATCCAAACCTTGGGACTTATCCACAAAGAAATTGTCTAGCAAGGGGTAGAATATTTCCTCTCTATCAAAGACAATTCCTTGGCAGCAGCTAAATTCAGATGGAAGACTTCCAATCGAAATATACAGGACAGAGAGCCATTCAACTACCAAAACTTTAAGCTAGCTGCAGATTGCTTGGTTACCTATAGTAACCTCATCTTGAGGGAAGGCCCGTATTAGCTTGTTTGTAGGTTTCGAGGCCCTATTATCTGGTATCCTGCAAAAGGCTATAAGGCCATAAATGAATTGCTTGAATGGCAGACTGGGCCCATCTTTGAAGTTTTAGCTACAAATCACAGTTTTAGACCACTTCATGAAAATCCCTCTCCAGCCTATTCTCTGTCTGCTTTGCATGCAAATTACATGGTTTTCGTGAGGGCATGAAAAAGGGTAAGTAGGGGAGTGTGTTGAGCTATGGAAAAGGTATGAATTTGACATTTATTTCCTTGTCTTTTTCCTTAATTATATCTCCTTTATATTCTAAGATGGTAATATATAAAATAATTATAGTGAAAACTAAGGAGTTATTGATTATTGAAAATTAGTTAACTATTGTCTTTTTCCATGCAAGAAATAGAAGAAATGGAAAACTGCCATTCTGTAGGAAAAGACAAAACATAGTAACTGTTGTTCCTTCACTAGGAAGCCGTATCCAGACAAGTAGATCAAGATGGAGCATGCAGTTAAGGATAAGAACAGAAAACACCACAACATCATCACAAAAAGACAATGAGTTGAATGAAGTTAGAAGATTGAGTAGATCCCTCAGGATCGCTATTTCAAAATCTATCTATTATTTCTTGGTTTATCCACCTGGACATTATAAAAGGGACAATGCTTGTAAAGATTGAGAATCAATCATGCATTATCATTATTTAGAACTTACTGTTGTATTTTCACTTTGATCATTGACTCTCATTGATTAAAAAAGAGTACGATTGTGTGTAACATTTTTTCATATGATTAATACCTAAGTCAGCTGCTGTTCCATTCTTTTATGCTGAAATAGTTCGGCGGTGCTTCACTAGCGGCTAAGGGCCCAACCCTGGGGGATCCACTTTCTATTCTGTACCATTACTTTACAATCGCAATCGTGTGATGGTTTGGTTTGATTTTCGTTTATTTGAATCACATTGCTTTACTGTTCCTTGTTTCAAGAGTTTATGAATTGTTTTATTGTATATGTTGTAACTAAATCGCGTTGCCATTCCTTTTTCATCATAATAAGATTATTACTCTCTGCAAACTATATTGTTATACTGTTCATTTCAATTACAAAGCTTCATTATTCATTCCAGTAAACTGACTTTGTTGTTCATTTCTACTAAATATCATTGCTGTTCGTTTCCTTTCTACAAGTATTTGGTTTTTCCTTTTAGCGTTGTTACAGTTAGCATATTTATTCCATTTCTATTAGCAGCATTGTTGATTTAATTTCTTGCTATTTCCAATCAGTCGTTTTAGTGTGGAGTGTAAGATCAACAACTGTAAAGGACATTGGCTATTACTGTCAGAGTTCTCAGATTAAGGATCTTGTTTATGTTTGATTTTATTTACATCAGTTGATAAAGGAAAGAGTTATTGCTACTGCATCCTTTACTAATAATTGTTGTTAATTTCCAGAGTGAATGATTTAGTTTCAGAGCACTGATTTTCTTTTAATTGCAAGTAGTTTTTATTTCAAGCATCCATTTACTCTTATATTTGGAAGCACTATACTACAAATTGGAAACATTACTGTTGGATTAAATTGCTGCCACATATTGTGTACACTCTTGAAATAAAAAATCTTACCTAGATTGATAATTAATGTAGGATAAATAGGAGTTAAAAAGGCACATTTTATACATCAACAACTAGAATATGATCAACCAGTTACCCCTCAGACATCAGTAACTACTGAAACTTCCACTTTATCAATACCATAAGTCTTTTACGGACCAGATGGTGAATTTCTTCCACCTGGTTTAATTGTTGTCAAGGAAGAATTGGAAGAAGATTCTATACCTGGAACCCCATTCCACTTCGGAACTGGGCTTTATCTTTACCCTCATACTCCTCATTTTACTGCTCCATTTGATCCTGCTGCTTTTCAAGTACCCGTCGATTCTTTAGGACAAATTTTGGGTAAGTTAACTACGGCTGAACAACCGTCAATTTCCTAGACTATATCATCTAATGCGGATGCAACAGAATCTTCTGTTGCAACCTCTTCGATGTTTTCTACCATACCTGAGTCACACTGTTATAGACATTTTTGTGCCTTACAGCTATAAGCATGAAATGTCCATAAACCAAGGGATCATAAGTCCCTAAAAGTGTTGTTCCAGCTCCTAAAGAAACAAGGTCAACAAATTACAGCTTCTCCCAGAAGTTCTCCACTAGAAACTGCTCAAAACTAGTCAAAACAGGATCATTTCAAGTGCTCCACTAGCTGGCTGCGTTGCAAAGCACCCAAATACACTAGCTAGGTGCGTTGCAACACACTTGAATGCACTACCAGGGTGTGTTGAGCGGGAAATGACAAGTGGCAGAGTCATTCAACAAGGTGGAGGGACAATGGAAGCTTCCAGAATCTTCTCCAATGACACTTGCCTCACTGAATTCGACCAGTGATGAGTAAGAGGCTCTCAGTCTCCAAGTGGAAGCAAGAACTGACAGAGAGAAGCCACTAATCAATTCATGAGCTGACTCATCCTCTTTGCATACATCTATATATGGATCCCTCACCAAGAGATCCAGAGGCTGGAATTTTGTACATTGCAGAGAATTGTTGTTGGTTTTGTGATAGATATCAGAGTATTGGGTGATTTATGCTTTGTTAGAGGTGAAGAAGGGATTCTATGCTGGGAGGTTGATGCTGGATCAGGAATCATCGGTTGTAACTCCTCCTGGATCTTCTTGTTTTATCAATAAAACTACTTGAGTTTCTCCTACATGCTTGTATATCTGATGTGTGTTATATTTGTATGTTTAGCTTAAAACTGATCCTAAGATTTTTATGAACATAAATCCATGTCTTTGTGTAGTTTCTCTCTTCTGTGAACTTGCAGGAACTTGGTAATGCTGGGCAAGTGAGGGAGCAGATCGGTGGAAGCTGGCAAAGAGAAGATAGATTGGATCGAACAACTAGCGCAAGACACAGGTCGGTTCATCTTAATCATCTTCATTTATAGTTCTTAAAGGAGAATACAAGAGTAGTTTTCCTTGTTTGTTTCTGAGGTCTCTGTCACAACCCAGTGGGATAGGGTCATTCTGAATAGACACTTTTCCCGAAAACAAAATGGCGACTCCGTTGGGGATCGTGTCTAGTTAGTTTATTTGTGTTTCTATTGTTGTTCATCTCATAAACTTAGGAGTAGCGAATCGAACTGCATTTTCCATTTACAAATGCAAAGTAGACATCTGCTACTCTAGTCCATTCACTGGGCCTGTTTATGATCTGAACATTTGACTCACAAATGATCTTTTTACCCTTTGTGATAGCTCTTAAACCTCTTGTAAATCAACCCTCTGATTGTGCACAATTGATTGCTTTTACCCGGCCAAAAACCATAGATTAAACTGCAAACCGTGACCCAGAACCCAGAGAAAATTCTCATTTCTGCTTCAGCGCAGGCTCTGTGAAGAGACTCTACATTTCAGCGCAGTTCCCGAGAGGGCTACCTTCGTTGCAATTCAGTTTCTCTGTGTAGCAGGTGCGTTGATCAGCCTAGCCCTGCCTAGCTGAGGCTCTTTGCTCACTTTTTCCAGTTTTGCCTCTGATTTTTGCATCCTGTGATCAGTGTGTTTGTTTGTTTAAAATCCCCTTTTCTCTGCCTTGATTCCGCCTCAGTTGTATAAAAGAAACTGTATTTGTTTTTGTGTATTTGTTACGTCATTTACAGTTTCCCATTGCAAAAGTAAATTGGTCATACTGTCACCCTTAGATCTAGATCTGTCATAAGTGTCGTTTTTGATCTTAGGAGAGAGTATATTTGTTGTTGACAGTTGATTATGCTTTTACTTTTGCCTTTGGCTTGAATTTGTGAATTTCTAGTGTCGAAACAAGTGTTTACTTCAAAATCATAAAGTGTCGTAATCGTCTCTACCTTTTGATTTCGAAAAGAAGCTTGTTTATGTTTTTCACTTGAAATCGAATTCAAATTTATACAACAACTTTCTTTTTAAGCATCAATATTAAGAAAGTGAAAAACAAATACATGCACAAGTGCATTTGCATATTGACAGTTTGTATGGCTTGATTTAGGAAAAGTGCATTTACAGTGTGCTCTTTGCTCCTTGAGAAAAGATTGTGTCTTTCTTTTCCCCTTGTAGCTAGGATTTTCATTGTTGAAAAGAGATAAAAGCTTGCTTATCATCTTTAGATTGCATTTTAGGAGTTACATCTACATCTCGTGGTGAACCCAAAAGGAAAACTTCATAAGAAAGATCAACCTAAAATAAATTCAATGAACTTAACAACGCTTTGTAACTTAACGCACAACATCTAGAGGTCTAGGCTAGAGACGTGTTCCGGCGTCGTAAAGCCTGGTAACTGTTGTCCTCACTGATGGTTGGGTGATTCCTCCACTTTGAGACGATAAGTGCCAGTACGGATTTGTGCTCCCACGTACCGTCGAGTATATATTGGGAGACCCCTATAGGCATAAAACCTTTATCCATAGGAAGCCGTGTCGGCCACCCTACTGATCGCAATGCACTGAACACAGCATTCGGGAAGATTGACTGCCGTACCCTAAAACGTATTCTGCAGTTTTGCAATTGGTTTGGTACTCCCTCTACCTAGATCTCCAGAGCAGTCCCTTTCGTTCCTTTTCAGACTCCTTAATGGAAAAGGTCCATCTGAGCACTTGTCACTTCAGGCTCATTAAAAATCGAAGGAGACTAGAGTCATCTTTTGTTTTTTCTCGACTCTTTAAAACTGAAAAAACAAGTTGTGTCAAAGCGTGTTAAAATTTATTTTAAATGGAATATTCATACCCTTTTCCTGCGTTGATCTTTAGGTTGAGAAAATGGAGCCTACCAACCAAGGAATTCCCCTTGGTGGAAATCCTAGTCCCTTCTCCTCTTGGGGAGATGTTGGTGCGCCCCATATGGCCACATTGTCGCTTCCAGGACTGATAATTGGCTTGCCAGTATGGCTCTTCTCAACCAATGTCGTTCAGAACACCACTATTCTTGAACAGTCGAATCAGCGATTAGACGAGTCCAGAGTTACCCACCAGCCTTCTACTTCCTCTAATTCTTCCTCTCCTCCTTCCTCTTCGCTTGATGGGACTGGTAAAGCTAAAAGCCAAGTTCCTAAGGAGAAGAAGGAAAAGAAGAAGAAAGAGAAAAAGAAGAAGGAGCCAAAGGCGAATAAGGGAAAACGAGTGTCGTCTAACGAAAATCCACACACAGCACCGACCAGGCCTAAATAGCCATGTGTCATTTGCAGAGGAGACCACTTTCACAGAGATTGTCCTTGCATCCCCTGGATACTAAGGGACTGGTCTCCTCGTTTGCACAATCTGGTGTCATCAACCTCTGGAGATCATGTTGAAAGCACATCATCAAATAGTGAAAGTGAAGCCCCAGGACAAAAAGGGAAAGCTAGATTTCCCTGTAGACTGTGCGAAGGCGACCATGCCCTCCACCGTTGTCCCTTCTTAGACGAGGCTAAAAGAGTTTTGGATGATCGTCTGGTTTCACCGTTACGACTTCCTCCTGGATATAAAAAACTCTTGTCGAGTCCGTCACCAGTTGAGAACCCAGCTGGCCCACTCAAGTGGTCAGCTGAAGCGTCTATCATTGAGGATACACCAACTGAATCCATACCAGACGAAAGTCAAAAGGTCGAGGTGGCAGTTGACCCGGTCTTGCCTTCAGAGGTTTTATCTTCGAATGATATAGTCACTGAAGAGAACAAAGATGACACCGTCCAAATTCTCTTCATCAACACAGACTCCGACGAACATGGGGGCAATCTACCCATTCCTTTACCACAGGAAGGAAGTTCGTCAGAGCCATACCTGGCCGTCTACTCGGTCCCACCTCCAAGCAACCTAGTTGTATCCTTCGACTGGAATCAACTAGGCAGACCCCGTTTGCCAGCAAGCATACCATTCCGAATTATCGTTCAAATATATAGAATGGTCATGGCTGGTACCATCATAGATGAGGGGGCTTCTGTGAGTATCCTTTCCTCTATTGCTTGGAAAGCGCTTGGTTCGCCATCGTTGTTGCCTGAAATGAGAAATCTGACAGGTTTTGATAAAGGAACCAGTCGACCTTTAGGGATCCTTCCCGATGTGCCCATAACATTAAGAGGGAAGACAGTTCGCATGAACGTCATGGTCATTCAAGGACCCTTGGATTATAACCTACTCCTTGGACGAGACTATATTTATTGCATGGCAGCCATCGTCTCCTCACTCTTTAGAGTAATGTGTTTTCCGCACGAAGGAAGAGTGGTCAAGCTCGTGGACCAGCTTTCATTTCCCGGATCACGCATAGCAAATAGTCATATACCGTCCCTAAATGGTCTCTTCATGCAAGAAATGTCTCAAGTCCCAGTCCGTCCTCCTGATAAGCGCGAGTAATTCGGAGGGATATGACTGAAACCCAGGGGGCATGCGTCCTGGTCTGCTTCGGCAGGAAAACTTCGGGTATAGAGTAGGTTTCCGCGGGAGAATATGACTAGTCCGTACCCCGTCCGTGATTGGAAGAGGGGTTGTTCTAGAATAAGATTCTTTCGTCAAAGTTATGTGAATTGGTTGATCTCGCCACTCACCTTTGTTTATCTCGGTAGACATCGCCGAAGAAGTGTTTTGTTTACGCCGTGAATAGAGCAATCTTTGGGTAACCTGTAAGAGGTAGGCCTCTCCCGGGAAAACAAATGTTTTAACGGACCGAAGTAGAGGTAACTTTGAAACTCTGTTTTATACCTGGGGGCATGCAAACCTTTTGGAGTGCAAGCGAAGGGCGACTATTTATTTTTTTAAATTTTTAGGTCCTCCCTTTAAACCCGTAGGCTAACCCTTTAAACTCGTAGGATTAGTCGTCATCTAACTTGCATAAAGAAAGGATGTGGGGCAAAAATCTAAAAGTTGCCGTTTTTATATGAGACATTCTTATCATATGACTGGATTATCGAGCAGTTTTAGCGCATAGTTCAAGCTCGTTAAAAAATAAACATAAGATCGAGCAAATGTTTCCACCCGCGTTTAAGCTCGTTAAAAAATGAACTATCCTTCAGTAAATAACCATCGTGAATGAAGCATTTTCAGCCATTAAAGCCTTGGTCGTGTTTGCACCGTCACCTCCACTTTTCCATTGGCCGATCATTCACCTCCATTTGATTGTTTACCCATTTTGAGGAACAGCTGCGAAGAGTGATTTCACTAGCCATCCTTGTGACACTGCCGTGATTGGAAAATTCCAAACCTTACCTGGAATCAGCTGTTACTCATTTTATCACTCGTTCCTCAAAAGACGAGTCTTCTTTAAGCTCTTTTCATCTGAATCGTAAAATATGAAAAGATTGCTGAGTTTTGGCCTTCCAGCTCGTTAAAGCGACTGGAAGTGCTATCCCTCCTCTAGATTTTAATCTTTTTGGACCTGAGGGATTATTGCACAAAAATATCGAGCGCTTGTTTTGTTCGGCTCGTTAAAATTATCGAAAATTCATCCCTTCTGTATTGTTTTATACTTTTTCGGACTTAAGGGATTAGATGACGAAAAAGGAATTCCGGAGTTATCTTTACGTACCTTTTCAGACTCCCTAAAAAGGAAAAGGACCGAGTTATCTTTGTCGTTAGACTCGTTAAAAAGATTAATAGCGACAAACTTGTCTTTAGACGAGAACGAGTTTCACTATCGCTAGGCTCGTTAAAACATAGCGATGGGTTTGCCCGAAGGGAAAATTATAGAACAAGCATATGTTATCCTCCTCAAGCTTGACAAAAATAAAGAGGTACTGGTCAGAAATGACTGGGGAAAAATTGGGAAGAAAACTCAAGGAAACTTTATTGGTAGCAAGTCGCTCTTGAACATGACACTTCCACTCCGTGCCAAAGTCGGGTTTGGTTGTTTCATTCACCGGTCACATCACCATGGTCCCGCCATACCATCCACATTTGGGGTAAATGCTACCGATCCATCACATAAGTGTCGCCGACATGTTCAAGAGAAGTCATCCAGAGAAGTCACCCGTGTCCCATCCACTACCATACATTATACTTCACTCTTTCATGACCGCCTCCCTGAACCGTATGTCACCAGATCGTTTTCACCTCCATCAAAATCATTTGCTCCATTCCGTGTCATTGATGTGGGATTCATTAAGGCCCTCCTTTGATGGATCGCTTCTTGTCGACATCAGCTCATTATCCAAGAAGTCGATCTAGGAACACTCCTTCAGTACTTTGAAGCTTGCATGCCTCAATGGCAAGTTTCTCACTTCCGCCGACAGGTATACATCAATGACCTTCAACCGAAAGATTTTGCGTGGTGTTTGACGCCAAGTCCTTTATTCACACCACGTGAATTGTACTGCACTACCTTGAGGGTCATTATCATTATCGATGATTCCTCTCGCGCTTGTTAACAGTTTACATCATTGACTGGTAATCAAGTGACATCTTTCCATGTTCGACTTCAAAACATTTCTCACATGGATCGACTTGTACTTAGAGTGAAGATCAGACGAGATTGAAGACCCCGGATCTAGTTTCATCCATCCGGGCTGCGATATATATTCAGGAAAAAATAAAGACATTGAAATGTACAACATTGCAGCACAGATAATCATCCTACCAAAAGGATGATGACTTCGTCAGAATCATCAGTCTACCATTAGACGATTGTCTGTCCTATGTACATGAAAATGAATTTATAAAGCTGAGCATGGGAATGCCCGCCTCAGCTAGATCATGAAAACAGTATGAAGATAATGTATTGTATTGTATCTTATTACAGGTCTCCTCCCCAGCATCAGAAGAACTTTGGATCCTCCTAATAAAGCATTTCACCCGATAAACAGCCTCATACTTTAGGGGGCAACTGTTATAGACATTTTTGTGCCTTACAGCTATAAGCATGAAATGTCCATAAACCAAGGGATCCTAAGTCCCTAAAAGTGTTTTTCTAGCTCCTAAAGAAACAAGGTCAACAAATTACAGCTTCTCCCAGAAGTTCTCCACCAGAAACTGCTCAAAACTAGTCAAAACAGGATCATTTCAAGTGCTCCACTAGCTGGTTGCGTTGCAGAGCACCCAAATACACTGGCTAGGTGCATTGCAACGCACTTGAATGCACTACCAGGGTGCGTTGAGCGGGAAATGACAAGTGGCAGAGTCATTCAACGAGGTGGAGGGACAATGGAAGCTTCCAGAATCTTCTCCAATGACACTTGCCTCACTGAATTCGACCAGTGATGAGTAAGAGGCTCTCAGTCTCCAAGTGGAAGAAAGAACTGACAGAGAGAAGACACTAATCAATTCATGAGCTGACTCATCCTCTTTGCATACATCTATATATGGATCCCTCACCAAGAGATCCAGAGGCTGGAATTTTGTACATTGCAGAGAATTGCTGTTGGTTTTGTGATAGATATCAGAGTATTGGGTGATTTATGCTTTGTTAGAGGTGAAGAAGGGGTTCTATGCTGGGAAGTTGATGCTGGATCAGGAATTATCGGTTGTAACTCCTCCTGGATCTTCTTGTTTTATCAATAAAACTACTTGAGTTTCTCCTACATGCTTGTATATCTGATGTGTGTTATATTTGTATGTTTAGCTCAAAACTGATCCTAAGCTTTTTATGAACATAAATCCATGTCTTTGTGTAGTTTCTCTCTTCTGTGAACTTGCAGGAACTTGGTAACGCTGGGCAAGTGAGGGAGCAGATCTGTGGAAGCTGGCAAAGAGAAGATAGATTGGATCGAACAACTAGCGCAAGACATAGGTCGGTTCATCTTAATCATCTTCGTTTATAGTTCTTAAAGGAGAATACAAGAGTAGTTTTCCTTGTTTGTTTCTGAGGTATCTGTCACAACCTAGTGGGATAGGGTCGTTCTGAATAGACACTTTTCTCGAAAACACACACCTATATGGTGAATCGTCCATCCCGGTCGCTTACCAATCTTTATCTAGAACCCACTTAGGGGTTACTTCTACACCATGATTATCACCCATGTCCTCAACCAGAATTTTACCTGGTTCTCATTTAATGGGAACTCAACATTTTGATCTTGCATATCAATATCAAGCTGGGAAATCTAGTCAATAAAGACACATGTATCCATTAAATACTGGATTTTGACCATATGGAGAGCAATATGCTTATTCACCTTATCCTCCCTATCCCGTAGGACCATCATATGGTAGTGTCCCGCAATATTCAGGTCAGCCTAGAATTCAAGTTTGTCAATGGCAACCAACAATGCCAATTCAACCAAGGTTTGTGTATCCAACACAACCAATGCAAATTGTGTCAGCAATTTGTACTACACTTGTTGTTACTACTGTACCACAGTCACAAGTTCAAATTGTTGTATCTCAACCGGTAAAAATTGGTCCTTGTACCTCGCAACCACAAGTTTCGGGTGAAGAAGTTCAAGTTTCCCAGGCTATTGTACAACAACCACTTGTGTCGGGGGTTCAACAACCTCAGGTTAGTATACCCTTATACGGATTGACTCAGGATTACACTAGTATAGTTTATTCACAACCTAGCCAACCTTTCATTGCTAAGTAACAACAACCATTAAATCAAATATAGTTTTACCAATAACAACAACAATTGATTCAACAACTATGGCAGCCCCAATTTCAACAACCTCAATTTCAGCAATTCCAACCCTAATTTGGACCTGCCCAACAGGCTCAACCTCGGTTTAGGCAATATCAAGCTTTCCAAGGTCCTGGTCAACAAGGCTTTGCAGGTTATAGACAACCGCAAATTCAACCTGGTTACGAACAACCACCCTATGCCGGATTTGTTCAACAACAACCTTATCAAGGTTACCAAATGTAGATGCCCTATGCTGGTATGCAAAGACCTATTGCCTAGCAAAATTCCATCATATCATGGGTATGCTCAACTTGACCTAAATTGACAATTACCATTTGTAGCAACTTTAGAATTACCAAATTTAAATCAGCTCACTAATGATCCAATATTATATGCACCTTGGTGGCCAATGATTCCACATAAGTTACCTTCTAACATTCCGAAATTCAATGGAAATCTCAGAGAAGACCCATCAAATCATGTCATGACCTTTCATTTGTGGTGTTCATCAAACTCCTTAAATGATGATTCAGTTAGACTCCGTCTTTTCCAAAGAACGCTTACTAGTCTGGCTGCTAAGTGGTACATTGAATTACCATGAGCTTCTTTCGATAACTTTATGACTTTAGCCACCACATTTCTGACCCACTTCCAGTTACCTATCAGATACAAGAATGGAATAGAACTCCTAACCAACTTTAAACATACTATTGCTACCCATATATTAGATCATATTCACGAGTGGCAGTGTCATCGTCGAATGGTTAAGACATATGTTCTTGATCACAGAAGAGCAAGTAATTTCTCATGCCCAATATTTGGATTTGATTTACACACAATCTGGCACGCTCTACGACAAGATTCCTAATGCACCCCGACCAGCTTTCACTATTCCTCCTCCTCCATAATCGAGTAAGGACTCTCATGCCGGTGATGGTGTGATTGGTTCTTCGAGCATGCAAATGATAGGAATACCATCTGTTCAAACTCTTGCCATTACCAATGCATCAGAAAACACTCTTACTTCTGAATTTAATGTTGTGTCATCTGACAAGGGAAAAAATCAAAAGCAACCAGGAGGTAAGAAGAAGGGGACAAACAAGAAGCAACAAGATAGTTCTCCTCAAGAGAAATCATCTGATTCCTCTACTTCGGCAAGGAAACCTTGTTATCCATGTTTAATCTGTAATGATAAACATTTTACAAGAGAATGTCCACACCGCTCAGAGGTCTCTAAACCTCTAAAGACTTCTAACACATCTGTAGTGTTGACTGATCCGTTTCCAAACCTGGAGACACATTTGGATACGACAGACCATGTTTCCACATCCCAAGTACTCATGTTATCCATCACAAAGCCACAAAAAGAAGTTTTGGTGTCAACGAGAAATAAATATTACGGAAATCCACCGTCATTGTTGAATAATCAGGCCACTGATCAACCTAATCCTTCGACTTCGACTTCATCTGAAAATATTCCACCACCTATTGCACCAGAATTGACAATAAAACCACCAAAGGGAGTTGTGCATAAATCAACATTTAACCCTCGAGCTCGAGCAGCTCAAAACTATAACATAGTGGAAGATCTTACTCAATTACCTTCTGCTATGTCGACACTCAAGGTGCTACAAAACTGTCTCACCTAGAAGCAGGCTTTACTACTAGCAATTGGCAAAATAGATCCTATGGATTCCAATCTTGTGGTTTTAACCATGCGGATATACACCACAGTTACTGGCGCAGTTAGCTTTCCTAATTCAAGTAAAAGCTCTCAATAAGAATGTTCACCGAACTATTATTGATGAGGGGGAATCTACTTGCATTATGTCAATGAGCTGCTGGAAAACACTTGGTTCACCATCGTTGTCACGATCACCAACCATGTTAAAATATTTTTATGGACGAAAATATACTTGTGGGATTTTGAGTAACCTGCAAATCGAACTAGGAGGCAAAACAGTTACTGTTGAAGTTGAGGTAGTTGACGGACCCCTTGATTACAACATTTTACTGGGAAGGCCATGGGTATATGCTATGGCTGTTGTGGTTTCCATGTACTTTCCTACTATTGCATTCCCTCATAAGGGTGGAATCACAGTTATCCATTAGCTTTCCTTCTTCGCAAATAGTTCACAGGCTACAGCAAGCATTCCGTTGGTACACGGACCTGTGCTGTCACTTCAAAGTGTTGGAGTAGGTCTCTCTAAAAATCCTTCCCTAATGGGTACTTTTACGCTACTATCACCATCTGATTTGGCAGAAGTGGTAAGAGTAGAGACTTGCAACATGATTTCCTCCATCTCATCTGATTTAAGGAGGATTACCAACAATTCTGAAGTTGATAGTAAAAGCAAGGTTATGCCACTAAGCCCCATTGAGCTAGCATAGCAATCAATTTTTCTGGCTTGAGTGGCAAACCCAAATCCATTTTCACCAATTATATGGGTAGACTCTTCATTAGAATATGGTACTTCTTCAGATCCATTCTCATGTATACATTCTACGAATGAAGGAATCATCCAATCAATGATGATAGGAGAAGAACCTTGGGAAGATTATCATCATCATTCCCATCTTCCAAATGACATCGAAGATTATTCAAATGAACTAAACCACCCTTCAGTTGTTGATTTCCTTTCGAATTCAGTTTCCATAGACACAATAGAATCTGAGTTAAACTTGTCAAATATTGAAGAAACGATTTCTATTAATATTTCAACAAAGCCTAATGTTGTAGAGAACATTCATGTTGGCAAATCTTCTTCTTCATCAAAACTTGATAGTTACTATAATATATTCTGTGAATTTTGAGATATGTTTGCATGATATTATGAGGAGATGCCAGGCATTGACTCTAGTATTGTTGAACATGAAATCAAAATGTACCCCGATGTTAAGCCAGTACGACAGCAGCTTCGACCTGTTCACCCAAAGAAAGCCGTTACAATTAAAGTGGAAGTTGAAAAAATTTTGCGTGTTGGTTTCATTTACCCCGTACCTCTTACTGACTGGGTTTCTAACATTATTTCTGTCATGAAGAAACAAGGGAAAATTCGAGTGTGCGTTGATTATAGGGATGTAAATCAAGCATGTCCAAAGGACAATTATCCTACTCCTTTTATCGACCAGATTATTGATGGATGTGCCGGATGAGAAATATTCTCATTTATGGATGGATTTTCCAGCTACAATCAAATCAATATCTGCCCACACGACCAATCTAAAATATCTTTTATTTTTCCATGGGGCACATTCGCATATAGGAAACTCTCAATTGGTTTGAAGAATGCAGGCACCACATTTCAGAGGGCAATTAGCTATGCCTTCCATGACATCAAGCACATTGTTCAACCTTACCTTGACGATTTACCTACTCATTCACGAAAATGGACTGATCACCCACAACATTTGAGAGCCATATTTTTACAGTGTTGACACTGCAAGATACGACTCAATCCACACAAATGTGTGTTTTGTGTTGGTTATGTTTGATTTCTTGGATTTGTAGTGTCTAGAGAGGGAATTTGACTCGATCCATTAAAGGTTCAGAAAATTCTTGATTTTTCTCCACCTTCAAATATTTTACAGTTACAGAGACTCTGAGGGAAGGCTAACTTTCTGAGGAGGTTCATTCCTAATTACATTGAGATGGCTAAAGGTTTTATGCGTCTTTTGAAAAATGGGATACCCTTCCATTGGGATCGAGTTACGCAAGCTTCCTTTCATGCTCTTAAAAATACCTCGATTAGAGCATCATTAATGTATTCTCCAAATTATCAAAATTACTATTACCTGTATCTCGTCGTTGCAGACAAAACCATTGGCATGGTTTTAGTCCAAGAGGAAAATGGGTTTTAGAATTTGATTTATTATTTGATTCGCAATCTCAATTATAGAGAAAGTAACTACTCTTACGTCAAGAAACTAGCTTTGGAAGCTGTGCAAGCTGTTCAAAGATTTAGCCATTACATCCTGCTCCGGAAGACCATTGTCAGTTCGGATTGCAACCATATGACATACATTTTGTCACATCAGTTGCTAGGGAGGAAATATTCACAATGAATAGTCATTTTGCAGGATTTTGATATGGAATTCATCAAGTCCAAATCAAAGAGATCTCTAGTTTTCGTGGAGTTATTTTGCGACCTTCCCTCGACCTTCATTGATTCAACATCTGAACCGTCAATTTTGGATGAGTCCCTATTTCTGATATCATCATCTAACTCATGGTATGAAAATATACTAATCTATCTCCAGACCCAAACTTTCTGGTCTAATAACTCTCGCTCGCAACAATGATGTATTCGATAGCAAGCCAAAGAATATCTGATCATTTGTGACACCCTTTACCGTCGTGGTATTGATACGATTTTACGGAGGTGCCTCAAGCATGAGGAAGCCGAGAAAGCATTGAATGATTGCCATTCAGGTGCTTGTGGTGGACACTGATCTGGATATTCAACCACATAGATAATTCTCCATGTCGGTTACTTCTCGCCAACTATATTCAAAGATTGTATTATTGTTGTTAGAATCTATCAAGCATGCTAGATATATGACCGAAAAACCAGATTACCACGTGCACCATTACATCTAGTCGTTGTTATTAGACCATTTGCTAAATGCAGCATTGACATCATGACATGTAACCCCACCTCGGTCGGGGGGTATGGGTATATTATAGTCGTCGTTGACTATTTTACCAAATGGGCCGAGGGGATGCCAACATTAAACAACAATGGAAAAATGGTCGCTCTTTTCTTTTCAACCATGTGGTTGCCCAGTTTGGTGTACCACAAACCACAATTACAGATCATGGGTCGCATTTTCGTAATCACATGATGGCTGAGTTTACTACTAAGTTAGGACTGTCACATGATAGTTCTACCCCTTATTTCCCACAAGCGAATGGACAAGTTGAGGCCATCAAAAAAGTCCTGAAGCAGATGTTGTAGAGAATGATAGGGGTTCATAAGTGAAACTGGAACTTAATCCTATACTTTTCCTTATGGGCATATCGAACCTCGGTGAGAAATGTAACCATATTCATGCCCTTGCAGTTGGTGTATGGTCTGAAAGTAGTCTTACCAATACAATGTGAAATTTCATCTCTCAAACTCGCGATTGACCTATTACCCAACACTTCTGACAAAGAATCACGTTTCTTAGAACTAATCCATCTAGATGAAACCCTTCGTGATGCCGCATTGGTGAAGGAAGCACATAAGAAATGAATCAAGGCATAATATGTTAGAAATATCAAGCTTTGTATCTTCTCAGAAGGAGACTTGATCTTGTTTTACAATTAGGAAGCTGATAAACTTGGAGCAGGGAAATTCGAACCAATGTGGATGTGTCCTTATATTGTCAAGCATGTTCTGGCAAAAGGTGCCTACGAGTTAGTATATTATGATGGGATTCCATTCTCGTAGCCCTGAACTAGGTTGTACCTCAAATGTTACTATGCTTGATTGAGTGTAGTAAAACTCACTGTATCTATGATTTCATTGCATGTGTGTGTGTCTTTTAGAGTGTTTATCTGGTTAGTAGTCCACTTTGCATTTGTTGTAGATGTCAGAGTCTTCGGAACCTTTTTTTGGTTATGTCGATGGTGCTAGTCATAGTACGTAGAACTTATCTTTTGTAGCATGGTCTACTTTCGCTCCAAGTGGCGAGTTAGTGAGTTTTCAAGGGATTTGTATCAATCGATCGACGAAAAAAATCGTTGAGTATAGCACGTTGATTGAAATTCTCTCTGATGCCATTTCACTTGGCATTCGTCAAATCATCATTAGACTTGACTCACAACTCATTGTACTACAACTGACAAACATTTATAGTGTTCGAAATCCAACAATTTTGCATATGTTCCTTAGAGTTCGTATTTTGGAAAGGCATTTTGAACACATTCAATGTCAACATATTTCCAGAAATCCTAACACATTAATTGATTCTCTAGCAAATTATGTGTTAAATAGACATTTGCGACACATGTAAAAGTAATATTTTCAATTCACATCATCAGTTGCATAGGATTGCATATAACCTTAGAAAACTCTGAAAGTAAAAGAGATAGGTGTTTTAAAAGCTTTTACAACATTTGTGTCCAAGACACGTTTGGTCATCTGACCCAAAAAACTCATGCATGCAAAACATCCTAAGTAAGATCTAGTGGTGTTCATGATAACAGGTCACAGCTTGTGCTATCATGCGAAAAAGCCTCATCCAACGGCTAGGAACACCAATAGTGTGGCGCTATAGCCTCATAGGTAACTCCTCAATCCGAACATCCAAAATACCAAGGGTTAATCCCTCTATGTGATCCTATAACTCTGCCAAGGTCTCAGCCATATCCAAGTCCTAGAGAACTGCTCTACCAATGTTTTTCGGCCCTGGCCCACCTGCACCCTGTTGGTTCCCCACAGGTCGAACAATACCCACATCTGCATGCATAAGAATGATTTTAGTTTAGTCTTGGAGACATTAAAAACACAAAAACATGTAGAAACTTGAAAAAATAAAAAAACACTTTTGGTCAAACAATTTACGCATAGCACCCCACTGTGCTCCAACTGGTAGAATCAAATTTTGATCTCCATGGAAATCCATCCATAAGTATGGATGCTCCTCGAAAAAAATATGTTTTCGCTTGAGACAACTAAAGAATGCAGTGGAAAGAATGATTGTTTACTGACCTGCATATCGAGCCATCAATTCGACCCACCTTTGCATACATGGATCTCTAGGACTAGCCACACCTAGTGATACATGTTGTGGTTGCATTAATGGGATTATCTCTAAGGTAAAAGTGATTAAGATCAAACCATAGTATAAATTCTTCATCTTACCACTTTTTACCTTGGTTGATTGTTCTTTCGGTGAAGAAAGCACAACCTCGCACCAGTTGAAAACTTTTGGCTCTAGACACTCCAGTGCATACTGCATATATGATCTGTTTGCCAGATGTAGTGTCACACTGTCAAACAATTTTGTGATTGTGAAGAGTATTTTTCTCAAAGGAAAATCACCTAAATACCTGATGTTTATTTTCCCATCCTTGCTAGGCTGGGTACCTGGCCGACAAAATTGTCTAATATATCTCTCACAATTCACCTCCATGGGCAAATACCGAAAGTGACATGGGGGCACCTCGCCTCAACAGTCCAGTAAGAAATTAAATATCATTAATGGTAATATGGACCATCTTGTCCCTAATGTGAAAAGTCTGATATGTCAGATCCATGAACAAGGAACTGGAGTATTTATATTTTTTTCCTCATTCTAGACAACTTGATGTATTTTAGTAACCCATAGTTTTTTAGGGCCTCAACTATACTCGGACTGTTTAGGGAAACCATGTCCTATTCTTCATGCTCTCTTTCTCGCCATGTAATCGACATTCTGATCCTATGAAAGCCTGAAACACAATCATAATCTTAGTTAGGATCCTTTCCATGCAAAAAAACAGGACAAATTTTGGAGCAAATAGCTAAATCAAACTTGGGAAACTCGCCCAGCACAGCCTCGGCAAAGGGACAGTGTGTTTTAGAGCATGCATCCTTCTATCTGTGTGCTCTTCAAAGCAGTTTTCAATGTGAAAGCCTGCGTTGATCCCAGGGTGAAAAAATGAAAGCCTAGGGGCCCAAGAAAACCCTAAAACTTGCATGAAATGACAAAAGAATGACCTGAAAAGAAAGAAGAGAGGTTAAGCTCCTACCTGGTCCAAACGGCTCGAGAAATGGTCCACAGAATCTCTCGCAATCAGCTGATGAAGTTCGAGGTAAAAAAATAGCTCAAAGCACAAAACTAAATGGTAAGTTCCAAATGGTAAAAATGTTATGGTAAAAACTTGTTTTATGTTTATTTCATGTTCATTAATCGAGTAGACATTAGTATTTGCCTATTTTTACCCACGAAACATGTATTTTTCATCCATTTGGTGGTGTTTTGAGTAGGTTTTGCAATTGATTTACAGAATTCGATGTGCTCAATTGTAAATTGTTCCTTTGACCACAGAGAAAATTTTATCTCTTTTTCGAGCTCTGTTAAAAACAAAAAATGAACCCCTTGGAGTCCTCTTTAAGCTCTTTTCAGACTCTGTAAATATGAAATTATTTCCAAGCACTTGTCCTTTCCAGCTCATTAATGGGTTGGAAACAATATCTCTCTTGTATTATTTTACGTTTTTCAGGCTTGAGAGATTAATTTATGAAAAAGAACTTGTGGAGTTTTCTTTTTGTCCCTTTTCAAACTCTCTAAAAAATGAAAAGGACTGAGTTATATTTGTCGTTAAACTCATTAAAACATCAAATAGCGACAAACTTGTCCATCTAGACAAGACCGAGTTTCACATTCGCTAGACTCGTTAAAACATCAAATAGCAATGGATTCACTCAATCGGTGGAATTATACAACAAGCATATATTATCATCCTCAAGCTTGATAAAAATAAATAGATATTGGTCACCAATGACTGGGGAAAATGGGAAAAAGGGGAAAACCACTTTATGGTAGTAGGTCGCTCTTGAACATGACACTTTCACTCCATCACCGTGACTATTTGGGTTGAGTTATTAGCTTGATGGTTATCATACCATTGGTCCATCATACCATCCATGACTTTGATTCATGTCAATGATACCAATTCATTTCAGTGTCGCCGACATGTTCAAGAGAAGTCATTCAGTCAAAATTCATCTTTTGCAATACCATAAACCTTCATTTTCATGACCGCCATTGCTGAACCTTGTGTCATTAGTCACATTTCGTCTCCAAAATCATTACACTCGTTTGATGTCATTGATGTGGGATACATAAAGTTCCTCCTGCGACGAGTCACTTCTTGTCGACATCAACTCATTATCCAAGAAATTTACTTAGAAACACCCTTCTAGTACCTTGAGGCTTTCATACATCGATGGCAGGTTTCTTGCTTCCGGCGATAGGTTGAAATCAATGGCCTTCAACCGAAAGGCTTTGCATGGTGTTCAACATCAAATCATCCATTCACACCATGTAGAATGTACTGCAGTACCTTGAGGATCATTATCATTATCAATGATTTCTCTTGCATCTGTTAACAGCTTACATCATTGGCTGGTAATCAGATGGTTTCTTTCCATATTCGACTTCAGATCACATATTCACATGGTTAGACTCATACTTGACCGAATGTTATGCTCTTGACCTGTGAGAAGATACCAGAATACCAAATATGTGAATAAATATACCCAGAACATAGAACAATAAGAAATAACAAGTATTTTATTATTTAGAAAGGAAAGCAATGTTCACTTGCCTCTTCGAGGGGGCAACCTCCAATAGATCTAGGCTCGATTACAAAATAAAACACGACGCTCCTCAAGGGGAGCCTCTATTCTTTATATAGGATTCATACACGCAATACTATGGGTCAGTACCATGGTTCTTATTAATACCATCTATCTAATACCATGGCCCATTTGCAACTAATTGTGGTCCCTTCCTTAAATGCGGGTTAACCACTTACAATTATTAATATGGGCTTTATTGACTCTTTAACTAACTATAACTATGAATCAACCTTATTACATAAATAAGGGGGTTAGGGTTGGACCCTAACATTCCCTCCCCCATAAAAATAGCCTTGTCCTCAAGGTTGAAGCTGCTGAAACTGCTGAAGAACAGTGGCTGGCTCCCAGGTCGCATCTTTGGGAGAGGTGTATTTCCACTTGATGAGGACTTCCTTGATCGTGTGGCCGCGCAGGTGTCATTCTTTTGTGTTAAGAACTTGTTTAGGTTGGAGCTAGATTGAACCTTCTTCATCCAATTTCGGTAGACTGGTTTGAATTCTGCAATGGTTCTTAACCACTTTCTTGAGGCAAGAGACATGGAAGACGGGATGGATTTTTGCAGTGGGTGGCAAGGCTAGCTTGTAGGCTACTTCTCCGATGCGCTGAAGTATTTGATACGGTTCGTAGAGTTTTGGAGATAATTTCTGACACCCCTTGTCTTTGAGTGATGTTTGCTTATATGGTTGTAGCCTCAAGAATACCTGATACCCTTCTTGAAATTTGTGCTCTGAACGATGTTGGTATGCCTGTTGCTTCATGAAATTTTGAGCTTGATGGAGATTCTCTTTGAGGTGGGCTAGCATGGTTGCATGGTTCTATAGGAGTTGATCCACTTCTTGTACCTTCGAGCATCCCTGGATATAAGAAGTAGGTGAAGGAGGGAGTTGACCATAAGAAGTAGGTGGTGGCATGATAGTTAGTATTATACCACCATTCGGCTAGAGGTAACCACTATACCCGTAGATGTTTCTTTTCTAAAGTGAAACACCTGAGGTAGGTCTCCAAACATTTTTTGACTACTTCAGTTTGACCATCATTATGGGGATAATAGGAAGTACCGAGTTGTAGTTGGGTACCTTGTAGCCTAAAGAGTTCCTACCAAAATTTACTGGTGAAGATAGGGTCACGATCTGTTATATACCTAGGGTGATAATATGGAGTACAAAGGGAGGTACCCAAGGGAATAATGTAATAATGGGATGGGATCATAGTAATAAATAAGGTGGTTAACCCGTATCATGTAAGGGACCACAAGTAGTTAGTAATAATGTAATGGGCCCCTGGTATTAGATAGATGGTATTGTGGGAACCATAGTAATGACCCATGGTATTGTATGTATGGGGCCTATATAGAGGCTAGAGACTCCACATTAAGAGGTGTCAAGGAATATTGAATGAACATGCATATGGCTTGTGGAGTTTTCTCCTTCCTTAAGGAGTGAATGTATGGTGTTGCCCTACCTTAAGGGTTATCAATAAAGTGAATCATTTCTATCTATATTTCTATCTTGTTATTCTTGGGTTATTTCTATTATCATATATTTTTGGGTCAGATCTATAACAAAAAATAAAACATAAGAATAAAAGTAAAAATAAAAATAAAAAAAATTTCCACTTTTTCCTAAGAAATTGCTCTAATACCACTTGTTATAGATTTGACCCAAAAATATATGATAATTGAAATAACCCAAGAATAACAAGATAGAAATATAGATAGAAATGATTCACTTTATTGATAACCCTTAAGGTAGGGCAACACCATACATTCACTCCTTAAGGAAGGAGAACACTCCACAAGCCATATGCCTGTTCATACAATATTCCTTGACACCCCTCAATGTGGAGTCTCTAGCCTCTATATAGGCCTCATACATACAATACCATGGGTCATTACCATGGTTCCCACAATGCCGTCTATCTAATACCATGTGCCCATTACATTATTACTAACTACTTGTGGTCCCTTACATGATACAGGTTAACCACTTTATTTATTACTATGGCCCATCCCATTATTACATTATTCCCTTGGGTACCTCCCTTTGTACCCTATATTATCCTCCCTAGGTATATAACATTCCACCCCCCTTAGCATGTTTCATCCCCGAAACATGGGAAGAACACAAATAATAAGATCTACTCAAAAGAGTAGTCCACTGGTACCATGCACTTGCATTTAGCCATCTAAGAGAAAGGTGAACCCTCGATCTCACTGGTGCCTTGCTCACTTGAGATGGAAGTTGACCATGGAAACTCTTCTATGTTGATGTGTAGTAGGTGGATCTTCGCTCCTCTCTATTTGTCATGTGGGGGTTGTTGTCCTTGTGGCTAATTGGTTGCCATCTTGTTGGTTGTTGTCTTGCAGGGTGATGTGGGTGATGATATGTTGAATTTTTAACCCACGATGTCTTTTTCTTTAATTCACCCCTTACTGGAGCCTAACTATTATCGGGTGCATGTTATGGTGCTTGCTGTGGTGTCTTATCTTCCAATATCACTTCAACCACTGAGCCCTCATCTGATGTATCAGCACCTGTAACTTTTTCTGCTTCAGCCTCTGTTTGTGTTTGATTGTTGATCATCACTGGCTCATCATCTGATATGTCAGTCCCTAGAACATCTTTTGCTTCAACCTCCGTGGACTCTACCTGTTTATTAATGAAAATATCATGTAATGTAATTTTCTTCTTTTTATACTAGAGCTTCAGGAATTTCTTCTTCACATTAATATTGATAGTACCCACGGATTCCATCCAAGGATATCCTAAAACAACATCCATGTTATTCATATGTGAAGTATAAAAGTCACCATGCAACACATACTTATCCATAGAAAACTTCAAATCCTTATAAATGTGAACATCCTCATCATCAACCTGTGTGTTTTCAATGTGTTTGGCTGGAACTTGCAATTTTTTTGCCAAATTAACATTGATAAAATTATGCTTGCAACTAGGATTTATAGACACAATGATCTTCTCCTTCTGAATCAATCCATGAACCTGCTATAATGAGATACCAGTAGGAATTAACCCCACATGTTTCTCATTATCTTGTTTTCTGGCATGAGACCATCTGTCTAAAAGGAATTTTTCAAATTCTTCATCGGGCAAGTTGGAACACTTCTTTTGGTTAAGTAATTCCCACCATGTGGCTGCCTCATCTTTAAATTTAGTCACTACCCAAAATTTCCAATGTTCTGGCCATAATGAATTTTGTATTTTTATGTGTTCTTCAATAGTAGGACCATTATTTTTTCCTGTAAAATATGGAGTCGCCATGAAAAGAAAATTCACTTACTTGGCGAAAATTTAAAATTGTCACAGTTTAGTCAATATTGCTCAGAATCCCTATTATGACCTATTTTTTGAAATTGAACAACCATTCCACATCTACCCATGTGATAGAAATCCCGATCTAGGCACTAGAATTTTAGATCTGCGCTGTAACTCTCCCGCCGTCACCAAAAATCGCTGAAAAATAGTTGATTTTAAATCAACGATATCTCCCTCATCCGGACTCCGATTCGACTGATTTTTTTTTTTTTAAATCGGGTAATTTTTCACAAATAATCCAGATATGTAATTATATTCTGCATATCTTGCACTAGGACGTCCAGATCTATGCCGCAAACTTGCTGCCCCGAAAAATTATCTGCAACACCACTGATTTTTAGAACCGCGATATCTCCTTCATCCGGACTCCGATTCGGCCGATTTTTTTGAAATCGGGTATTCTTTCACAAAAAATCCAGATATATAATTAGATTCTGCAGATTTTGCCTTGAAATGTACAGATCTAATCTGTAAACTCGCCGCCCTAGAAAGTTCCTGCAAAAAATTAAAAAATTCTTCACTTTTTCCCAAGAAAGTGCTCTGATACCGCTTGTTATATATCTAACCCAGAAATATATTATAATAGAAATAAACCCAAGAAATAACAAGGTCTAAATATGGATAGAAATGCTTCTTTATTAATCAAAACCCTTAAGGTAGGGAAATACCATACATTCACTCCTTAAGGAAGGAGAGCACTCCACAAGTCATATGCCTGTTCATACAATAATTCCTTGACACCTCTCGATGGGGAGTCTCTAGCCTCTATATAGGCCTCATACATACAAATACCATGGGTCATTACCATGGTTCCCTCAATACCATCTATCTAATACCATGGGCCCATTACATTATTACTAACTACTTGTGGTCCCTTACATGATACAGGTTAACCACCTTATTTATTACTATGGCCCATCCCATTATTACATTATTCGCTTGGGTACCTCCCTTTGTACCCCATATTATCCCCCTAGGTATATAACATGATCAGACACAATGGAAGTGGGAATTCCATGCAATTTAAAGATCTGGTCCATGAAAGATTGAGCCACTAATGCTTATGTAAAAGGGTGGGGTAGGGCGCAAAAATGAGCATACTTAGAAAGTTTGTCCAAAACCACCATGATGACTGACTTGTTGCCTGAATTCAGAAGACCCGTAACGAAATCCATAGAAACCTCCATCCAGATTGAGGCAGGGATGGGCAATGGCTGTAATGTGCCTGGGGATTTGACTGTTTCTCCTTTGTGGTGCTGACACACATCACACTCAGCTACAAATTAAAAATGTCTTTTTTCATGCCTATCCAAAAGAAGGAACATTGAGTGCGAGCATAAGTCTTCTGAAAGCCTGAATGGCTTGCAGTGGGAGATAAGTGCAACTCTGCCATAATGTGACTTTTGAGGGTGGATGTTGGTGATTTCACTACTTTGTCCTTGTAGCGAAGAATCTCATCATGCCAAGAGTAGCCCGCTTTGGAATTTGGATCTGCCTAGAATTTATTAATGAGTTGGGAGAGCAAAGGATGTGAAAACCATTCCTTGCAAGCCTCTTCAATCCACTCTGGAATGGGGGAGAGAGATTGCTAGCAAGGTGCTTTTCTCCTCAAATTGGCATGATAAAGCATCTGCTACAACATTTTCGCGCCTTCTCTTGTAAATTATTTCATAATCATATCCCAACATTTTAGCTAGCCATTTATTTTGTTGTGGCAAGGATAGACGTTGCTCCAAAAAATATTTAAGGCTTTGATGGTCTGTGCGGATTTGGAAATGCCGCCCCAACAAGTATGGTCACCAGGTATCCACTACATGTAAGATGGCCATCATCTCCTTCTCATAGGTAGATTGTCCCAGATTTGTCCCACTTAGTTGTTGGCTAGTGAAGGCCAAAGGTCGACTTTCCTGCATTAATACAACCCCAATACCGTACCTGAAGCATCACATTCAATCACAAAAGATTTGGTGAAGTCAGGTAGTGCCAATACGGGAGTGGAACACATGGCATGTTTGAGAGCTATAAATGCCTGTTGCGCTTCATCATTCCAGAGGAATGAATTTTTCTTGAGAAGGTGAGTGAGGGGTCTAGAAATGCAACCATAATTGCAGACAAATTTGCGATAGTAGCCGGTGAGACCAAAAAATCCTCTCAAGCTCTTCAAGGTCTTTGGTTGAGGCCAATCCTACATTGCCTAGATCTTTTTGGGATCCACCCTGACACCTTCATGCCCCACAATGTGGCCAAAATACTCAACTTCTTCCATGCAAAAAGAGCACTTGGACAATTTGAAAAATAATTTATGCTTCTGGAGCAGTTGGAAGAGCAGATCTACATGCTGAAGATGTTTTTCAGAGGTGAGGTTGTAGATGAGGATGTCATCAAAGAAAACAAGGACAAATTTTCTGAGATATGGTTTGAGCAGGTGATTCATGAGGCTCTGAAAAGTGGATGGGTCATTACAGATACCAAATGGCTTGACCAGGAATTCATAATGGCCTTCATGAGCTTGGAAATCAGTCTTTGGAATGTCTACTTATTTCATGTGAATTTGGTGATAGCCTCAGCAAAGGTCGAGCTTAGTAAAGAATTGAGCCCCATTTAATTCATCCAGCAAATCATCAACAACTGGGATGGGAAATTTATCTTTGATTGTCAGCTTGTTGAGGGCCCTGAAGTCTAGACACACATGCCATTCCCCATCTTTTTTTAGCACCATGACCATAGATGATGAATAAGGACTAATACTAGGATGAATGACACTGGCTTCCAAGAGTTCCTTGATGATTTTTTCAATTTCATTCTTTTGGAAGAAAGGATATCTATATGGGTGCACATTTGGTGGTTGTGCCCCTGGGACCAAAGTAATGCTATGATCATGTTCCCCTCTCGAGGGTGGAAGCTCATGAGGCTTGTCAAAGACCTCCAATGGTTGTTTAAGACCTGTTGCATCTTAGGATGAATATGAAGGGAAGTACGTTCGAAGGCCTGGATGGCATTAAATTGGGCAATAACTCCATGGTGGCCCTTTTTTAACAATTTTTCCATCCTATGCAAGCTGATGATAGAAGGAGCACCTACTTAGAGTCCGTGGAGGGTATGTGTGTAATTATTATGATTAAAGCTCATATATAACTCCTGGAAATCCATTGTGATTGGGTCAAGTGTGTAGATCCATTCAACACCAAAGACAATGTCACACCCACCCATGTTGATGGAAAACATGTGGATCTTTAGGTTATAATCCCCCATTTGAAGTTTGACATTTTCACAGCGGTCTTCACATTTCATTGTCCCCCCATCAACAATTTGAACCTGGAAATTAGAGACTGCTCTGACAAAACAATGCACTGCTTCAGCGACTCTTTGATGGATAAAGTTATGCATACTACCACTATCAACCAAGACTACTACAAGGTGATGCTTAATAAAACCTCTGATTTTGAGAGTTTGGGGAGAAGAAATTCTTGCCAAAGCATGAAGCGAGATAACTGGTTCTTCAGGTGCAACTGGGAGCTCATTGTCTGGCTGGTTGTGCTCATCTTTGTCCTCTAGTTCCTCAATTGGTGGGGCTTCCTCAGATGAACTGTGATCAATAGCATCAATTTGAAAGAATTTGGGTTCCTTGCATTTATGCCCCGAGGAGTATTTCTCATCATAGTAGTAACACAATCCTTGCTTTCCTCTTTCTGCCATTTTCACTGGTGACACCTTTTGAACCTTAAGTGTTTGGGTAGTGCTCGGAGCCTGGGTGGGGCGTCTCTTGGCTATGAAATTTGGACGAGTCGACTGGGCCGCTAAAACGCGTTCTACTTCATGAGCTATCTTGCAAGCTGCCAGCCATGAGACTGGGTGCTGCAATCAGACATGGGCTTGTATGGCGTCTTTGAGGCCACTAACAAAACATTCCAAGTAGAATTCATCTACTAGACCTCCTGTGCGAAAGGCTAATGCTTCAAACTCTTTAATATATTCTTGCATTGTGCCTGTCTGTCAGAGCTTAGTAAGATGACCCAAAAAGTTAGATTCATGATCAAAGTGATCAAAAAGGGCTTTTGAGAATATCTGCCAAATCATTGGCATTGCATAGTAGTATTTATGCCACTGCCACCATTGCCATCTTTCTTGGTCCAAGTACAGGCTTCCCACACTTAGCTTAGTCGCATCATCTCTGATGTGATTCAATGTGAAATATTGCTCCATTTGTGCTAGCCATATGGCCGGATGAGAGCCATCAAATTTATACATGTCCAGCTTGGGTGGTCGAGGCTAGGACTGTTGGTGGTTTCCATAGAAGTGAAGAGAATGGCTAGACTCGCCCTCAAGGTTTTCATTAAAATCATATGCCTTCGATTGTTCCCCCGACTTTCCCTTTTTGATTGTGTCATTTAAGTTCTAGATATACTTTGTTAATGCCTCCAACCTTTGTTCAAGGGTGTCTATCTTCTCATTAGCCATAGCTTGAGCTCTGGTTTGTACCATGCAAAGATTTGGTGCACTCGTCGTTACTGTGAAAAAAAAATTGGGACCAGCCAAAATTTTGACGCTGACAAGTGAATGGTACCACCTTGCTCAACCCATCGACCTGATTCTTATGGGCTAAGTCTCCTATAAGCATCCCGGGAGGGTCTCCGAAAGTAGTTTTACTCCTCGCTAAGGATTACTGCAGTAGCTAATTTCCAGAAAAGTTAATTCTACCCAATGTCTTACAAGAATCACACCCAAGTATAGCAGCCACACAAATAGTCAGATCTGTCAGCGAAACCCTCAACTGGAGAGTATGAGTAGGAATATGGTAGTGATCGAACCCCTGCTGCTAGATATGAATGGCAGATCTGATTGTTGCGACTTCTACAGAACCCAAACTGCTGGATTTGATAGATCTGAGTGCCAGATCTGATAGATCTGAATGTTGGATCTGATAGATCTGAATGGTGGAATTGATTGTTGCAGCTGTGACAGAACCTAATCTGCTAGATCTGATCTGGCAAAGATGATGCGTGATTTAGAGAGAGACAAGGGAACTATGGTCTCAAGGAGTGTCAGGCACTATAGGTCGCAATATACTTAAGGGTCTGATAGTAGTACTCGGCCTAATCTTTCAGGGCACTAACCAAGGAGGATCAACCATACCCTTAGCCGTACAACCCAACTACCCTATCGTACACGTGAGTAATATCCTCGAGTGCTATTCTTGGTGTACTGTCACAGCAAGATAGCCGATGGTTTATCTATTGCAAGGTTTCAAGAGAGTCTAGGAGGCTTCCGATATACCCAAAGGGTACTTGGAAGATAGTCCGTGCGCGGTTCTATCTAATGCGTTACTACTCGAAGGGGTACCCACAGGGGTTACAAGGGAATCAAAGAAGTGTGACCACCTCTTGTATTTCCTGCATGCATGCCTCCCCAAATCCGCAGGTTTATGTGCTCAATGACAGATCTCATGGTTTAAAGACGCCGGAACACATCTCTAGCCAAAAACATTATGCTAAAAGTGGAGATCCCACTGGCCCTAGAAAGTGCTCTGATACCACTTGTTATGCTCTTGACCTACGAGAAGATACCAGAATACCAAATATGCAAGGAAATATACCCAGAACACGAAACAATAAGAAAAACCAGCAAGTATTTTATTATTCAGAAAGGAAAGCAATGTTCACTTGCCTCTTCGAGGGGGAAACCTCCAATAGAGCTGGGCTCAATTACAAAATAATTCATGACACTCCTCAAGGGGAGTCTCTATCCTTTATATAGGATTGATACATGCAATACCATTGGTCAGTACCATGGTTCTTATTAATACCATCTATCTAATACCATGGCCCATTTGCAACTAACTGTGGTTCCTTCTTTAAATGCGGGTCAACCACATACAATTATTAATATGAGCTTTATTGACTCTTTAACTAACTATAACTATGAATCAACCTTATTACATAAATAAGGGGGTTAGGGTTGGACCTTAACAGTGAACGATTGAATGAGATAGAAGACCACAGATCTAGTTTCATCCATCTGGGCTACGATTTTAGGAGTACTAAATCATATGTATAATGGCTTTACATTA
Organism: Pinus tabuliformis; assembly: GCA_031772625.1. Lineage (NCBI taxonomy): Eukaryota > Viridiplantae > Streptophyta > Pinopsida > Pinales > Pinaceae > Pinus > Pinus tabuliformis. The sequence continues at coordinate 1,152,717,094 of CM062805.1, read as the reverse complement.
ATAGTCATTCCAATCATGGGTCTATATCCGTAGATGACTATTTTTGTACATGTAATGAAAGTTTATAAGTTGAGCATGGGTATGCCTTCCCTCAACGATTCATGTAAAAATAAAATATCATGATATATGTATTGTAATTGATGCAGGTCACCTTCCACTTCAATTCCTCATCATCACATCGTAAAGCATTTCATGCGGCATTAGCATTTTCCCAACTTCATTCTTTAGGGGGCAGTTGTTACGAATCCATTTGGGCACATCAATCCCATCATCCAAAACAGTGTTTTAGGGCTCATCAAAGCCTAATTTTAGTTCTTACATGCCCTAAACAAGTCACCCCCTTGAATGCCTCCTTCCCAGATAGCTTCATGACTTGAAGACATCCAAAAATGGTCTCTAGAGGGACTTGCATATGTAGGCCCATGTAAGGGTGCGCTGCAGAGTAGTTAAGTCCATGCTAGGGTGCTCTATAGAGCACTTAGGCTTCCTTTCACCTGCGTTGGGCAAGTTTGAGTGAAATTCACATAAGGTTTGGGGAATATTCTTATCTTTTGGAGTCATCTAAAAGGTTCCCTCACTTACCAACTCCTATGAGCTAGAAAATGGATGAGGAATGAGTTAATATGCATCCTATCCTCTCATCCCTTCCTCCATGGAACTAATTCTAAGTATGGAAGGCCATTCAATGCCACCATTTATGACAAAAACTCCTTAATCTCCCTATAAATTGACCACTCATGTAAGTGATCAGGGGCTGGATTAGGTTGAATTGTAAGGAGATAATATTGCTATGAGAATTGGCTTTGAAGCAAGTATTGCAATGCTACAAGTTTTTCATGATTTTGATGTGATGTGGATGGGATCCAAGTTGGAGGAATGAATTTGAAGTAGAAACAACGGTTGTAATTCCTTCTTCTATTCTATAAAGTATTTGAACTTTTCTCCCATATGTTTGTATTGTATTATAATTCTTATATGTGTGAAATGTATTTGATTCCATTCATTTATATTCAATAGATCTTTTTCTTTGATAGATTCTTTGTTTTCTGTTGTGTTTATAGTTACTTCTCAAGCATATTAAGTATGGGAAGGAGAGAGAGGATCGATACAAAGGAAACAAGAGGAAAGACGAACTACAAGTAGGTCTTCTTATCTTCTCATCTTATCTATTGCTTATAGAAAAAGACTAAAATAATTTAAATTGTTGTTCTAGATATGGCTACTTATGTAGGGAATTAGTATTTATTCGTAGATACCAAATTCTCCAAAACAATGTAGCCATGTTATTCCACTTGTCGTAACTTTCCCATGTGGTATTTCTGTAGAAATTTTGACTAATTTAACACATATTCACAGAGATTATCCTGATCATACAATTATAAGCGGAACATGTATAATACATAATCTCCTCTACATTGATCATCAATTTACAGAAGCAGAAACATTCACAGGCACACATAGAAGCATCAATCAAACTCATAAACACAGTATGTATCCCGGGGAAAGCATCTCGCTAAAAAACCCAGCTATCTGTATATTATATTGATTGAATCATGTAACATTACAAAGTACAATGCTTATCACAAGCAATCCAGTACCAGCTCCACCTGTTACACACAATACAACTCGGATCTGATCTCCAAATCTATTCCACTGCTTGCCTGCCTCTCCAGCTCAATACCTGCTCAAGAACTGATGAGAATGGCTTCCCAAACTCGTATTTCACCTCAAAATAATCGCTCACACTTTTTTGGACGTGAGAAAATGCTACAATACTAGGTAAATACGTGAGCAAACTCATTGGCACACTCAATCCCTTGATTGTGCAAGATCTGGTGCACAACTATAGTCACAACTGATAGCAATCTGATTCTCTACCACCTGTCCCTGTTGAACTGAACATGCACTGACATGCAACTGAGTTAACTGATGTATTCTATAGTTGTATTATGAGTTAATAACTTGTGAATTAATTAATAACTAATTCACCCAACTCATCTCTAGTATATTGATCAGTTAGACTAAATACAACCAGTTTAACAAAGATAAACTGAACACAACTCCATCAACTGCACCTCCAGTCCACTAAACTCAACTCACTTGAGTTCTAACTGAAGTCCTGCATGAAAATATTAGTCATCCCATAGGTAACCACGTATTTCCCTCTGGGATCTGCATGTACCACATCCGTAGCTCATCCTGAAGTGCTCCAAGAGAATAAGATCAAGTTTATAGTCCAAATATTATTATGAGACAATAATATTTGAATTTTCTATTTTTGACAGCCAGTCTAGAACAGACTTTGATCACTCACACTGTGATCATTCACACTTTGATAAAAAATAGAAGTCCATCTATTTTTTTCCCAACTTGACCAATCATCCATAAACAGCAACCTGCAATCCATAGACATGATCCATATGTCTAAAAATAGACATAGTCTAAAAATAGACTTGCACCAAAAATAGCCTGCGGGCCCACTTAGTGAAGGCGACTCTTTTCACCAAGCTCCATCATCTTGTTGCACTCTCAACAAGAATTTCTTGTTGCACACTTTTCAACACTCCCTCTCAACAAGAAAGGCTTCCTCTCAAACCCAATCCTGTAACTCTGGAATGTTCTCCATGCAACACATCTGGCCGGTCCACTTGCTCTGTCATCAAAGTCTCTGACTGCTATTGCCTCTGTCGACTGAAACTATGCATCTCTGTGCTCTTCAGTATCTGACTGCTCTAGCCTCTGTCACTTTGATCTCTGACTGCATCCGTGCTGCTGCTGGTTCTATCTCCCAGCATTGCATCTGCACTGCACCTCCCAACTGACCTCCCTGTTGGGCTAGAAACATCCTCTGATGCTGAAGTTCTACATGTTGTTGACAAGTGATCCCTCTCTGACATCTGCACTACTGCAACATCTCCATGCATCTCGCACCATTGCACACCTCTCTGTGCCACCTAGCACTATGCAAAACACTTGTGCCTCTCGCATTGCTGCAGCCTGCTAACTATGTGCTATCTTGGGATTCCCTACACTGTCACTCTCTCTGCCGCTCCATCTGCATCTGTCTCTACCCAATCAGTCAGTTCCTGCTACTACACATCTGGGCTCCCGTAGCAAGGTCTCATCCAAGAGGTTGGGTACCTCAAGGATCCTGCCCCTCCTCCTTGGGATGATCAATCCACACCACCCCACCTCCTACCTGGAGGTATGCCTGCATGAGATCCTTCAGGCCATCTGGCTCGAAGTTTCCCCCTACTGGAGGTCTCTGGATGAGTAGATGTCTCTACTCTATCTCCTCTCAGCTTCCCCTGTTGTGGCTCCTCCACAACCTCCTGAAGCTGCTGCACCAATTGTGGCTCCTCCACAATCGTCTGAGACTTCTTCTGGCTCTGATGTTGAGAGGTAATATACGCTCCCTCTCAACCACCAAGTCTCCATCAGGTGCCTCGCTGCTCAAGGCTTTTCATGCATCTTGAACCTTAAGAGCATACAGGTTCTTGACCCGTGAACCCTCCTCATGACAACGAAAGCATCGCACTTTCGATTTGTCAACCTTCTTCCCACCACTGGAAGAACTGGATTCGGAAAGAGAACCCTTCTCCTTCCCCTTCTTCACCTTACTTGCTAAGACAGAGTTCTCCTCATCCTGCATGGATGAAGAACCATCTCTGGTGCTCCGTCTAATCTCCTCCTACATCAAATATGACCATAGTCATTCCCAACTTTGCAGTTTCTCCCTTCCATTCACCGAGTCCTGGTAGCTATGCCAACTCTTAGGAAGGTCAAGGAGTGCTAGACTCACCATCCTCATCCGACAGTCACCCCCACACTTCCCAGCTCATCCCGGCATTGGGTGAACTTCGTGAGATACTGGGGCATATTGTCTCCATTCTCGCACTGAATGTTTCTGAGTTTTATCTCTTGCTTTGGAATTAAATTCGAATTCCACCAGCTCAAAAAACTCAACCACTTCCGATCTAGAATTCATGAGAACAAAGTATTTCTTGTACAGAGATTGACTGTCTCGGCATTCACCGGATATCTCACCTTCCAAAAGAAGGATGAATCTAGAGGCTACCTGGCCCAATTACAGACTCTACCTGAAGAAATAAAATGTAAACACTTTTTGAATAATAGATCCGATGATCAATCCTCGCTTGATATCCTGTAAAAATCTCTTCTACAAATCAAGCAGCTCTGATATCATGTAGAAATTTTGAATAATTTAACACATATTCATAGAGATTATCCTGATCATAAAATTATAAGCGGAACATGTATAATACATAATCTCCTCTACGTTGATCATTAATTTACAGAAACAGAAACATTCACAGGCACACATAGAAGCATCAATCAAACTCATAAACACAGTATGTATCCCGGGGAAAGCATCTCGCTAAGAACCCCAACTATCTGTATATTATATTGATTGAATCATGTAACATTACAAAGTACAATGCTTATCACAAGCAATCCAGTACCAGCTCCACCTGTTACACACAATACATCTCAGATCTGATCTCCAAATCTATTCCACTGCTTGCCTGCCTCTCCAGCTCAACACCTGCTCAAGAACTGATGAGAATGGCTTCCCAAACTCGTATTTCACCTCAAAATAATCACTCACACTTTTTTGGAGGTGAGCAAAGGCTACAATACTGGGAAAATACGTGAGAAAACTCATTGGCACACTCAATCCCTTGATTGTGCAAGATCCGGTGCACAACTATAGTCACAAATGATAGCAATCTGATTCTCTACCACCTGTCCTTGTTGAACTGAACATGCACTGACATGCAACTGAGTTAACTGATGTATTCTATAGTTGTATTATGAGTTAATAACTTGTGAATTAATTAATAACTAATTCACCCAACTCATCTCTATTTTATTGATCAGTTAGACTAAATACAACCAATTTAACAAAGCTAAACTGAACACAACTCCATCAACTGCACCTCCAGTCCACTAAACTCAACTCACTTGAGTTCTAACTGAAGTCCTGCATGCAAATATTAGTCATCCCATAGGTAACCACGTATTTCCCTCTGGGATCTGCATGTACCACATCCGTAGCTCATCTTGAAGTGCTCCAAGAGAATAAGATCAAGTTTATAGTCCAAATATTATTATGAGACAATAATATTTGACTTTTCTATTTTTGACATCCAGTCTAAAAATAGACTTTGATCACTCACACTATGATCATTCACACTTTGATAAAAAATAAAAGTCCATCTATTTTTTTCCCAACTTGACCAATCATCCATAAATAGCAACCTACAATCCATAGACATGATCCATATGTCTAAAAATAGACATAGTCTAAAAATAGACTTGTGCCAAAAATAGCTTGCGGGCCCACTTAGTGAAGGCGACTCTTTTCACTAAGCTCCATCATCGTGTTGCACTCTCAACAAGCATTTCTTGTTGCACACTTTCCAACAATTTCTACCTCCCTTGCTGATGGTCCCACCGAACCACCCCCTTTACCTTGTAAGTTAGACTTTTCTCCTTTATAGGATATGTTGATCTCATTATAGCTAACAAAATAAGTGAATGCACTAAGATTTGGACCCTTGGGCACGATGAACAAATTGATGTTAATTACTAGGTAGAAATTCTCGTCCTTTGGCACTCGTCCCTCACCGTTCTCAGCTCTTCTCATGCAAACTCTCCATTTTTCAGGGGTGAGATAGACATCAACTAATGGAAACTCCTTCCATATATTCTCTCCACAAACCTCCTAAGGTCTAAGATGATGTTATTTCACATCATGTCTGTTAGGTAAACTTGACTCAGGATAGAGTCAAAGTTGACCAGGTTAAACAGTGATGGTTTTGGGGCACATGGTATTGTGCACTCATAGGGTTCTGCCATTGCTATTATATGTAATGGAGCTTATAAAAGACTGGAAGGACTTCATTTTAATGCAAGGGCCTAGAGGTGATCGGTGAAGGCTCATTTGGCCCGCCCGGGTTTTGGCCAGGATAATGAAATTTCATTATGATTGGGTTTTTCCCCGGATTTGGGGTTTTCCCAGATAAACATGTGTGTTTATGTGTTTATGGTTGCTACTGGTATTTGTTTATCTCAGTAATTCTTAGAAATTAATTTTTGTTCTTGGGTAAATTTCTTAACAATGCCATCTAGTGGTCTCCTTCGGGAGTGCCACAGGTCACTCATTTTCAGCAGCATTGACATCATCAAAGCATGCTTAATTAACTCATCCACTTGACAAATTTTACACACACACAAACCCTAAGACTTAAAACACTACCAAGCCAAGACTTAAAACACTACATCTCAATAATTAAACTCACATAGATTAATCCCACTTGGGCACCAAGGCCAAAACAATATTTGTAGTTAGGTGTAGGATCAGTGGGATAGGCTTCCAATAACACCCACTAATCACTTACATTGATACATAGAATGTTGACATATTAGGGAGATTAAAATACATCACCATTCCACGGTCCAAAGCCAGAGTGCATCAGAAACCCGATTCAAAAGGGATTAGGCTTACGATGTGAGCGGTTCTCCTCGATGATACCCAACTCGTAGTAAGGAATTTTGTGTCATAGTTGATCACCAAGAAGCTCAAGACTTGACCACCCATGTGGGATGAAGGTAACCTTAGTGTCCAATATTAGGAAAACACACTATAGGATTGGATGTGGGAAATCATTTGGTCCTCTACCTCACTCCATACAACTCTACTTGCGGGGATCAAATTCCATCAAGTAACAAGTCTCTTGGAAGGCCATCTGAAACAATAGATCTAGGAATTTTTTGAGGATTTATATCACCTTTAAGCTAGAGGTCATTTTTTCTTTGATAGGAGGTGTTTTCCTGAATTAGAGTACCATATGATTATAGTTAGTTTACACTTGGCACCACTG